>CM068991.1:36330230-36756204 GCA_035357415.1 Ophraella communa | reverse complement strand
ATACAGGGTGAGTCATAACTATTGGGACATAGACTAAGGACAGGTTATTTGGACCAAATTATGGCTATTGGACCAAATACGCCTTAATATAATGTTGCTGAGAAAAAAGATACATGGTAATAAAGTTATTTTTGTTTTTCGTTTTTTGCTAATAGTTTCCCTGTATATTTATAAATTGATATCAAAATTGGTACAGAGGCATAATCTTAGACAAGAAATAGTATTTTATTTACAATTCCACTATCAAATACCAAACTAATAAACAAAGTTGCAACTAACGTAAGGTTTCCGTTTTGACGATAAATCAAAACTAAACACACTTTAACTTAAAAGAACTCACAAAAACTCAAACTAAATGTTCTACACGGTCTCCTCCGATTTCTATGCCTTTTCTAATTCTTTTTATAAAGGATTTTCGGACGTTAAAAAAATGTTATTCTGTCCCCTTATAAGATTAGCTGCATTTTAAATGTATCTCCAAAGTTCGTCTCGTGTATTAATTTCATTGGCATAAACTAAGGACTTCATATGTCCCCAAAAATAAAAATCTAACGGGTTGTACTCAGGACTTCTTGGTGGCCATTGAAAATCACTGCCTCTGCCAATCCATCGTTGAGGAAATACGTCATTAAGATAATTTCTAACAGCTAATGAAAAATGAGGTGGCGCTCCATCCTGCATAAACCACATTTTTCTTCTTACATCCAGTGACAGATCATCTAAAATATCACTAAGAGTATTTTCCAAAAAGAATAAATAAGAATCTCCATTTAAATTCGGAGGAAGAACATAAGGCCTTAGTAGTTGGTCGTCTATAATGCCACACCAAATATTCAATTTAAATTCATGCTGAAAATGTCTAGCTTTAATAGCATGCGGGTTTTCTTGTTCCCAATAATGACTATTTCGCCAATTAAAAACCCCTCGTCTGGTAAAAGTTGCTTCGTCGGTGAACATAATATTCTTAATAAAGTGTCTGTCATTGCGATGTTTATTCAGAATACGTTGGCAAAACTGTAACCGTCGTGGAAGATCTGTTGGAAGTAAATTTTGAACAGGAGTGAAGTGATAAGGATGGAAGTTCTCTTTTTTAAGAATTCTAATTATAGACGACTGACTTACTCCTGTTGCTGCTGATAGATGTCGTGAACTTATTTCAGGATTTTCATCTACTTGAACCAAAAGTTTATCTTCTTGATTAGGTGTGATTTGTTTCGGTTGACCACCCCGATTTTTAGTGTGAAATGACCCAGTTTCACCTAAACTACGATATAATCTTGCAAACGTTTTGTGATTTGGTTGCCTTCTGTTTGCGTATAACATTCCATACCTTCTGGCTGCCGAGCGACCGCAAAAATTTTCTTGTGCGTATACGCAAATCATATTTCGCATTTCTTCATTAGTAAAATGATTGTGACGAGGCATTTCAATCAAAAAAAGTAATGATTACTTTTAAAAAATGCAACATTACACTACACTGTCACATCAAAAATAATTTACTCTAAACAAATGACATTTACCAACAACAATTATCTGACAGTCCAAAGCATACTTTTCATAAATGAATTAATATTTGAAATCCTTTTTTAAGACTCTAAGCAGTTCGACTGCGTTTTTATCGAAAACGGTTGAAATTATCATGTTTAAACAAGAGTACCAATTTTACGTAAAAATGATGTTTACGTCATATTTTCTAATAAAAATTACTAAAAAATTTCATCAGAAAAAGTTTAGACTCAATTTGATCATTAGGAATGATCCACGTGGCGCCCTCTATGACAAAACGTAAAATTGTAAATAAAATACTATTTCTTGTCTAAGATTATGCCTCTGTGCCAATTTTGATATCAATTTATAAATATACAGAGAAACTATTAGCAAAAAACGAAAAACAAAAATTAACTTTAACACCCTGTATCTTTTTTCTCAGCAACATTATATTAAGGCATATTTGGCCCAATAGCCATATTTTGGTCCAAATAACCTGTCCTTAGTCTATGTCCCAATAGTTATGACTCACCCTGTATATGGAATATACAAAAATATTTGATACAAAAACTTTTTAAATATATTTTTGCAAAGTAGTACTGATATACTTTAATCAAATACCAGATATCGGTTTAACACTCCATTGTCTTCAGCCCTTGGTCATTGTCGATTCTTTGTCAGAAGATGACTCGATGGACTGTGCCAGAAAATGATCAACGTCGATGGAAGGTACCATAAGAACTCGATGGACTGTCCATCCGGTTCTTCCTTGCCCATGATCTGTGCCAGAACATGACGCTCTAACTACTGTGCTACTACTTTGAGCTTATATTTTAAAAATTTACGTACAAATCAGCATTTATGTTTTACTACGGATGCTTGTTTATAATTTTTTACTTAAGGGCCTGATGGATAAATATAAACAATGATGAACAATGTGTTGCACAAATAAACGTGAAAAGCTATTAAATATTTGTCTTTACCAGCTAACGCCTAGGAAAAAATCATGTTTTTGTCAGTTGAAAACTATAGAACCCAAACAGCCCGCCATTTTTTCAGGTGGCAAATTTTTTTTAGGTGCCACGCCCAAACTACCCCAAAATCGCTAAAAAATTAACCACATAGCTTTTCGTATAACACGTCGGCTGAAAAGTCCCCGGTCTACCATAGTAAAACACAATATTTTGACAAAATTCATTTTTTTTATTCAACATAGTTGCCTTCAAGGGCGATACAGCGATTATAGCGACCTTCCAACTTTTCGTTACCATTTTTGTAGTACTCCTTCGGTTTGTCCTCAAAATAGGCTTCAGTTTCGGCGATTACCTCAGTATCAGAGCCAAATTTTTTTCCCGCGAGCATTCTCTTCAGGTCAGAGAAAAGGAAAAAGTCGCTGGGGGCTAGATCTGGAGAATACGGTGGGTGAGGAAGCAATTCGAGGCCCAATTCATGCAATTTTGCCATCGTTTTCGATGATTTGTGACACGGTGCATTGTCTTGATAAAACAACACTTTTTTCTTCTTCATGTGGGGCCGTTTTTTCGCGATTTCGGTCTTCAATCGCTCCAATAATGCACAGTAATAGTCGCTGTTGTTTCATCCATAGTCACATATCGACGCAAGAAAACGGGTTTATTACGACTTAACAGCTGCAAACACTGCTCAGAATCATCAATTCGTTGTTGTTTTTGGTCGATTGTGAGCACGCGCGGCACCCATTTCGCACAGAGCTTCCGCATACCCAAATATTCGTGAACGATATATGTCCAACACGTTCCTTAGATATCTTTAGAGTGTCAGCTATCTCGATCATATTCACTTTACGGTCACTTAAAATCATTTTGTGGATTTTTTTGATATTTTTGAAGGTAACCACCTCTTTTGGACGTCCACTGCGTTCACCGTCTTCGGTGCTCATTTCACCACGCTTGAATTTTGCGTACCAGTCAATGATTGTTGATTTTCCTGGCGCGCAGAGTCCGAAAACTCATTATCAAGCCAAGCTTTTGCTTCAACTGTATTTTTTCCTTTCAAATAACAATATTTAATAAGCACACGAAATTCTTTTTTTTTCCATCTTTTTGAAAATAACAAAAGTTGCTTCACTAAAAATGCAATATCTCACAAACTAATAGTCCGACAGCTGTCAAATTTTTACACGAATCTTTTGAAGGTTAATGCTATCTAAAAATGAAATGGATTTAATTCTAGTGTCGTCATCTATAGGTCAGACCTGGGACTTTTCAGCCGACCTGTTAAAAAACACCAGCCACCATACTAATCTCAGATCTCAGCAGAGTTTTAAAAAAAATACAAAGGTATTTTAAATGATATATTGGTAGGTATATAATTATAGGACATGCATGTTCCATTTTTAGTAAAGGATTGCGTAGTGTAAGTATTATATTGTTAATTATTAAAAATGAGTCCAGATATGGCACTTTGTTCTGTTTCATTTAAAAATTCAAGGGGGTGCTAATGGTGAGCTAGGGGGGCTTAGCTCACAGCTGCGCCTATGACTAAACGGTTGAACGAAATAGGTTAGTTCAGTTAATATTATAAATATTATTAAAATTTCTTGTATATAAATTGCCTGAAATGTTACTTCGTATTTTGCAGTCTAAAACCTATTAAGTAAAATACCGAGTGCTCAAATAACTTAATATTTATCAAAAAAGCCCAATATATGACCGAACCAGTCCTTATTCGTTATTTGTAAATTAAGCAGAGGTATCTGTAATTTCCACAATACATTTAACACTATTAGTAAACGGCAACGCTGTCATATTTATTATCAAGTGGGGTTATTGTTAGTATTTTGTGTAGTTTTTGTGAATATATAATTGTAATAGCGCTATAGTGCTGCATTTGCAGCGAAATTAAATTATAACACCACAATCTATTTTATATTTATTTATATATTATATTTATATTTAAAAAATGTCATTGATAGATTTACCTACATTTGTTTTCAATTATATAATTGAAATTGAAATTAAAAACCTTTTAGGTGCTTTGATCAATAAAACTATGCAATACATCCCAATATATTATTTTGGTAAGAACATTAAAAATAGATCTTTTTAAACAAAACCAAATAAAAATGTTCAATTTAATGATGAAAAAAAGTAAGATGTATGTACCACAGATTGAAGAAAACCTGCATAAGACAACTCGTAAGTAAAACATATTTTGAGAGTTTTGCATATAGAAAAATACCTCCCTTTACAAAGTTCAGTTGGTTCAGGAGTAAAATGATTTTTAACTGTCGTTTTCTCAAAAGTACTAATTTTTAACATACAGTATTTCTATTAGTTTCTGAGATAAGCCTGCTCAAACAAATCAAGTCTTCCGTTTTATAATATTAGTATAGAAAAATAAAACCATTCTATAGAATTTAAAATATACGTGTATTCTAAATTAATGGCAGCCACTTTCATTGGAAATTTGAAAAAATAACGAGATATGTAACTATTTTATTATAACTAAATCTCAATTCATTTGATAGAACGTGAGGTTAATTGATGCAAAGACAAAATGAAAAACTATATGTTTCCTTACTTGTTTAGAAGTCATATCCACCCAACTATTCAAAAATTAAAATAAATTGACTTTCCAATGCATTTTCATAGCAATTTTTACAACTTATTATCAAATTAAAATTAAAATTTTCTGTTATTGGTTGTACACAACTGTCATGTCATGTAAAGCAGAAGTGACTGACCCGTTCTAAATGTTTATTATTTTTAAATGCTAATATATAAGAAAAATAATTTCAGTAGTGAAAAACAGTTGAAAATATTGTCTCGAATCCATAAAAACTCGAAAATAATAGCTCACCCTTTTACCTTGGAGCATAATTAGTATTCATTGTTCAAAAGCCTTTCTCTAAAAATTCTCTGTAAGTTCTTTCCTCTTAAGTAAGTTTTTCTTTTTTAGTTCAACTGTCATTCTGTATTAATAATAATGTCAACAATTTGTCAATAATTTGATTGTTTTGAAAGTGTAGTAAGCACCTCGAGAATAAGACCAATTATGTCCAATCGAACTTCCTTTATTGCGTAGATATCAATCAAAATTTATAAATAACTAAATAAATTGTGAAATAAATGCAAAATTTTTAAATTACGTATCTCTATATTTAATAGCCACCTTCCTGATCAATTTTTCTTCAAAACCAGGATCGCAATAATTCTTTTACTAACATACTTTTCCTCAAGTCGTTAAAAATTTAAATAAATCTTACCTGTAATTCGAAGGTGACGTCCAACAAGCCCAGCCGTATCTTGAGAAAACAATATGGAATTCTCGCAGTTGTTGTCTTTATCTTGCAAGCGAGCATCGCAGGCTGATAAATCGATGTTACGAAGTTCACAATGTTTGGACAAGGATTCGCTATAACAAAACGAATAAAATTAATGTTGCTTTTTACAGGTAACTCGTTTAAGTCGGTTATTTAGATATTACGAGCATAAATCAAAAGTTGAGTCTTTTGATTTATTGTACAAGATTTTCGTAGAAAAACTAATCTGAAAATATATTTTTATAAAGTTATAAGTATGTCAAAGCTGCTTGAAAGTTCAAATAAGAAACATGTAATTTTTTCTTTTTAAAGAATCCTTTGTCGGATTATTGTCGAAAAGCATATAGTCGATGAAGCATTTAAAGATATAAAGAATGTAATTTTTGTTACAGAAGTAGAAAAATCAATATATTTGTCTTTAATTTTTTACTGGTATATTATCTTAATGAGAAATTTGTATTTGTTTAAAGTACTAATAGTAAAATAAATAAAAAAATTTTGAAAGGCCTTTTTTTACCTGTACGATGTTGGTATACTGCTATCTGGTCACATATGACCAATTATCAGTTGTTCTCTGACTAAGAACAATAAATAACTGCACAGTTAAACTAAACTTCCACTATTTATTTGAAAAATTCGCTTTAAAATCAATTACAGCTGTTTCGCTATAACTAGCATCGTCAGATTGACATATTGAAATTACATGTTGTTTGTTTGTAACTAGGTGCTTGATGTTGATAAGGAGTTAAGGCTAGACCAAGTAAGGAAGTAATAAGACATAACAATATTAAAGCCTAGATGTTATTAGCCCTAAGGGATTATCCTGGATGTATTTCCCTCTAAGATCAGTATAACTGTGCAATGATATAGAAAAACCAGGAAAAAACTATATCATACTGATCTTTACAATAACTTAATATATTTATGTCTTTTAATTTCAAGTTCTTCTAGAAAATCTAAATTTTGTTTTTTATCACAAATGTGTAGTATATGAATGTCATTGGTGTGTATAAGTGAGTTTGGATGTTCCAGTAGGTGTTTTGCATAGTTCGACTTATCTGGTTGTTGTAATCTATATGCTCTTAAGTGTTAATTAAATCTTACTTCAAAATTTCTTTGTGTTTGACCTATATATACTGCATTACATTTTGGACATTTAATTTTGTAAACACCAGATTTTTTTAATTTTGGTAGTTTTGTTTTTACATTTAACAATTTTGTTCCAATACTATTTTGTGTTTTAAATGATATTAATGCTGATGTTGCCGATGATATTATTTTTGAAATTGCATTGGAAATATTTCCACAATATGTAATACTTTTATAGCGTATTTATACGTATTTTTTACCAAATAAAATATTTTAAAACCTTAATAATTTTAAAATTTTGGGTTGAAAGTTGTAAATAAGGAAGAATAATTAATTTTTTTGGTATCATTGGAAAGGGTTTGAAACAAGCTTTTAAATGATGTATTACTTGCCATATGGTGCCATTTAAAATTATCTTCCAAAAGGGCCCAAGTCCGCCATTTTTTATGATTACGTCACCTACTATCTATAAAAAAGTAATATACATTCCTTAGTTCACTTTCCCAAAATTTCAAATTTCTAATTCTACCAGTTCAAAAAATAAATGAGGGGAAAGGGACTTTAGAACCGCACTGTATATTATAACAATAATATCTTTCATCATAAATTAATAAAACCAACTGCTCCTATTTCTCTAATCTCAACAAATACTATTATAAGGTCCTATAGCTCTAGGGGATTATTCTAGATATCTTTTATAATTAAAATAATATAGTAAAACCGTGAAAATTAAAAAAAACTGATATAACATAACTTTATTTATTTGTTTTAAGCACCCTCCTGTTTCTTGAATTAATTAGAAAATTGTAAGAGCATCCGCCAAACTTTACACATATTCATTCACCAAATTTTAAAATATTGAAATTTTGCAATTTTTATTTACAAAAGTACCTACTGTATTTTCTATTTGCTTATTATAAATTGAATAATTGTTACAAATTAATTCTGTATGTTAAGCAATCGATATATATTTTTGACTAAAATCCTAGTTGAAAACGGATGGTTTAATCATATAAAAGACATTACGTAATGCAATTCTTATATATAGTTTGGACACGCAAAAATTTTATTAATTTGTTATAAATATTTTCTATCTGGAAACGCAGATTAAAAAAATAGAAAAATTGTACTTAGTTAAAATGCAAACAAATTCATCTGTTGTATGACTTTATTGAATAATTTTATTTGTAATATATGAAACACTCAAACAATAGAAGTACCCCATATGTAATGTATATGAGCAGTTATTACAATTATAGATTTTTAAAAAAACTGGGGTGTTTCCGTAAAATTCGTACAAATCAAAAATACCTGTTTAGTGCCTCTATATAGGGGTACATACATAATACCGTTTTAAAATATAAAATAAAAAAAAATTAAATTGCAATTGGGATAAAAGTAATTGTGGTTTAACCTCTGTTCTTCACACATAGGTATATAAAGTACATCAAAAAAACTTTCAGATCATGCAAAAAATTGGCATACTTAAGACAATAATTGGGCAATTTGTAAACTACAAGCTGTTGTAAACAAAATGTCATTCAATTATAATTTAAAGCAAATCTTTATTCTTCTGGCTACCATTCTGAAAAAATTGCAAAAAAAATTTCTTATAGACGGCAATTACTTCAAACCTTGGTGTATTTTTCCACTGATAAATTAACTCCAATGTTAAAATATCATATACCTACAAACTATTTTGTCATTTTGATATCGATAAAAAAGGTGCATCCTTTTTTATCGCTTTTTTTTATCGCATGTTCCTCAATCTAGTAGGTGTGTATCAATTTTGCATTATTGTTGACAGGTATTTAATTGTCAAATTTAACAATATAAAACAATACTACCTTTTCTTTGCAAAAAACATAAAGTATGAACCGATTTGGAGAGGTTTCACATGAACAAATTACAAAAAATATTGAAGAGTCAATACTGAAGTCAACAAAAAATACGAAGTCATCAATATGGAAACAATTCATGGAGTTTTGTCAAAGCCGAAATTATAAGTTGGAAGAGAATACTACAATACAAGATCTAGCAAAAATATTAAAAGATTGGGCTTTCAATATGAAAAAAAAGAATGGAGAAGATTACAAAGAATTTGCGGTCAAAACAATATGGAACACGACTGCTAAAATGTTACAACAGAAATATTTTAACGAATATGGTTTGAAATTTGATCCTTTTACAGACATAACCTTTAAAGAAGCTCGGGATGCTAGAAATGCCAAAAGAAAACAACTTCAATTGATTCCAACAAAAAGAAAGACGTGTTCTTCAGCAATAGACAAAGAAAATATAATAAAAATGGCAACACTATGGAAAATAAATGAACCTGAAGGGCTGCAAAAAAGATTCTTTCATATAGCTTCTTACGAATTGGCTTGGAGAGGAGGAAAAGCTGTTAATTGCAAAATTTATTATTTTAAAGTAGAAAAGAACCAAAATGATCTTCCTACGGGTAGGATTGAATATAACACCATATTTTCGAAAACGGCACAAGGCGGCTCGAAAAAGTTAACAGACAGCAAATGGTTGACTAGAAATGATAGTGACGAAAGTATTTGCCCTGTAAAACTATTCCATTTGCTAGTAGAAATAAGAAATGAACATATTACTTCTGACCGATTATTTTTAACTTCAAATCCTTTTTGGAAAAATAAAAATTCTAAAGGTTGGTACAAAAATGTTCCTTTAGGTATTAATACCATATCTGTTTGGACAAAAAATTCTGCTGCAAAAATTGGATTGGACATAATCAATAATAAAGTTACTAACCATTCAAATCGTGCCAGCGCAGTTTCCCAATTAGCCAAAGCAGGAGTTAGCGATCAACAGCTTATTAAGATAACAGGACACTCGTCATCACAATCGATTAAACCATACCTCCAAATTGACCCCGAACACCATGAACAACTTATAAATAATTTGAGACCCTCGGAAACAGAATATTCAACATACGTAGAAACACGAGAAGAAAACATTAAAATCAGTACTCCCCAACCAATATTTAATAATTGTATTTGTAACAACTGTTCTTTTAACTAGTTTAATTGTTTTAGAATGAATAAATTTTATTGTTTCTTTATATAATTAGTCGTTAATTTATCTTAGCAAAATACACGCGATCTTTTTTTTAATGGATAAATTTTTCTCTTCATCTCAAGATTTTTCCATCAGTAATATTACTCAAAAAACTGAAATTAGATAAAATCGCGAGACCGAAGGTTTTTTTCGTAATATTACTGATTGGCAAAATCTTTCGATGAATCGAAAAATTTTCCGGTAAAAAAAAAGCTCTTGTGTATTTACTGTTGAAAAAATCGTATGGATCGAATTTTTTGCACCTGAGTGTATAAATTTCTACAATTTTTTAATGATAAAATCAAAATTTCGATTTTCTAAAAGACATCTAGGAAATCAGGAATTAAATGTTGTCAATTAGCAGTTAAATCTAGGAGATTTTCCACTAACAAACTGTTTGCTTTCAGCTTAATTTTTTATGTAGATAAGACATAACTGTATTGTCAAAACATTATTGTAAAGATAAGCCGGTTATAGTTTTTTCTGGGTTCTTTCTAAAGTCTGCACCATAGTTTAAAAAAAATTAGTTATCTTAAACTAAACATCAAAATTAAATTACATTTCAGTATGAACAAAAAAATTTACACCAAAAATTTGAAAGTTATTTCTAATGGAAAAAAATTGGCAAAAAATTAAAATTTCTTATAGACGGCAATTACTTCAAACCTTGGTGTATTTTTTAACGATAAACAACTTTTTTAAATAAAATTTTTGTTCAAAAGTTGTTTTCGATCGGTTTTAATTTTTATGGTTTGATTTTTTTAACAATAATTTTAAAACAAAACTTCGTATAACATCAAAAAAATCAATCTTAGATCAAACATCATAGACAAATCATAAAAATACTGATATTTTTTTGTTAAATTAACATTATAACGTTGTAAATAAATTTGATTTTATGAATAACTGAAAAGTTCTTATTATTTGATACAATTTTCTTTTTCATATTAGCAATAGCAGACATTATCTGTATTGATTTTGTCCTTTTACATCAGTGAAGTTGAGTGGCCGAACTTGACATTATGCAGTCGATATAGAGAATAAAGGATCAGGAAAAATAACATAAGAATCGCGGTACTTTCTCTACCGTTTACCGATACAAAGAAAACTCATTTAAAAGATGAGAAAATAATATCACTACTTTGGAACATCAGATTTTCTCTCTAGGCAAACAATTTTGGAAACAGAAATAAATCCACATGTTTATTGACAAATATTTGTTATGAACCTTAACTTCGTATATAAAAGGTATAAAGAAATTGATTGTAAAAGTACATCTTACTAAGAACATTAAAAATAGAACTTTCTATAAAAAACGTCCACTATTTATTTAAAAAATAGCTTTTTTAACTCAATAACACCTGGGTATTGAATCCTTCTTAAGACATTCTTGGTTAAACCAGAAGTTTTGGGATGCCTTACACCTTTTCTCATGTAACTTCTTGTATAATCGGGTTAATTTTTCGAATAAATAGTGGAAGTTTAGTTTAACTGTTCAGTTATTTATTGTTCTTGGTAAAATGAACTTCCAAAAAGTAAAGGTTAACACAATCAATTTCAATAACACCTATTTCGCTAAAAAATAGCATCGTCAGATTACAGTTACATTCTCTTTGTTAGTAGCTAGATTTGCAGCTAGGTACCTAATGCTTATTAACGAGTATTATGCTAGGCCAAGTATGGAAGTTATAAGACAACAATATTAAAATCCTTAGGGATTATCCTGGATGGATTTCCCTCTAAGATCAGTATAACTGTGCAATTATATAGAAAAATTAGGAAAAAATTATATCTTAACTTAATATATTTGTGTTTTACAATTACGTCTTATCTATGTATAAAATGTAAACTCAATCAAAGTAAACAGTTTAATAGTGGAGAACTTCCAGGATTTATTTGTTCATTAACTACTTTAAATTGTGGAAATGCCAAATGTCTTTGTATTTCAAGTTCTTGAATTTTATTTTTTATCACAAATGTGTAGTATATAAATGTCATTGATGTGTATGAGTGAGGTTGGATAAGTAGATGTTTTGCATAGTTTGACTTATCTGGTTGTTATAATCTATATGCTCTTAAGAGTTATTTTCAAAAGCTTGCACTACAATCCCAGGGGATTCAAATTCACAATTGGTTGTAAGTACATATAAAATATGGTTTGGCCCTTTCCCTAAATAGCTCAATACTTTATGGTCCTTTAGGGTATTGCATATAGATATTACCATAGTGCGGCAGCTAATTCATATGACGATCAATTCCGTTTACGTCTTTGCTCTTAAGTGTTCATTGAATATTATTTTGAAATTTCTTTGTGTTTGACCTACATATACAGCCTAACATTTTGGAAAATTAATTTTGTAAACACCAGATTTTTTTAATTAGGTAGTTTTGTTTTCCATTTTACACTTTTGTTCCAACATTATTTTTTGTTTTAAATGATATTAATGCTGATGTTGCCGAAGATATTATTTTTGAAATTGTGTTGGAAACATTTCCACAATATGTAGTATTTGTATAACTTTTAATTTCTTTAGTTTGTTTTGGAAATATTATTTCCAGTGATATTTTTGTTCTTTCTTATTAATTAATTTATTTATCAAATGTAATGTAACTTCAATATGTCAATCTAATGATGCTAGTTTTTCCATTGAGTTAAAAAATAAATTTTTTAAATAAATAGCGAAAGTTTTGTTAAGAAAATTTTATTATTAATGTTCTTAGGTATACAGAAAATAAAATCAAGAAAGAATTTCTACCTACTACACGGTAAATACAAATTTCAGAAAATCTATCAATGTCCCTGAATTCCTTATCCGCATCCACCTATAAAATTTAAATTTTTTTTGGAAAAATCGTATACTTATATTGAGAAATGGTTTCGATTACTCACTGTACCGCTATGTATCAATCTGAATCTGTTAAATATATTAAGCTAAACAAATTATTGTTGGTTTAAAAAATGTGACTTTTGAATTTTTTGCCTGTCATTACGATAGGTATTCGAAACATCATCCATTATAATTGGCATTGTTGATGTAATCAAACTAAAAATATGTAAAATATTTCAAGAGGATTTCAAGAAAAATATTATACATTGACACCTATCAAATAAAATCTAATCAAGCAGAAAAGAAAAATTTGTTAAACCTGTTTTCTTATTTTAATTTACAACTATATATTTTGTTTTATCAAGGTAGCTGCTTGATGTTGATTAACTAATTTTAAGACTAGACCAAATATAGAAGTCATAGAAGACATAAAAAAAGCTTTGTTCGTAGAACGATCAGAAACGGTTTCCAACTACAAATTGCATGCGCATCAAATATTTTTTGGAAACCGTTGCTGAACCTTCTTCTAAACCTTAAAAATAAAAGAAACAAAGAAATATAAATAACATAATCACACTTAAGAAGATCTATGTTATTTTCCAGCTTTACAATTCAGTGATTAAAAGACCTATACTTGTACCATATTAATAAAAATACAGCAATTTTCTATTTTTGGGAGCGTTTTGGTAACGAACCATTTTTGGATCTATATTATCATAAAACACCCACATAGCAAATTAAATTTTACTATGAGTTACATAACTAAATATCCAATATTTTTTACTTCCTATAATGGCAAGCATTATTTAAAGATCATTCATTGAATGTTGCGGATTAACAAGAGCAAAAAGTTATCCATATAGCTAGTATGATCAAATCTCAAATTACGGTATCCGCCAAAATAAACAATACCGAACTAGAGAGTGCTGTGGAGTTGTTTATGTAATATGGATTTGTCAAATTTGACTTAATTGTCATTTTTATTTTTATTTTCGGTATTGTGGTATCTATTCTGAAGGTCCAGAAGAAATGTTGCAGTTTTTACTCGAAAAGTAACTGTTCAATTTCGTTTCAATGTGCTTATATTATTTTTGAGACCAGAAGATATTAAAACCACCTAAATATTCTCATTCTATGTGTATAATCAGTCATATAATTTATAAATAACGGTTAAGAAGAAAATGTCTTCTAATACACTGCTTCCTTTTTTCCAAATACTTTTATCAATATGCCAAATATCATTTTACTAGTATTTTTGTTTAATAATTATGTTATATTTTACTAAGAATAATGAAGAACTATTTGTTTAAACTTAACTTCCACGTTTTATTAAAAAAATCGCTTTTAAATTACAATGACAGTTATTGTTTCGCTAGAATTAGAAATTTAAAAGCGAATTTTTACATAAAACGTGGAAGTTTAGTTCAAACTTTTAAACTTTGTTTATTATTCTTAATAAGATGGACTTCCACAGAGTAAGAGTAAGTACAATAAATTTAAATAAATCTTGCTGGTGTATAATTTTGGTACTATTTTTTATTTCCATATCTTACTGTAATCAAAGTAAAGAACACGAACTAGTTTCTGCCGTTATTTTGACTTAACATTATTTGCCTTGTTGAATTCAGAATGTATTACTGTGTTGATGTTAGTATTTCGCCAAAGTATTATGCAAATTAAAGCAAACACAAGGCTCGTATTCGTCGAAACCTGTCTACAGGGTAATACAGCAAGAATTAGTTTTTGAAAACATATTAGTTATTCTGTGGAAACTATTCTTCAAGAACTTAAACCTTAAATGTATATTTTTCTAATAATTCTTCTAAAATAAAGATTACTTTATACAGAGTGTAAAAGTCAAATGGAATAAATTCATTATTTCGGTTACTGTACATATTTATAAAAAATCCCGAAACACGTCAAATTTAAATTATAACTTGACATTCTTTAACGTGAAAATGCAACCCCTACCTTCAACCCCCTTAGAATGACAAGTACAACCCCCAATTTTTTAAATGGGAAGTATAGGCTTGTGATATATCATTTGAAAGGTCTCTTCATTCTCTATTCAGAAATGTTATTGTTTTTAAATTTAATGCAAAAATTAACATAAAAAAAATTAATATCATGTTGTTACCGAAATTCGCTAAAATATACTCGAAACTTATTACATTATACTTAAAACTAATTTCCCGTTTAGGTCTTGATAATGAGAAAGTGAACAAAAACCATAGCAATGTGGTTTTTAGATGGTAACCATTAAAAAACTTTAAAGAATTTCCGTGGCAACGCTCTTTTAACAAGCAGTAGTAAATTGTTTGATTTAAGTTGTCATTGTTGTAATTTAAGTATAAAGTTTGTTCAATTCAATTCTGAAAAATGGTTAGATTAACGGAAATGCATAAAATAACAGTTTTACAAATGATTGGTTACGGAGATAACATCCGAACACAACAGGAAGTAACTCGCCTATTTCATGAAAAATTTCCTAATTTATCGCCTATATCCCAAGGAACAATAAGTAAAATAGAAAAGCAGTTTCGCGAGTTTGGTCATAAAATGCTAATTTTTTTGGAAAAAAAGTTACAGATATATACACAAAATGTTAATCAATTGCTATGACTGGTGTCATAAAAAAACAATAGATTGATTTGCTTTAAATTCTTGAAAACTTTGCATTAAAGATAATCACTAAAAGAAAAATAATTTTTACCAAATTACTAGTTATTTCCATCTAAACAATACACAAAATAAATTTTTGCACGTCAAATAATTAACAAACTATTGAATTAATTACATTCAAAATATTTTTTAATTGTTAGTAATATTATTAGTTGAGCCAAAGTAATCCATTGTTATGTTTAAACTAAATATTTATGTAAAGAAAATCATTACACTTGCGTTGTCGCTTTTATTTAATTATCATTTTATGCATTATTTTAAATTTGCCTTGATCAATATCACGTTTGACAGCGACTTCTTTAGAACTGTCACTGTCAGTTAAATGTAAATGTGAAGTTAATTATTGAGAGCATTGATAATGTTTTAAATATCATTTCATGTAAAAGAAATATTAAGATCTAGAGTAAAGGCTTTAAATGTTGTTTTTTTGTCTTTACAGGTGAGTTAGTTATTTGTTTATAAGTAATACAGGTGGAAATATATGTAAATAACTTTGTTAATGAAAATAAAATTTTTGTCTTTACAGAAAAACGCAATCTCGTCTTTATTTCACCCAGCAGAGTATGATATTATTATATTTATTTTAGCATTTTCAGAAGAAATGATACTTAAAAGAGAAAAACTGAGAATGAAAAAACTCCAAAATAACACGAATGAAAATAAAAAAACTACATGAAAAATACAGGAGGGAGGTCAAGAAACTGTGTAGAAAGAAAGAGAACATATCGAAAAACAAATGCAAGACTTAGAAAACTCATATGTAAAAAAACAAGCCAGAGAATTCTATCAGAATATAAAGAATGAACAGAGAAAGAACAGACAACAGAACAACACAATATTTTGTAGAAACAAACAGGGGCAATTAGTGGGGGGAATACAGGAAAGCCTGCAAGTATGGGCGGAGTATTTCAAAGAATTATATGGCATGCAAAACCCTGAAATAGACAATGATGAAGAAGAAATAATCTTAGAACACAATGACTCACAAGAGCCGCCTACAAAAGAGGATATCACAAACATCATTAATATGTTCAAAAATAACAAAGCGCCAGGAGAAAATGGGATAACAGCGGAAATGTTAAAAGTAGGAGGAGAAAAACTAGAGAACAATGTTTTCAACATAATAAGATCAGTCTGGGTGAATGAAAAAATGCCGAGTAGATGGAAAGAGGCTTTAATTTGCGAAAAACATTATGTGAAAATTACAGGGGAATTGCATTAATGGACATCGTATACAAGATATTGGCAATTGCAATAAAGAACAGAATTAATACAATAGTAGAAAATAAAATTGGCCAATATCAGTGTGGATTTCGAGAAAAAAGATCAGTCATGGACCAGATATTCACCTTAAAACAAGTAATGGATAATACAATAGATCAAAATTTGCCTCTTTATATGATATTTATAGATTTTAAACAAGCCTATGATACAATTAAAAGGGCAAGCATATTTTCGGCAATGAAAAAACTGGAAGTGAGTGAAAAAGTGATACGTCTAGTAAAAATGACCCTAACAGATACAGACTATAAAGTACTAATTCAAGGTCAAACATCAGATAGCTTTAAGGTCACAAGAGGACTAAGACAGGAAGATCCGATTTCTACAATCTTATTTAATATAGTTCTGGACATCGCTGTAAGAGAAAGTGGAATACAGACAAAGGGGACAATATATAACCAGATGTGTCAATTAATGGCATATGCAGACGACATTGTGATTTTAGCAAGAACAGAAGCTAATCTAATTGCAGCGATAAAAAAATTGGAAAGATCAGCAAAAGTTAAAGGTCTGACAATAAATCAAGCCAAGACCAAATTTATGGTACTAAAAAGTGGATCAGGTCTCAGTGATGTCTCTGCAGAATTAAAAGTTACAACGGTAGAATCAGAATATTGTTTTCAAAAAGTAGAGAGTTTTAATTATCTGGGGGTTACCATTACAAGCAGTGGAGATGAAAAGGAGGAGGTACAGGAAAGAATAGCCAAAGGCATGAAATGTTTGGGAAGCATGTTGCATATTTTAAGATCAAAGAATGTCTCAAGAAACACCAAGAAACGAATTTACAAAACTATGATAAGGCCAGTAGTATTGTATGGATCTGAGGTGTGGAAACTAAACATAAAATAAAAGAAGGCTTTGGATATATTCGAACGGAAAGTATTAAGAAAGATATATGGCGGGAAAAAAATACATGACATGTGGGTAAGAAGAACCAATAAAGAACTGCAACAGTTATATGACAAGCTATCAATAACAAGCATAGCCAGGGTTCAAAGGATGAGATGGTTGAGCAATGTACAAAGATTGGGCAATGAGTGACCGACAAAGCAAGTTTTGCAGGGAGACGTAAACGGAGCAGACCACGAACGAAATGGTTAGATGCAGTAAAAAGGGACCTGGAAGAAATAGGAATAACAAATTGGAGAAGGAAAGCTGAAAATAGAAAAGAATGGAGAAGAACTTGCTAGCAAGCCATGGGCCTACTTGGCTCGCAGTGCTGAACTATATATATAATAATTTTCAGTGTTTCTGAAATATCTGTATTTATTAATAAAAAATAAAATATTTCCAAAGCAGTATTTAAAGTCAGAACAATAAACAACTAAAAGGTTGAATTAACTTCCACTATTTATTCTATAAATACTTTAAATGCAATGACAGCCGTTTCGCTATCGAAATAGCATCGTCAGATTGACATATTGTCATTGCATTTAAAGTATTCAAAGAATAAATAGTGAAAGTTAATTCAACCTTTTAGTTGTTTATTGTTCTGAATAAGATGAACTTTCACACAGTAAGGGTTAGTACCATAAATTTCAGTATTTAAAGCTTAAATTATTTTTATAATTTATATTTAATGCAATATTTATTCCTTGAATATCGTCGAATTTGAGTATTCAAATATTTTTTCGTCGACCTTTACAAAAAATTACATTTTGCGTACTAATTTTTATACGAAAAATCGACTTTTTTTGAAAGCAAGTATTTTTCGTCCACAAACACTTTACGTTCGCAAAATCTTCCTCCGCTCTGGTTACTATGATACGGCACGGTGTGTGAGCGGCGACTGGATCATTTTTGTACAAATACATGATTTAATAAAAATTTTTGCAATAATAACTGCAATTTGCTGTTAGATTAATTATCTACAAGTCTGCACAATTTAAGTATGAATAATATCATAAAAATCAAGAATGGATAACAGCAATATTAATATAGTTTGTCGTGAAATTTATAATAATAATAATTAGTGGAAAATACACCTTGCAGGAACGAAGTTATAACTAGATAAGCCTAAAGGAATTATAAAAAATGCTCAAAATGCAATTATCCTGGGTACGTGCATTACGGTCCGGCGTGTCCTTACACATAACTAAAATGTTTGTTTATTTATTTTTTTATTTACGGGTCACACCCAATTATATAAGAATTACAATAAAAAGAATATACAGATTGCCCAGAAAACAATGGTCACAAATTATACCACATATTCTGGGGTCAAAAATATGTTGATTGAACCCCATTTACCTATGAAAATAGTGGTTGTAATAGGTCGGCTGAAAAGTCCCCGGTCTACCATAGTAAAACACAATATTTTGACAAAATTCATTTTTTTTATTCAACAAGGGCGATACAGCGATTATAGCGACCTTCCAACTTTTCGATACCATTTTTGTAGTACTCCTTCGGTTTGTCCTCAAAATAGGCTTCAGTTTCGGCGATTACCTCAGTATCAGAGCCAAATTTTTTTCCCGCGAGCATTCTCTTCAGGTCAGAGAAAAGGAAAAAGTCGCTGGGGGCTAGATCTGGAGAATATGGTGGGTGAGGAAGCAATTCGAAGCACAATTCATGCAATTTTGCCATCGTTTTCATTGATTTGTGGCACGGTGCATTGTCTTGATGAAACAACACTTTTTTCTTCTTCATATGGGGCCGTTTTTTCGCGATTTCGGTCTTCAATCGCTCCAATAATGCACAGTAATAGTCGCTGTTGATTGTTTTTCCCTTTTCCAAATAGTCGATGAAAAATATACCGTGTGTATCCCAAAAAACTGAGGCCATAACTTTGCCAGCTGACTGTTGAGTCTTTCCACGCTTTGGTGGTGGTTCACCGGCCGCAGTCCACTCAGCTGACTGTCGATTGGACTCAGGCGTGTAGTGATGGAGCCAAGTTTCATCCATAGTCACATATCGACGCAAAAAATCGGGTTTATTACGACTTAACAGCTGCAAACATTGCTCAGAATCATCAATTCGTTGCTGTTTTTGGTCGATTGTGAGCACGCGCGGCACCCATTTCGCACAGAGCTTCCGCATACCCAAATATTCCTGAACGATATGTCCAACACGTTCCTTAGATATCTTTAGAGTGTCAGCTATCTCGATCATATTCACTTTACGGTCACTCAAAATCATTTTGTGGATTTTTTTGATATTTTCGTCGGTAACCACCTCTTTTGGGCGTCCACTGCGTTCACCGTCTTCGGTGCTCATTTCACCACGCTTGAATTTTGCGTACCAGTCAATGATTGTTGATTTTCCTGGCGCAGAGTCCGGAAACTCATTATCAAGCCAAGCTTTTGCTTCAACTGTATTTTTCCCTTCAAATAACAATATTAATTTAATAAGCACACGAAATTCTTTTTTTTCCATCTTTTTGAAAATAACAAAAGTTGCTTCACTAAAAATGCAATATCTCACAAACTAATAGTCCGACAGCTGTCAAATTTTTACACGAATCTTTTGAAGGTTGATACTATCTAAAAATGAAATGGATTTAATTCTAGTGTCGTCATCTATAGGTCAGACCGGGGACTTTTCAGCCGACCTGTTATGTATTACTTTCATTTTCTAATTAGATGAATGTAAAGGAAATGGTGCGGTGGCTGAAAGGTGCTATTCTGATAAGTTTTCCAATAGAAATGTACCAGATAGGCGAATTTTCCTGACTATTGATTGAAATTTAAGAGAAACAGGCACAAATTCTCGGCAATAGTGGTCGTGCAAAAGACCTTGCGAATGCAGATGATATAATAGAAATTGTTTACGAACTCCTGGACACGAGTATGAGAAAGATAGCTGCTGAATTAAGAGTACCTCGTATGAAGGTATGGAGAACAGTTAAGGACCAGTTACTTCACCCCTTTCATATCACAGAAGTTCAAGAATTACTTACCGAAGACTATGCTAAACAAATGGGATTTTGTGATTGGTTTATAGACATTTGGGATGGAGTAATCGATAAATATTTGATAGGGCCAGTATTTCTTCCAAACAAATTAAACGGGGAACATTATTTATCATTTTTACAAAATGATCTACCGATTTGCTTAAAAAAAAATACAGAGAGATACAATAGTTTACAAAGAGGGAACATAGAGTTTTTTATCCGTACTTGAGGAATACTAGGAACAATTCAAAACTGCAGTATACTATAAAATAGTTTAATCGCTTCACATGGATAAGATATTTTCCCAGGAAATACCAGCCAAATATGAATTAAGACATTGATTGGTTTTCCATAGTTTTTGTGACCCGTTTAGTTTATCCTCACCGGCTAGGACGTTGGCAGCTCGGTTAGTACAAATTGTCCAAAATATTTACTGACGACAAATGATTTTGTTTGTTTTGGAGGTTATGTTCATGTTAATGTTGTCCACTGCTAAGTAATCGAAGTGTAATCTTTTGTAATAGCTATAATTTTATAATATAGGTACCTATCCAGTATATTATGTTAGTTTTCTTTGTGGACAATTTGAAAATTTAGCCTTCGACGAGTCTTCTTGAACGTCCCTTGCCGTCTTTATAAAGTTTAAGCTCAATCTGGCTATAGATTCTGATACTTGTTTTACAATTTTAGAAATTTGCCCGGATTAATTAAAAAAGTTACCTTAGGTATAAAATCTTAAGGTTGTAACAGTACCTGTTAACATTTTAAGCACCTGGTATCCTAAATATTAAATTAAATTAGTACCGCTAGCTACATCTTTCCGAAAGAATTCTTAATAATAAAATAATGAATACGGTCTCTATAATTATAATTGGAAGTTCAAAGTAGCTACGCTACGAGGTGGACTAATGAGTTGGCATTATCGAGTTCAATAGGTTTTAATAATTATTCCCAGTGTCATTTCTTGTATTGGTTTACTGTCATATACAGGTATGATTTTTTTTTCAATTTTATAATTCCTTTTTGTTAAAATATTTATAGAACATCGAAAGTTATATTCTATTTTATTATATCAGATGAAAATTTCAACATATTTCATTATTATTCAAAGAATCTTTTTATGGTAATTAAAAGTATTAGTGATAATTTTTTATAAAAAGGCTAGTAAAAGTACATTTCTGGAATTTTGATTAGTGTGTAAGGTTGTTACAAAGTAAATTTAATGTAGGAATGTATCTTTTGTTATCTATTAAAATACGTTAGTATCTAATTAGTAGATTTGGGAATATGCTGATTTTGTGCCAGAAAAGTAAATGTAACACGTGTTTGACAGTGGTAATTTTCAGGAAGTTGGAATATAATACAGTAAACCAGAAGCATCTCTTTAATTTGAAGATTCAGTAAACTAGAAGCATCTCTTTAATTTGAAGATTCAGAAAACTTGAACAGCTTGTAAACTTTAAGATTATTAAGACCTTTACTCTTGTACCTTTTAAGGGATTAGTGGGCACGAGTTGGGATGCGTTCCAAAAACTTTATTTCTGGCTTCAAAACCAGGTGTCATGTGGTATCCAACGGGTCCCTCACCAAATCCAATACAATATTAGCAGTTCACTTGTGCATACGAAAGCTGTAAAAAGAATGCCTCAAAGTGATTGATTTTCACTCCTCTTGTTCTACGAAATTTTATGTTAGTCGTTTTCATTAACATCCTCTAAAACCTCTCTCAATTCCTCCATAATTCATAAGTTTTATCCGTTCCTCACAACATTAATTTTTAGGTTAGTTTCTTGTTTACTTTGACTGGGATACATTTATACAATAGGATAACTGGTCACCAAAGGTCAGTTAACTCATGCCTATGACAATCACTACTTAACTAGTTGAGAAACTGCGTGGGTTAAACTTTGATTTTATCTGTAGTATACACTTTAACCTTGTTTAAAACGAAATGGGAAACTAGGCTTTAATTTACTTTGTGATTTTGGCAGCACTCAATACTTCTTTTACGCCACAGGCGATATTGGAAGTTTAAGAAATATTTGGATGCTTTTAAAGAGCGTAAGTTTGAATTCTTAATCCACTCCAATTCGTGAAAATCGTTTCCATGTAAGGTTAAAAAATATTCAACTACAAACAGAGAATTTTAAATTTGTTATACATGCCAATAAAATTAACTGATTTATTTGTAATCTTAATTGGTTCAATTAAACGTTTTATTACAGATTTTGCGATTGTTTTTTAAAAAACAAACGAGGCAAAAAAACAAACGTTTTTAATTAATGTAATTAATATAAAGAGGATCGAGATGATAATTAAACGAAAAGTAACATCTGGATACTTACTACAGAGAAATTCCTCGTTGTGCTGGAAAAAACAATTCATTATCCCAAGTATTTTCGTCTCCTACTTCGAAATTAACACTGAAACATTCGCTACTGGATTTCTGTAACAAAAAGAAATTACGTCTTATTTTTTTTGTAATTGATATTTCTACTTCATTTATTGGTTTTTCAAGCCTCTCGTTAGATATGGATATTTATTTCGTTACAACACAAATAAAAAACTGAAAACCCTCAAATCTCGCAGTAACTTTTTCTTCAGCTCATTTGAACTATGTTTTGTATTTAAATTCTGTACCTAACTTAACCCAATTCTTATCATATTATTGTAAGGTTCCCTTTTTAATTTTTCTAATCAAATCTCGTTAAATCATTAATTTAAACTCTGTGACCAATTTTCTCGAATAAACTTATAATAAATTTCATCAGTTTCACACCCAAGAAATTTTTTTAATCGCAAGTTTTGGTAGCTACCATAAGTTGATTTATTATCTTCTATTCTTTTACTTTATTATAATAAATTACATATATTCTTGTCGATAACTTTTTTCCAATTTATTGACACGATGTCCTTTATAAATTATGTTTGCGTTCCAGTTTCCTCGAAGTATTTCGATTTAATATAAGAAGTAAATTTGAAAGATTAGTTGGGGATATGTTTCTTTACCCAAGTAATATGTGATGAAAAAAAAACTTTTTTCATTGTATCCTACACGTTAAAATAAAAATAAAATCTGCTTTATAATAAAGAAAATATACATAAAATAATAACGGGTCGGCTGAAAAGTCCCCGGTCTGACCTATAGATGACGACACTAGAATTAAATCCATTTCATTTTTAGATAGTATCAACCTTCAAAAGATTCGTGTAAAAATTTGACAGCTGTCGGGCTATTAGTTTGTGAGATATTGCATTTTTAGTGAAGCAACTTTTGTTATTTTCAAAAAGATGGAAAAAAGAATTTCGTGTGCTTATTAAATATTGTTATTTGAAAGGAAAAAATACAGTTGAAGCAAAAGCTTGGCTTGATAACGAGTTTCCGGACTCTGCGCCAGGAAAATCAACAATCATTGACTGGTACGCAAAATTCAAGCGTGGTGAAATAAGCACCGAAGACGGTGAACGCAGTGGACGCCCAAAAGAGGTGGTTACCGACGAAAATATCAAAAAAATCCACAAAATGATTTTGAGTGACCGTAAAGTGAATATGATCGAGATAGCTGACGCTCTAAAGATATCTAAGGAACGTGTTGGACATATCGTTCACGAATATTTGGGTATGCGGAAGCTCTGTGCGAAATGGGTGCCGCGCGTGCTCACAATCGACCAAAAACAGCAACGAATTGATGATTCTGAGCAGTGTTTGCAGCTGTTAAGTCGTAATAAACCCGATTTTTTGCGTCGATATGTGACTATGGATGAAACTTGGTTCCATCACTACACGCCTGAGTACAATCGACAGTCAGCTGAGTGGACTGCGGCCGGTGAACCGCCACCAAAGCGTGGAAAGACTCAACAGTCAGCTGGCAAAGTTATGGCCTCAGTTTTTTGGGATACACACGGTATTTTGTTCATCGACTATTTGGAAAAGGGAAAAACAATCAACAGCGACTATTACTGTGCATTATTGGAGCGATTGAAGACCGAAATCGCGAAAAAACGGCCCCATATGAAGAAGAAAAAAGTGTTGTTTCATCAAGACAATGCACCGTGTCACAAATCATCGAAAACGATGGCAAAATGGCATGAATTGGGCTTCGAATTGCTTCCTCACCCACCGTATTCTCCAGATCTACCCCCAGCGACTTTTTCCTTTACTCTGACCTGAAGAAAATGCTCGCGGGAAAAAAATTTGGCTCTGATACTGAGGTAATCGCCGAAACTGAAGCCTACTTTGAGGATAAACCGAAGGAGTAGGTACTACAAAAATGGTATCGAAAAGTTGGAAGGTCGCTATAATCGCTGTATTGCCCTTGGCAAGGCAACTATGTTGAATAAAAAAAATGAATTTTGTTAAAATATCATGTTTTACTATGGTAGACCGGGGACTTTTCAGCCGACCTGTTACATACAGTCATTATTAGTTAAATAAACAATAATTGTCGATTTTTGATTTCATTTGAGTATTTTTTGAAATTATAAACTAATCTGCAGTGCGAACCCAACTAATATTTTTACGGTTTAATATTAATTGACATTTGATGATAAAAACTGTAAAAAAATATTAAAGTACAATTCTGTATTGATAAAAATTTAGAAAAGGTATAAAAGTTTACTTGAAAAATATCTAAGGAATGTATCATTTGCAACTGTTTTTACAAAATGCCTCCAATTAAAATATTAAACAATTGATAGTAGCTCAAGAACTCAACAAGAGGTGTCCAGATTATTCCATGAAATGCACCCATAAACCCAATTCAACCCAATTCTGTCAAGGGAATACGACAAAAATGTATAGAATTAGGACATATGAGGGATACATGCAAACAAGGTAAACCAAAAATAAATGAATACATTTAAAAAGACATACTTTTGTCGGATTTGCAGTTAAAGTGAGTCAGAAACTTCTGGGACACCCGGTATTTAATCCAGATTTTTTTAAGCAATTTTTACTGCATGGAGATGAAGATGAAGGTGGAAAAGTAGATAATTTAACCTCAAATCTTTAACTTTTGGCTCCTGCAGAAGTTGTCTTTTGAACGAAAACAAATAAAGCTTCAAAATGATATTTAATTCTGACAGTTTCCCTATGGGAAAACCTACTTTGTTGTTGTTCCAATGCGTATACAAAGAAAATTGGTTCAATATTTCAATATATTTTCTGAATTTTTCTGTGATTTCAAACCTAATTTTTTCAATTAAACTTTGAAGTTGAGTTAAACCGAAGAGTTTTTTACTATTCTTCTGAAGTTTTTATTAAACACCAATCTCACCAAAAAATACTTTTATAACTTAAACAAACTTATCTCCAAAAACCTATACACCAATTGTTGCTAACTGCAAAAGAATATATAATATTTTTAATCAACAATTCCTGATCTTCCATGACAAAGACAACATCTAACACATAAATAATACCTGCCTGAAACACATTAGCCAATCATATGGCAGTCAGCGAAGAGTTGTCGACGCTAATGACAAACGGGACTTTTCAGTCCCAAACGCTCTATTACTTGGGGTGAATTTATAAATTTATCTAAGTAATAACATTTATGATCTACTAATAGGTTTGATCCCAAAGCAAGTTCCTAACTGTTATGACAAATAAATAAAACCAAAAAAATTGACCTTCACCCATGTCATGTGACCAGTGTATGTACAGTCGGCTTTAGAATAGCATATACATGTTAAATGTGAATTTCGTTTACCTACCGAAGTTAAAAAAACCCCCTTCTTAAATAACATAGGAATGACAATTTTTAAAACGCCTACATTAAATCGTTTTTGGAGATTAAGTTTATTTACAAGGGACAGGCAATTTGTCAATAAAATACCTTATGCTGCAAACATTAAAGATGTGGGCGTAGACAACTGTTTAACTGATTTCAAATTTATTATTATTTAAACCGTGATTGGTTATAAACAATAAATAGGCCGTCCTTAAAATTAATTCATTGTAAGCGATTTGAGTTTGAAAATGTATATGCTATTCTAAAGCCGACTGTACATATTGTTTGATGTGTTTCTAATACCAATAGAAAAGGATAAAGTATATAAAGTTTGTGTTTACTCGTGTCACTGTTAGTGAAGTCAGGGTAAACGAACACAAGCCATAATTTTACGTAGAAATTAAGAATTATAAATTAACCATGTATGTACTCTTACCTGAGACCTACTAAGCATATATTTTCTAGCAGAAGGTACATTAGTGGTAGGAGTTGAAGGTTCAGGATTCGTTGGAGGTGCCAATATCGGTTTAGTACAGTCCGGTTCCGATCGAGAATCTTTTAAAGCGACGTCTGCTGATGAAACTACTCCCTGTCTCATTTCCAAGTTGTCAAGGTGATTGAGACTCCGAGATCGAACCTAGAACAAATAAAAATAAAAAATTTAAATGTACGAATTATCTCCTTATTATCATTTGATTAAGAACAGTAAACAACTAAATGGTTGAATGAAACTTTCACTATTTATTCAAAAATACGTTTTAAATTCAATGACAGCCGTTTCGCTAGAATTAGCATCGTCAGATTGAAATATTGAAGTTACATTTTGTTTGTTTGTAGCTAGGTACCTAATATTGATTAGGTTGTATTTAGGCTGGACCAAGTATGGAAGTAATAAGACATAACAATATTAAAGCCTAGATGAGACCTAAGAGAGTATCCTGGATGTAATTCCCTCTAAGATCAGTATAACTGTGCAATGATATAGAAAAACCAGGAAAAAACTAGTAGTAGAAGAATATAAGAATCTTTCATGAATCATTAAATAATTCTGAAAAGTAGGACATTCACTTTCAAAATCTGAAAGATGAAATTTTTAGATATACATAGTGTTTTACGTATGGACGTATATTAGCAAATGCAAACAAAATTTGATTGTTGATTTATTTAAACATCAATTTTCCACGATAAAAGTCACAAATTTGAAATTCTTATATTTAAGAATAGGTATAAAAGTAAATGGTGCAATTTGTTAATTTAGTAATTTACAATTTCCAGTCTGTTGCCGCACGTTTATTTTAATCTTTAAGGTTAAAGCAAAAACGTGATCTATGTTCGACACAAACTAGACTATTTTAAATTATCATCCAAATAAATAAAAAATACATGAATACTATTTCATGAGCTACGCAGACAACAGACAAACACATTAAAATTGGATATTTAATCATTTACATTTTTAATATTTCAGTAAAATTATTTCCGGCTAATTTATATTGACAACAGTTTTTTACGTTATTTACAGTTATTTTCAGATAGATAACGCTAATGATAAAAAACATGTGAAAAAGTAGATCAGAAATACATTTTTCTAATCCTATCTTCTTTATGAAGGTTAGGATATCGATCGACATCTATTTAGGTAAGTCATCCTCTTTTATTTCGTGTGCTCCAAGTTGTAGAGCTCTTGTATTTCCTAGGTCCGGAAATCCCTGTGCCTCTTTCAGTTTTGGACCCATCAGTATACCATAAGATTGTGTTCTTGCCTATCTGTGATATTACTGTGAGATCCCATTAACTTTTTTTGCTTAACTTTACCGTGAAATTCCTTGTGAAGTTAAGTTGACATTCTGTCCTGGGGTAGTTCCCAGTTTGGATTATGTTGAAACAATTTAGGCATATGCCTTGCATTCCCTTCACTGACCATCCTTTGGAATATCCTTCTTCTTGCATTTCCTACATGAAGAAGTAGTGGTGTAAGGTTTAGTATTGCTTCCAGTGTCGTCGTTGGGCATGTTCTTTGCCTTTGCCATTAAAGGTAGGCAACCAAACGAAAATATGTATTAATTATATTAAATAAAACATCAATCGGAAATAATATTAAATACCTCAATTGGGGTGCACCTCACTTGCAGTTTATAGGTTACATTAAAATAAATACTATGGCGTGTATAGTAATAACATGTTGGTAAACAAAGAAATTGAAAGGAAATAAAAAAATTAATTAGGTTTACTATTCTATCGTGATATAGCAGTTAATTAAATAATAAAAAAAATAAAAAAATCTGGCCTTATTCTCCTATTTCCTGAGGTTCCATGAGTGTTATGTAGTAGTATCCGACACCTCTACAGGGTGAGTCGTAACTATTGGGACATAGACTAAGGACAGGTTATTTGGACCAAAATATGGCTATTGGGCCAAATATGCCTTAATATAATATTGCTGGGAAAAAAGATACAGGGTGTTAAAGTTCATTTTTGTTTTTCGTTTTTTGCTAGAAGTTTCCCTGTATATTTATAAATTGATATCAAAATTGGCACAGAGGCATAATCTTAGACAAGAAATAGTATTTTATTTACAATTTTACGTTTTGTCATAGAGGGCGCCAGGTGGATCATTCCTAATAATCAAATTGAGTCTAAACTTTTTCTGATGAAATTTTTTAGTAATTTTTATTAGAAAATATGTTTAAACATGATAATTTCAACCGTTTTTGATAAAAACGCAGTCGAACTGCTTAGAGTCTTAAAAAAGGATTTCAAATATTAATTCATTTATGAAAAGTATACTTGGGACTGTCAGATAATTTTTGTTGGTAAATGTCATTTGTTCAGAGTAAATTATTTTTGATGTGACAGTGTAGTGTAATGTTGCATTTTTTAAAAGTAATCATTACTTTTTTTGATTGAAATCCCTCGTCACAATCATTTTACTAATGAAGAAATGCGAAATATGATTTGCGTATACGCACAAGAAAATTTTTGCGGTCGCTCGGCAGCCAGAAGGTATGGAATGTTATACGCAAACAGAAGGCAACCAAATCACAAAACTTTTGCAAGATTATATCGTAGTTTAGGTGAAACTGGGTCATTTCGCACTAAAAATCGGGGTGGTCGACCGAAACAAATCACACCTAATCAAGAAGATGAACTTTTAGTTCGAGTAGATGAAAATCCTGAAATAAGTTCACGACATCTATCAGCAGCAACAGGAGTAAGTCAGTCGTCTATACTTAGAATTCTAAAAAAAGAGAACCTCCATCCTTTTCACTTCACTCCTATTCAAAATTTACTTCCAACAGATCTTCCACGACAGTTACAGTTTTGCCAACGTATTCTGAATAAACATCGCAATGACAGACACTTTATTAAGAATATTATGTTCACCGACGAAGCAACTTTTACCAGACGAGGGATTTTTAATTGGCGAAATAGGTAGTCATTATTGGGAAGAAGAAAACCCGCATGCTATTAAAGCTAGACATTTTCAGCATGAGTTTAAATTGAATATTTGGTGTGGCATTATAGGCGACCAACTACTAGGGCCTTATGTTCTTCCTCCGAATTTAAATGGAGATTCTTATTTATTCTTTTTGGAAAATACTCTTAGTGATATTTTAGATGATCTGTCACTGGATGTAAGAAGAAAAATGTGGTTTATGCAGGATGGAGCGCCACCTCATTTTTCATTAGCTGTTAGAAATCATCTTAATGACGTATTTTCTCAACGATGGATTGGCAGAGGCAGTGATTTTCAATGGCCACCAAGAAGTCCTGAGTACAACCCGCTAGATTTTTATTTTTGGGGACATATGAAGTCCTTAGTTTATGCCAATGAAATTAATACACGAGACGAACTTTGGAGATACATTCAAAATGCAGCTAATTAAAGTGTGTTTAGTTTTGATTTATCGTCAAAACGGAAACCTTACGTTAGTTGCAACTTTGTTTATTAGTTTGGTATTTGATAGTTGAATTGTAAATAAAATACTATTTCTTGTCTAAGATTATGCCTCTGTGCCAATTTTGATATCAATTTATAAATATACAGGGAAACTATTAGCAAAAAATGAAAAACCAAAATTAACTTTAACACCCTGGATCTTTTTTCTCAGCAATATTATATTAAGGCATATTTGGCCCAATAGCCATATTTTGGTCCAAATATCCTGTCCTTAGTCTATGTCCCAATAGTTATGACTCACCCTGTATAGTTGATACTAATACTTTATAGTCTGGATTTTTGTTGGGCAGTTTATATTCTTAATTCATTAGTACCAAAACTAACAACCAGCTTGAACTTTTGATAATTTCCAAAATATAAACGGTTTAGCGGTTTTTCTTTTATTCAACAGCATTCAAAAAAAAACGGTAGGATTTTAAAAACTCTACTGACAGGATCAACGATTTTGATTCCTACGTAAAAAGACAATATTTTTACAATTTACCAGGTATTTAGAAAATTACTAACCTTTTCTAGTAAAAGGGTATCCAATAAAACTAAATTTGTGGGCAGTGGAATTAGCAAAAATAAAAATACCACAAGTTAAACTCCAACTTAACCGAAAACCAAAATTCAAATAACCATGAATTCTAAGCACCTGCGTTTTCGACCTGTAAGTAATTTGTGTTGCCTATAATATACAATATCAAAAAATCTGAAAATCTTTTTTTAAAATGCTACAATATGGTGCCAGCCATTTCCGATATAATTGAGGCATTCCATATATAAAACTCACTCGTATAAACAAGAACTGTATACGCAATAATAAATAATCCACGTATCCGATTTTTCTTATTATTGCTTTTTGATAAAAAAAAGGTCCAAATTTAAGTTCAAAGTATCTTTTAAAATATTCGATTTGAAATTTTAATATACTCTCAGAAATTTCAACTTAACTTTACTCGTTGATAAATTCGGTTGAGGCGTTTTCTTGGGTAGTGTTTTAATTAGTTTCCCGTCTTTCAATCATTCAAGACTTGAAGGAAATGTCGATATTTCACGAGTTTATCTGTGAAGGAGTGAGTCAAAAGCTTAGTGCTGTCAACTTATAAAAAATGAAAAATTTTATAAAAAATTAAAAATACATAGATAATGATTTCAGAATAAAAAATAAAATAACTTAATGGGTGGTAATCAAAGAATTTTTAGATAGTATCAACCTTCAAAAGATTCGTGTAAAAATTTGACAGCTGTCGGACTATTAGTTTGTGAGATATTACATTTTTAGTGAAGCAAATTTTGTTATTTTCAAAAAGATAGAAAAAAAAGAATTTCGTGTGCTTATTAAATATTGTTATTTGAAAGGAAAAAATACAGTTGAAGCAAAAGCTTGGCTTCATAATGAGTTTCCGGACTCTGCGCCAGGAAAATCAACAATCATTGACTGGTACGCAAAATTCAAGCGTGGTGAAATGAGCACCGAAGACGGTGAATGCAGTGGACGCCCAAAAGAGGTGGTTACCGACGAAAATATCAAAAAAATGCACAAAATGATTTTGAGTGACCGAAAAGTGAATATGATCAAGATAGCTGACACTCTAAAGATATCTAAGGAACGTGTTGGACATATCGTTCACGAATATTTGGGTATGCGGAAGCTCTGTGCGAAATGGGTGCCGCGCGTGCTCACAATCGACCAAAAACAGCAACGAATTGATGATTCTGAGCAGTGTTTGCAGCTGTTAAGTCGTAATAAACCCGATTTTTTGCGTAGATATGTGACTATGGATGAAACTTGGCTCCATCACTACACGCCTGAGTCCAATCGACAGTCAGCTGAGTGGACTGCTGCCGGTGAACCGCCACCAAAGCGTGGAAAGACTCAACAGTCAGCTGGCAAAGTTATGGCCTCAGTTTTTTGGGATACACACGGTATATTGTTCATCGACTATTTGGAAAAGGGAAAAACAATCAACAGCGACTATTACTGTGCATTATTGGAGCGATTGAAGACCGAAATCGCGTAAAAACGGCCCCATATGAAGAAGAAAAAAGTGTTGTTTCATCAAGACAATGCACCGTGTCACAAATCAATGAAAACGATGGCAAAATTGCATGAATTGGGCTTCGAATTGCTTCCTCACCCACCGTATTCTCCAGATCTAGCCCCCAGCGACTTTTTCCTTTTCTCTGACCTGAAGAGAATGCTTGCGGGAAAAAAATTTGGCTCTGATACTGGGGTAATCGCCGAAACTGAAGCCTATTTTGAGGACAAACCGAAGGAGTACTACAAAAATGGTATCGAAAAGTTGGAAGGTCGCTATAATCGCTGTATCGCCCTTGAAGGCAACTATGTTGAATAAAAAAAATGAATTTTGTCAAAATATTGTGTTTTACTATGGTAAACCGGGGACTTTTCAGCCGACCTGTTATATATGAATTACAATATTTTTATTGTGTACCAACCCTGAAGAAGTACATATACAAGGTGAAAACATTGAAATCACAGAAGAAATGGTAAAAAGGTCCATGAAAAACCTAAAAAACGGAAGGGCTTGTGATCCTGAGGGTATATATATGCTGATCTCTTGAAGAATGAAACTGAATAGGATAACATATACAGCGTGTAAAAGCCAAATGGAATAAATTCATTATTTCGGTTACTGTACATATTTATAAAAAATCCCGAAACACGTCAAATTTAAATTATAACTTGACATTCTTTAACGTGAAAATGCAACCCCTACCTTCAACCCCCTTAGAATGACAGGTACAACCCCCAATTTTTTAAATGGGAAGTATAGGCTTGCTGTGATATATCATTTGAAAGGTCTCTTCATTCTCTATTCAAAAATGTTATTGTTTTTAAATTGAATGCAAAAATTAACATAAAAAAAATTAAAATCATGATACCGAAATTCGCTAAAATATACTCGAAACTTATTACAATATACTTAAAACTTATTTCCCGTTTAGGTCTTGATAATGAGAAAGTGAACAAAAACCATAGCAATGTGGTTTTTAGATGGTAACCATAAAAAAACTTTAAATAATTTCCGTGGCAACGCTATTTTAACAAGCAGTAGTAAATTGTTTTATTTAAGTTATCATTGTTGTAATTTAAGTATAAAGTTTGTTCAATTCAATTCTGAAAAATGGTTAGATTAACGGAAATGCTTAAAAAAACAGTTTTACAAATGATTGGTTACGGAGATAACATCCGAACACAACAGGAAATAACTCGCCTATTTCATGAGAAATTTCCTAATTTACCGCCTATATCCCAAGGAACAATAAGTAAAATAGAAAAGCAGTTTCGCGAGTTTGGTCATGTAAGGCAGATAAAAAAAGCAGCTGCCAATGCACTGAGTGATGAACTCAAATTAGATGTGTTGCTTGAGTTTCAGGAAAACCCACATACATCGAGTAGACAGGCATCTACTACATTCAATGCTAGCCACACATCGATAGCAAACATATTAAAAGAAAATAAATTGCATCCGTATAAGATGATACCTACTCAGGAGCTCATGGAAGACGATTTTGATAGGAGAACTTTTTTTTGTGAGCAAATGATGGACATGTTGGATAACAATATTATCCAATTAGAAGACGTTATGTTTTCTGATGAGTGTACATTTTTACTTAACGGTCATGCTAATCGGCAAAATTGCCGCTACTGTTCCACGGAAAATCCTCACTGGATGAGAGAAGAACACACTCAATACCCTCAAAAGGTTAATGTTTGGGCAGGGATTGTAGGGAACAATATCATTGGTCCCTTTTTTATTGAGGGCAACTTGAATGGCAACAATTATTTGGACTACTTCAAAATGATGTCATTCCAACGTTTGCAAATTTATATCCTGATCCAGGTAACCCTCAAGTTCCAGCGAATGCGATATGGTTTCAGCAGGATGGAGCACCACCACATTACCAACTTAATGTCCGGCAGTACCTCGATACAATATTTCCCAATCGGTGGATAGGGAGACGAGGATCGATTGAATGACCAGCGCGATCACCTGATCTTACATTATTAGATTTCTTTTTATGGGGATATGTGAAGAGCCATGTGTACAAAACTAAACCTTCTGATTTAAATGACTTAAAAGAACGAATAACGCTTGCGATTAGGTCGATCACGCCTGATATGTTAAATAATGTTAGAAGACAGTTTAATTTGAGATTAGGATGTTGCCAAGACGTTCGCGGAGAACATTTTGAACATCTACTTTATTAACATTCATAGTTCTTTTTGGTGTTCTACATTTTATTACGTTTTGCATTACATTTTAATTTTTGATTGTATTGTAGCGAATTTCGGTAACAATATGATATTAATTTTTTTGATGTTAATTTTTGCATCAAATTTAAAAACAATAACATTTTTGAATAGAGAATGAAGAGACCTTTCAAATGATATATCACAAGCCTATACTTCCCATTTAAAAAATTGGGGGTTGTACCTGTCATTCTAAGGGGGTTGAAGGTAGGGGTTGCATTTTCACGTTAAAGAATGTCAAGTTATAATTTAAATTTGACGTGTTTCGAGATTTTTTATAAATATGTACAGTAACCGAAATAATGAATTTATTCCATTTGGCTTTTACACACTGTATATTTAATTTGTGTATTAATGCACACCCGGTACCAGAGGATTGGAAAAATGCATTTATAACCTCAATCTTTAAAAAAGGGGACAGAAGACAATACCAAAATTATAGAGGATTATCAGTAACAAGTACATTTAGCAGATTGTATGGACGAGTACTAAGAGATCTTATCGGAGAGGAAATAAAAGGACAACAAGAAGAAGAGCAAAGCGTATTTCGGGCGAGAGGATCATGTAACGACAATGTCTTCTGTCTTAAACAAATTATTGAAAAGGAAGTAGCAACGAACATAGAAATACATATAACATTTATTGATCTACATAAAGCATATGATACAGTACCAACAGTAAAACTATGGGAAGTCCTATGATAGGCTTCCACAATATAAGCATTGCTACAATAAATATTACTTTATTAATTTTTCCTTAAATTTTATATTATCACTAAGACTAACCGAGACAATAAAATTCTGGTAAGAGCTTTTTATAAAAATGCATATACAACAATTTGTGTTTGATAACTTGAGATTTTTTATTAAAAAATGTACTTCTCAAATATTGTTTCACTTTAAAATGGATTATGCATCATTCAACGTGTATTTTAAAAGACATTTGACGGGTATGTTTTAAATTGAGTTACGTCAGTATCTGAATGAATTCGTTATCATAAAATCTGAATTGGATTCGAGCCAAACGATTGCGACTAATGCTATCACAAAAAAAAACATCGAAATTGATAATATAAAACCATGAATGGAAAAAGATGATTGATGGTTTAAGTTTATCGATGAAAAACAACATCAGAGAAATAAGAGTAATTATACAGGGATGAGTAATGTAAAATAGGCGTATGAAAAATGTTCTATATCAAGGGTAGAATATTAGCAAAGCATCGTAATAATCAGGGTAAATCGATAAATGTATCTTCTCCAATTTTGTTTATTTATATTTTTTAAATAAGTTTACCAAGACAAAAATATATTAAATTCGGGAAAATCTCTGATTTTATTTGTTTCTGTAAGCTCTAATAATTTGTTGTATAAAGTAAGTATTAAGATTTACCCACAGACTCAACTACACAGTCAAAAATATGCAGTAAGTATCACGCCGACATAAACATACAGTGTGTAAAAGCCAAATGGAATAAATTCATTATTTCGGTTACTGTACATATTTATAAAAAATCCCGAAACACGTCAAATTTAAATTATAACTTGACATTCTTTAACGTGAAAATGCAACCCCTACCTTCAACCCCCTTAGAATGACAGGTACAACCCCCAATTTTTTAAATGGGAAGTATAGGCTTGTGATATATCATTTGAAAGGTCTCTTTATTCTCTATTCAAAACTGTTATTGTTTTTAAATTCAATGCAAAAATTAACATAAAAAAAATTAATATCATGTTGTTACCGAAATTCGCTACAATACAATCAAAAACTAAAATGTAATGCAAAACGTAATAAAATGTAGAACACGAAAAAGAACTATGAATGTTCATAAAGTAGATGTTCAAAATGTTCTCCGCGAACGTCTTGGCAACATCCTAATCTCAAATAAAACTGTCTTCTAACATTATTTAACATATCAGGCGTGATCGACCTAATCGCAAGCGTTATTCGTTCTTAAGTCATTTAAATCAGAAGGTTTAGTTTTGTACACATGGCTCTTCACATATCCCCATAAAAAGAAATCTAATAATGTAAGATCAGGTGATCGCGCTGGCCATTCAATCGATCCTCGCCTCCCTATCCACCGATTGGGAAATATTGTATCGAGGTACTGCCGGACATTAAGTTGGTAATGTGGTGGTGCTCCATCCTGCTGAAACCATATCGTATTCGCTGGAACTTGAGGGTTACCTGGATCAGGATATAAATTTGCCAACGTTGGAATGACATCATTTTGAAGTAGTGCCAAATAATTGTTGCCATTCAAGTTGCCCTCAATAAAAAAGGGACCAGTAGCGGCAATTTTGCCGATTAGCATAACCGTTAAGTAAAAAAGTACACTCATCAGAAAACATAACGTCTTCTAATTGGATAATATTGTTATCCAACATGTCCATAATTTGCTCACAAAAAAAGTTCTCCTATCAAAATCGTCTTCCATGAGCTCCTGAGTAGGTATCATCTTATACGGATGCAATTTATTTTCTTTTAATATGTTTGCTATCCATGTATGGCTAGCATTGAATGTAGTGGATGCCTGTCTACTCGATGTATATGGGTTTTTCTGAAACTCAAGCAACACATCTAATTTAAGTCATCACTCAGTGCATTGGCAGCTGCTTTTTTTATCTGCCTTACATGACCAAACTCGCGAAACTGCTTTTCTATTTTACTTATTGTTCCTTGGAATATAGGCGGTAAATTGGGAAATTTCTCATGAAATAGGCGAGTTACTTCCTGTTGTGTTCGGATGTTATCTCCGTAACCAATCATTTGTAAAACTGTTATTTTATGCATTTCCGTTAATCTAACCATTTTTCAGAATTGAATTGAACAAACTTTATACTTAAATTACAACAATGACAACTTAAATAAAACAATTTACTACTGCTTGTTAAAATAGCGTTGCCATGGAAATTCTTTAATGTTTTTTAATGGTTACCATCTAAAAACCACATTGCTATGGTTTTTGTTCACTTTTTCATTATCAAGACCTAAACGGGAAATAAGTTTTAAGTATATTGTAATAAGTTTCGAGTATATTTTAGCGAATTTCGGTAACAACATGATTTTAATTTTTTTTATGTTAATTTTTGCATCAAATTTAAAAACAATAACATTTTTGAATAGAGAATGAAAAGACCTTTCAAATGATATATCATAAGCCTATACTTCCCATTTAAAAAATTGGGGGTTGTACCTGTCATTCTAAGGGGGTTGAAGGTAGGTGTTGCGTTTTCACGTTAAAGAATGTCAAGTTATAATTTAAATTTGACGTGTTTCGGGATTTTTTATAAATATGTACAGTAACCGAAACAATGAATTTATTCCATTTGGCTTTTACACACTGTATTAGGTATATTGTTATCTATAAATGTAATAAAGAGGTAGTTTCAACTGGAGCAGAAAAATCTATTTATATTATGCATATTTTATGCTTTTCCTAACATACATTACGATAGATTCGACAAAAGAAATTGACTTACTCCAGTTGGTGTAAGGAATGGATACATTTAGTATAGTACATTTAGTTGTCAAAGAAAGAGTTGAAAATGTAAAGACAAAAATCAACATATGTCTTTTCAATCAAAAAATTATTCGTCTTTTTGTGTATCATAGAATACACAAGTCGCAGTTTTGTAAAGATGCAACTCAATATCAGCTCCATTAAAAAACTTTGACACAAAATTGAAGGTTTTACTGGTTGAAGTGAGGAGTTATTTCCAAGAAAAATTCCACATTTTTACGAAATGCCAATTTACTCAAAATTCGTTAAAATATTAGTTTGGTCAAGAGAGAAGTGAGACAGCACATAGAAGAAAACAGCAACTCAACATGTACACTATAAATAGATAAACTCTTTTTATTGAAAGTATAATTTATTTCCCAATCATTTTTTAGTAATAATTAATTAAGTAGAATTAAAAGTCAAGTAAAAACATGTAACTCTTTGAATGGGAAGCTTTAAACTTGTTCCATATTAATTATAGTAGTGTTCTAATGATAGATGTACCTATTATAAAAAAGTAAAATGTCTTTTATTTTTTTAATCTGACTAATTTTAGAAAAAATAAGTGGTCCAATAGAAAATACCAATAAATTGTTCACGTATCCCGTATCTGTAGAGTAGGAAGGGTGAGTATAGACCCACGGCACTTAGGCCACAATAAGGCCCATTGTATATCCTCCCAAGGAGTCGCCCTCGTAGGACATTGTCCATCCTGCCTTATCCAGAAAGGAAGACAGGTCACCAGGGAACATTTCCTTAATGTCAGCAGGTGTAGGCCAAGACTCACCGAACACACACTCTCTTATCGACGATAGCTCCGGACATTCACATAAGACATGCCGGACAGTTTCATCTTCCTGTCACACCTCCTGCATAGAGGTATGTCCACTAGCCCCATAATATGGAGGTGTTTCCTTAGTTGACAGTGTCCAGTCAGAAATCCCACTGTTAAACGTAGGTTCTTCCTGGTCATCGCCAAATATTTATTCGTATCCAGCTTCTCAGGGTCGCCCAGGGTAATCCTGGCAAAACTGCACTCTTTGGTTTCATCCCATCTCTTAAGGGATTGAGTACGGGTGTAACGTTTGGCTAGTTCCGCAATTGTCGAAGTCGTTAAACCATGGGTGTCACCTGGTCCCAAAATTTTCAGAATTGTTCACGTACTTAGCCTGAGGTTACCGACTGGCCAAGAGAAAAGAAAAAGAAAGAGCTTGAGAATATGCCGGACGACTCGAGTGACAGAGTTTTTTTTAACGAAGCGTGCCTTTTTAAGAGGAGTTCGCTCAGAATGAATTCCTTTAGTCTGGTGTTTTGGATTTCGGTCCTTTGGATAGCCGGATTTGGCAAGGGCTCCTTTACTCCAGTACGAGGGGGACCATATGCCCGTTCAGGCATAAGCAGCCGCCCATGTGGTAGTGGCTGTGAAATATTGATCTTCGAGCTAGAGTATTCGCTTTTACGAAGGTGAGTTAGGTTTTCATTTCTTCAGAAAACGTTGTACCTCCATTTCGAACACGTTTATGATTTAATTTTTTTGGCTAGGATTTTTTTGTATTGGCATGCTGGCATCAGGGTCCATTCCGATTTTTTGAGTATTCTCAGTGGCGGAAAACAAGTCTCTAGAAAAGATTGTAATCCCTTATTAGAAGGTGAGTTGTTACTTTTTTTATAAGCAAATTTTAACCATTTGTAAATCAGGACTGAAACCTACGTTTCTTTTCATGATAGGGTCCCAGGACAGGGCAGGAGCCCCACCTAGCACTTTCCTAAGTTTAGGCAGCCTCTAGACAGGACTGTAAACCATACCGATTATATATCAGCTGTCATACACCACTTCATACTACCTTCACATGTTCATTTGTCCAGAATATTAGTTTAAGTTTGGGGATGAGGGGAAATTTGTAGTCTACATGTTCAGAAGATTTAATTAGTTACGTCAAGTAGTTGGAGTTGGATCTGAGAAGCAGATGGAACTCTAACACAGGTTTTCTTTAAGTTATATTTTTTCAAAATTTTATTATCATCATTTTCTCTATAAATAAGATTTATGTTGTTATTTGAGTTAACTATATAGTGTACACCAAAAGTAACGTTACTTGAGGGCATATAGACATTACTACCTCAATTTAGTCCAAGTAGAGTGTGTTTTTTTCTTTTGACCATGGTATTGACTTTCACATTTTAGGATTAATATTATATAAGATTATTAACTTCAACATGGCTGAAACAATGTATAATTTTTTATGGTATTGATTCTCATAATATAAATTTTAGTTAATTAATAAAATAGAATAGGCATTATATTTCTTCGGTCTTCCACATTTTAGAGTTCGAATGACAGTTTAGGAATCACTATTATAAGAATTGCACTCATTTTTTATTTACAAAAGGTATTTGGGACATGTAAACTTAAAAATGGTTTTCTTTATCACCTCTCATTCTTAACAGATGTATGTACAGTGAGACCTTGTAATAAACAGGTTTATAGAAGTTTTGAGTTTCATTTATGAGATTATGGAATGTTAAATTTGTGAATACCTAATAAGGTTACTTCAGTTTCCTTAGATCTACATCATTCTAAAAAATTGAAGTGGCGCTCAACAAAAAGAAAATATAAAGGTTTTACTTATATTTGCTTTGAAATTTTTTTGAAATACCAGTTACCCATAGTGCCTACAGACGAACAGCTGCCGGAGCAAAGTGTCAAGTTTTTAGAAAATACAGGGTACACCAACCACGTGTTCCATTTGAAGGTGGGAAAATTATGGTTTGGAGTGGTATTATGAAGGGTACACGGAAGCCTCTTCTGGTTTTGGAGAGAAGAATCACTGATGCTGTGTACATCGAGGAAGTTTTAAATCCTGTTGTGCGTCTATTCTGGGGGGCGGTAGGTGATGGATTTGTGTTTATGCATGACAATGCACCTCCACATCGAACAACTGCAGTACAAAATTTTTTGGAAGAAGAAGGAATATCCACATTAAGATGGCCATCAAATTCCCCTGACATGAACGTCATTGAACTTGTCTGGGAAATTCTTAAAACACGCAAGAAGCTAAATCCTCCCCCAATTACTACGAGAACTGAAAGATGCTGCTCGTGAAGAATGGGAGAGAATTCCGCAAGCCCAGTTCGATCATTTAATCGATATCATGCCACATCGCCTACAGGCCTATGGAGGAAATACTGATTATTAATTTTATTTAAAATTTTGCTTAATTATTTCTTTTAAAAAATTTGTAATACATTGTACATTTTTCACCTCAAAAGAATAAATCATTTTTGTTTGTATGTTTATCTGACTTTTAGATTTATTTAGTATTGGTTAGAGTTGTAGCAAAATATCAAAAAAATTATTTATAAAAATTAATAAAATGATGAAATATTCCATTATTCCAAACTTTAGGACATATGTGTATATTATATACCCATGATCTATGCAAACTGAAGTAAATAACTAAGTGCGACATTGGCTGATAGGTATACTGGTACACACCGTAAACCGACTATTCTCTAAAAGTTCCAAGGCAACTAGTAAAAGTGCCTCATTTTCTAAAGGATCGTGGTGAATAGCAACCATAACGATGAAATAATGGAATCCTTATTTGCGGTTCTTTGAAAATAACCATAAATCACGTTTAAAATGGAAAACAATGCAATACTTAGCAGTAAAATTGTGAGAGGTTTGGTAGATACGGCCTTTTGTTTAACCGAAGAGGAAAATTAGCCATCTTTTGTTAGAAAATGATCGGAGTGGATTTAACGAAGGCTTTCGAAGAAATATTAATATTATTATTACGTTTAATTAATAATAAAAAGAATATAATTAATCAAGAATGCCTCAATTTCACCCTTCTTTAATTGTCAGTTTGTATAAATTGAAAAAAAAATGTTAAAACGAAAACGAAAAAATAGGCAGCCAATCACCGTTAAGTTTAGTTTTGAATTATTTTTAAATCTCTATAAATATTTAAAATTAAAACTTGAGCATCAATGGATTTAATTAACCAACGATTTACCATCTCGAAATATTAAATCAAAAAGTTTTAAAATTACCTTAATTTCTTTTAATACCCTTGAAAAGCAAATGCTAATTATTTTTGGAAATATACTAAGTGACATAAAAATCCGAACACCCAGATTAAATGATTTTATTTTAATAAAATTTACTGAAATAAACAATTGATAAAATTTTCAGCCTTATCAGTTGAAGATTCCGGTTTTTATACTGCTTTTTTGAAATCCACTAACAATCCAAAAATGAATATTGTAGCCGTAGTAAAGATCCAAATTGAGTGGATTTTTCTAAATCGTTCACTTCACACACACGAAAACGACATTTTTTTCTAAAACATGATATCGGACCTCCAAAGGGAAACATATTTGTAGTGGTCGAATAAAAGGCAAAATGTACACAAACAAAGACAGGAAAAAAAATTATATTTAATCAAGGTAGTTCTTTCCTGACAGCTCAGTCAAAAGGTTTTTTCACTCAACGGTTTGTACATACCACCTAAGTTAACGCATTTACAGAACTAACATTGCAAGCAAAGTTTATATGACTGGACTGTACCCTTTACACTATAAAGCGGGTCACAGTTATTATGCAGCGCGGCTGGCATAGGCCAATGTAAATCTTATGGGCGAATATTCAACACTGTTGCCGCTTTGGTTACGGCTTGAAACACAATTAACTCAGCCAATTTATTTTCGTAGAAACGTTTTATTATGAATTTTGCAAAACAGATGTATTCTATATAATAAATATTATTAAAAAATGGAATTCAAATCTATTTATGTAGATTGTAATCAGTATATACCTGATCACTTGATGGATTATTTAGGTCTCTACTAAATCTTTCAGACAGATCCTAATCCTATTGCCAGTGAAAATATTATTTAATTACAAAGATGCTAATTATTTTTACCTGTATGATCCCTTGATCCTCGTAAACTGTTATGTAATATTCCTGGAATGTAAAGGTAAGTAAATGTACAGGTAAGTAATAACATAGGCAGGTACCTATCTGTTTCTGCTGATAAACGAAAGGGCATTATTGAAACAACAGCCATGCAGTTAGCAGCACCGTTTGAAAAATTTAAACAAGGTGAGAATCTCCATCGTCAAACCAAGAGGATTTTATGGAATATTTTAACGTATACGTTGAATACAAAAGATGAAAAAAGTGTCACAGCGAAAATAGAACTGATTTCTGAAATGACTGGCCTTAGTGTAAGAACAGTGTATAATCAGAAAAGCGAAGCCGCTACTAGACCTTTGACATCGCCAAAAAACGAAGACGGAACACCAGCCAGTCGAATTCAAGACTGATCACCTACGATGAAGGTATCCAATCGCAAATACGAAATGCTGTGCATGAATTCTACTCCGAAAATATTCCACCAACACTGGCGAAGGTTCTTGCTAAAATAAATTCAGACGAAAATGTACCAAATTTTTCTAAAAGTACGCTAAGACGCTTGCTTAACGATATGGGGTTTGTTTATGGAAAGAGAGGAAGAGACTCGATTCCAATAGAAAGAGCTGATATAATCGCCTGGATGCACAAATATTTAAGATCAGTGAAGAAGTTCCGCGAAGAAGGATATAACGTAATATATCTCGACGAGTCATGGATTAATGTGGGCCACAGTGTAAATTTTGAATGGAAAGACACTACCATAAAAAATGCATTTGTCAAAGGACTGCCAAAGACAACTTGGAATAAGGAACAAATAAAGTACTGGCTACTGGAAAAAGAGATTTACTTCGAGGATGATTATTTAAAAACAGAATTATTGGCTACTGCAAACGCGTTTAGAGAGCAGTACGACCTAAGAAAAATAGACGACATTGCCACGGAACATAATAACAGTCCTACGATTACTACCTTACCATTGCGAATTAAATCCTATTGAAATGGTGTGGAGCCAAGTGAAAGGATATGTGGCTCGTAATAATAATACTTTTAAAAAAGAGGATGTGGAAAAACTTATAAAAACAGCGTATCTGCAAGTAACCCCAATGCAGTGGTCTAATTATGAAAAAAAGGTAGAGAAGACAGAGGAAAAGATGTGGCAAACAGATCATTTAATGGAAGACACTGAGCCAATAATAATAAATCTAAATGAAGACGATGAAGATGAAGACTTGGATGACGATGAAGATCAGTAATATATTTCTTAACCCTCAAATGTTCCATTCAATTTTCATTTATTTTAATTATTACCTGCTAATTATTGTCATTTTTAAAGTTTAATTTTAATTCAAGTAAAAATACGTAATTATTAATTCATTTACTTATTCTATATTTTGTTTGTTACAAACCGCCAGAAGAAGAAAAATCCTCGAAAAATCATCGAAACGTCGGCAAGATTTCATTAGCTTTTCTCTGTTAATCGTTCTCCCTTAAAATTTAGATGACAGCTGACTTTTTTACCACTCGTCTTGTAATTTATGTATATATTATTATTATTGACACATTTTTATTATTAACTATATTATTATTTCATAATTTGACAAAGGTCTTTTGTAAGGCCGCTGTATTTATTTATTTCTTTATACGTATAAAATTTGAATATTTTAGCGGATTTACAATATTTTCCTTTAAACGCGTAAAATTTATCCAAAAGCATAATTATAAATATTCTTAATTACTCACTAAACGATTTTCAAATGAATAATTTAGTCAACATTTAAATCATAATAGTAACACAATGGCAAGTTATATTCCCGCGTCAGTTGGAACCAAATTCGAAGAACATGCCGATATGGCAACGCCGTCGTCCATAAACGCAATGCTGCATAATAACTGTGACCCGCTCTATAGTATCCTCTCTATACAGATACGCTTATACTACAATCAAACTGTATTACTGTTTATTTGCTGATATATATTTCTTGGGTATAATGTTGTGGTATGTAAAAAAATGAAAGTACCATATTTTCGTTTCATTCCTGTATTAGGAACTTTTTCAACAATTTTATTTTATACTAGTCTTTAAACAACAAACAAACAAAACATTTATAAGCAAAAACAATTAAAAAGGATTTATAATTACTTCCTATAAATTTGTTTTTCTCTGTCTATGTCTGTAAACTGCAAAAATCGCACTGTGGGACTGTCGCAATGGATTGTGGGCTTAAGGCAAGCAGCAGACGCCCCATGGTACATAAGAAATATACAACTATACAAGGAACTAGACCAGAAGAAGACAGAAAAAAATCATAAAAGCCAGAACAAGAAGAAGATTTGAAGAACTAAGGACACACCCGAACACAGCACTTAGGGAATTAACAAACTACACAGCAGAGAACTACAGGAGACATCCTAGACCAAGGAAACATCTGGACAATTAAGAAGGAACATCTGTCAAGAAGCAGACAGAAGAGGAACCACCTATAAAATACTCTGTCCATCCCTAGGGACATGCGCAGATTCTTGAGTAGGGACAGCTTTAAATTATGTTTTGTTTCCAGGTCTATTTATCATTTATTTATTTAATTAAATGCTTATGTTCTATAAATCCCGAAGCGCATAATGTAAATATTTTTAAATTAATAACAGGCAGTAAAGTGTATCGAATAAAAATAATATCAGCAGATTTTATCAAGGTTTTGAAGACTAACGATTTTCTATAAAAAACTAGTAAAAACTTTATTGAATTAATTTTTTTATCGGGAAGAAATTTTTCTCTTAAAAATAAATTCAAGAATGTTAATAAATTAAATGAAAATAAATGTAGTGTAAATAGTTATTGTTAATAAAGCACCCTTTTAGTAATTATTAGAATTGATTAAATTTCAGAGCGAGTAAATTAAATTTAATTTACAATATAGTAGATCAAAATTATTTAACCCAGAATAACCCAATTTATTTTTTACTTCCATGAGCTTATAATCCTCTTACAGTTGTTTTTGTTAAACCAAATTCGGCTTGGGCTTTACCCTTTGCTGTTTATTAAATACAACGTGGTTTCTTACATCTGAAATGTAAATCTGGCGATAAAAAGCTTTTTTTATCTTAAAACCAGATTAAAAATAGTGTATTTTCTTTAAAAATGTCCTAAATAACTATTACTACTAAGAATAATAAACAACAGTTTATTCTTAACTTTCGCACGTTTTATTAAAAAAATTTGCTTTTAAATTCCAATGGCAGTTGTTTCGCTAGAATTAACATCGTCAGCGAAACATCTGTGTTATCAGTTGAACTTTTGCCTTGTTTGGTGCAAGATGTCCAAATTGTCCTCGAATTGCAAATGACACCGTGAAAATGATACTAAAAAATTTAACCCAGAAGAATAGAAGGAAAAAGTTGAAGCAATATTAATTATTGGTGAGGCTAGAACTAATCTGCATGAAGCCGAACGGATTTTTAATGAAAGGCATCCAGATCGACCAATATCCAGACAGTACCTGAGACAACTCTTAGATATATTTCATAGAACGGGAAACGTTGCAGACTCAAAGCGAAGTGGTCGACCTGGAATTAGTGAAGACAAACAAGTCGAAATAGTTGCCGAAATGGTAGTCAACCCCATACAATCCACCTCAAATGTTGCACAAACTTGTGAAGTGTCTTCATCAACTGTAAAAAGAGTTTTAAAGAAACAAAAATTTCATCCTTATAAAATGAAAATGCTTGATATGCTGACAGAAGATGATCCAGATCGCAGAATTGAATTCTGTAAGCAAATAAGAAATAAAATAGAACAGAATCCTTATTATCTTAAAACAATTTGCTTTAGTGATGAGTGCTCTTTTTTTCTTAATGGTAAAGTTAATACCCAGAACGTAAGATACTGGAGTGACACAAATCCTCACCTTTTTTATGAAGGTCACACCCAGTTTCCTCAAAAAGTGAATGTGTGGGCAGGAATTTTGGGAAACTACATTGTTGGGCTTATATTTTTAAACGTAAATTTAACTGGGGAAATTTACCTGGAATTACTCCAGAATGGTATTGAACCCCGAATCTTAGAGATTCTTGAGGATCATGCTGACGAGTTCCATGATATGGAAATAACTTTTCAGCAGGATGGTGCTCCTCCCCATTATTATCAACCTGTTAGAAATTATTTAAATGAACAATATCCAGATGGGTGGATTGGACGACGGGGTCCAATAGAGTGGCCTGTACGTTCTCCCGATATGAACCCACTAGATTTCTTTTTATGGTACACAAATTGAGAGCATTGACGAATTAAAGCGAAGAATTAGTGAAGAATGCAGGTTAATTTCTAGAGAGACACTTGAACGCGTTCGGAAAGAGTTTTCTGCTAGACTTTTTTATTGCCAGGAAGTAAATGGTGAACATTTTGAACATATTATAACGTAACCTCAAATATTCAGAAACTGACAACACTTGTCAAATGACGAAAAAAAAATTTCAAAAGTTGCGGCAATGTACGAAGGCATGGTAAAAATTTGCTAGCAATTCAAAATAAACTTGCAGGAAAAAGGCTGAAATGTACGAGTACCTTAAGATAGGCAAATACTTTCTGTAATGAAGATTTTTAAGTGCAAAATTTGAAAAAATAATTTATATTTGTATTATTTTGAAATTTAATTATATATAATCTGTTGTTTGTAAATCATTAACAAACCTTATTTTGTAACAAATATACTTAAAAAATTAACGTGTGTATGCCACATGAGGCAGTCAAAAGAGCACTGATTGAGAAAGGAGTAGATAGAACGACTTCCATCTGGATGTCGCAACTGCTATCTACAAGAATCGCAGAAATGGAGGCAGGACAAGACACTATCTTCATTAATGTGACCAGAGGCTGTCCACAGGGAAAGTTGCATCCCCGCTTATGTGGAGTCTCACTGTGGACAGTCTACTTAGTCAATTGACCAGGGAAGGCATACCATGTCAAGGGTATTCCGACGACATGGTTATCCTGGCAAAAGGGAAGTATGAAAATGTCCTCTGTGATATTGTTCAAAGAGGACTGAACATTGCGAAACAATGGTGTGACTCGGTGGGACTCAGCATCAACCCCACCAAAACCACACTAGTAGCCTTTACAAGGAAAAAGAAACCTAATCTAAAAATCATAAGAATAGGGAGAACATCGTCGAGTGGAAAACAGAGGTCAAATATCTAGGGCTAATCCTAGATAGTAGGTTACTCTGGAATAAACACGAAGACGAAGTAATACACAAAGCGACCAAGGCCCTCATGGTGTGCAGGAACATTGCAGGAAAGAACTGGGGATGCAACCCACGTATTCTGCAATGGATGTACACAGCAATAGTGAGACCAATAATCACATATGGGGCAGTGGCTTGGGGAGCAAGGGCTAATCTGAGTACGACGAGGAAAAATCTCTCGAAGATTCAGAGACTAGCCTGTTCATGTATCACTGGAGCAATGGGAACATGCCCCACTGCTGCAATGAAGGTGATTAACTTAACCCCATTGCACATTCTGTTAGAAAGTGTAAGGAAGAAAACGATATATAGAATGATCAAAGAAGGAATTATCAGGGAAAAACCCCGATCACTTCATTTTGATCAAACTTGGGAAATGCCCCAAGATGATATGCCAAAGAAATTCAACTTTGTGAGAAAATTCATCACAAGGTTGAGTAATAAATCTGAATGGGACGAAGACACCATACAGAATTTAAATCAGAATACCATAAAGTGGTATACGGACGGTTCCAAGCTAGACGAGGGAACTGGGATAGGAGTTTTTGGACCGAGAGCCAAATACTCAGAAAGCTTGGGCACACACCCGAGCATCTTTCAAGCAGAAGTCCGCGCCATCGAAAGATGTGTGGAATTCAATATTGGAAGAAACTACTGCAGACAAGATATTGTGATCATGTCGGATAGTCAAGCAGCCATCAAAGCGCTGAGTTCAAATATAATCAGTTCGAAGATGGTTTGGGAATGCCTAGGCAAACTAAATGAACTGGGCCAGAAGAACACTGTCACCCTCCTATGGGTCCCGGGACACATAGGAATAGAGGGGAACGAAACAGCAGATAAGCTGGCAAAAAAGGAGCTGAAACCCCACATTTGGGACCAGAACCATCTTGTGGGATCAGCAGTAGAGTAATCTTAGGAAAACTAAGGGAAGAAATGGAGAAGGAAAAATCCAAGTACTGGAATCAGCTGGAAGGACTGAGGCAATCTAAGATACTACTGGGGAACTATGACCAGAAGAGATCTCTTAGCTACCTCAACCTCAGTAAAAAAAGGCTCCGAATTTTAACGGGAATATTAACCGGGCATTGCCGGTTAAGAAGCCACATGAAGAAACTAGGGTTAGCAGATGAAGCAAAGTGCAGATTCTGTGAGGAAGAGGATGAAACCTCAATACACATACTCGCAGAATGCCCTGCCTTGCAAAATTCTAGGGCTAGATACCTAGGAGCACATGGAATAGAGGAAGGGGATCTACCTGACTTGAAGCCCGACGATGTCCTAAACTTCCTCAGGAAAATAGGACTCGAAGAGCTGCTATAAGTCTGAGAAAATATCAGAACATGGCAAGTAAGGGGGGACACAATAGATCCTATAGGTCGCAGTGTAATTATCACCCCTAACTTATATATACATACATATACATACATATACATAACGTGTGTATGAGATTAGCATGTTTAATCAGATATTCATTTTCCATATCAGACTAAACATTCTTCTTTGTTTCAGTAATCATGCAAGATTACGATTTTATTACACAGATGTTATCGATTCTCAGAGAATTTCTTTTTTGGGAAGGTCGAAAGGTCGTGTTCTTAGATAATTTTCTAATTAAGGAAAGTTTCTGATTTTAGTTTATAACCGACACCCAGACAAAACAAAATGATAAACTGCTACGAATAAAACGTAAAAGAGGTGACAGACATTCCCTTATACAATAAAAAAACGAAACGAAAAAAAAAATAGTTACATAACTCCGTTAAAATAGTTCAGAATTTAATTTTCTAAATGTTTCCGAAATATCCGAAAGTATTAGATATCCAAGTTGATTCATTAATGTGGTTCAGAATGTAACCAACTAATCACCGAAATGGAAAAGAAGAAAATTTATACCGTTTCCAAATTAACCCACTTTCCGAGTTTATCGGCTTTGAAATATATCACTTTACAGGAAACATATTCGATTTCCGAACTAGTTCTGATGTTGAAGTTGCTCTACCTACATTTGCATTACACTTCCGAGTACACCATACTGTTAATTGCTTTAACTCCCATTTTTTGCATTAAATATATTGTGAATTTTTAGTTTGAATATTCCACATTGTGGAAACTTCCAAAAAAACAGTCTAGCTATTAACAAGGAAAACCAATGAACAAATACTTTTTTTAGAATATCATATTTGGGTCCTTTTTATACTATTAGCATTCAGGATTCAAATCAGCATTTAGGACAAGCCTAAACTTCAGTCTTTAGACTATAGAGTTAAACTCCCATAATCAGGATACATTACAAGCATTTTTAAATGCTCACTGAACCCTAAACTATATTACAAAGGGGCCGGTAAAAGACTGTTATGGGTGCCAGGTGAAAGAAAAACTAGGGACACAATAAAAGGAGTTTTACGTGGATGTTATTTAAGGATAAAAACCATAAAACTTTTGTTTTCGTTATTTTTCACTTCAATGTTAAAATTTACATTGAAAATACTTTTTATTACTATTTAATATTAAAACAGTCCAATAAAACGTGTAAGTTAAGTTACAAAACAACTTCCTAAATTCCGAAAACCTTCCACTCAATAAAACTAGATCAAAATGGAAATTAGAACTGTCTAATACGATGTTAATTGACCCCTGGTATTATCTACAATCTACTAATAATGCTACTTATTATTTATTGACTTTGCTATAACTTCTGTACACTAAAAATACTCTTCACCTCAATCAAACAAACTATAATATGAATTCTTCTGAAAGGTTACTTGATATAGATATGATTGATTTTGATTGTGTTTCGTGATGGTAAAGGTATGGTAAAGAAGGATCTTCAAAATCCGTGATTGATATATAATCTCAAAAATATGCGAATAAAACTTTTAATTTTAAAAATGCCAATTTTCCCTTACTCTACAGAGTAACGAACTTGGATTTTCTTGATACACTCATTGATAAAGATTGGATGTTATAATTTACAAAGTATTTGATAAAATTCCCGTTTATAAAAAAGTTAGACATGGTTTCATTATTGATTATTAAAGGAAATTTATTGTACTAACCTTTTCTACGTGAAAGTCCGTCTTATTATAATATGTACAAAAAGTACGAGTAGTAATAAACCCTAATTAAGTATGCAAAACCTTTACAGGGAGCACCATGAAATTTTTGATAAATCTCTTACTTTAAATTACATTTCTTCCGTAAATCTAAAAACCAGGTAGATCGACCCCGTATTTGTTTCAGTTGTAGCAAAGTTTAGGGTTTCTTCATTGTTAAAGGATTAGCAGTTAAGCAATAACGCAATGCAGTGGTGTGTATTTTGGGAAAAAAATACGTTTTAAATTATAATATAATAAAAAATGAAAAGAAATAGTTATTGGAATACATTTATTACTTACATTTTATTATATATCCGACTCGGAAGAGGAAGAACCGTTGTTGACATTAATAATAATAGGGTCGATTAAATCATCACAAATATTGTCAATTTTCCACATATTTGCCTCTACTTTGATAACATGCTCGATACAGTTTGTCCAATTTTCCTTACTAACATGACTTACAGCACTCTCAAACAATTTCACAACATCGTTTATTTTAAAAGTAGTATTTTTTCCAACTTCCCCCTTTACCTGAGCCCATATTAATTCTATGGGACTAAGTTCACTATGATAAGGGGGAAGTCGAAGAACTGATATACCACGAGAAGAAGCCATTTTTTCTACATTGTAGGTTTTGTATTTATTCTTGTTCATTTTTGCAATTCTGTAAAGTTCTTTCCTTAGTGGATCTTTTGGAAACTTAGTATTTTTCGAAATAAGCCACTCCAAAAGCTCTGCTTTACGCCAACGACTTGTGGGCAATGCTTCTCGTAACCGTGAATGGTAACTTGCGTTGTCCATAACAATAACAGCCCCTTTTGGAATCAGATCCAACATTTGAACAAACCATTCCTCGAAGACATCCCCATCATATCTTCGAGATAGTCCCCGTGCGTTTTGAAATAAAAGTTAATAATCCACCATCAACAAAACCTTCAGAACTTCCAACATGGACAATGATAAGTCTTTTTCCTTTTCCAGATGGTGGCTGCAAACCTAACGACAAACCTTCCACGAATGCCTGCCTTCCGCTTTTCATCTTGCTAAGATTTGGAAACTGTATATCCAGCATTTATCCATGTTTCGTCTAAGTAGAAGATTTTCAAATTTTGTTCTCTGGCGTGTCGAATGTTCTTAAATAATCTCTTCTCCAAAAAACTATTTCCGGTTTATCTATCAAGAGAGATTTTCTATTATGTTTTGTATATCTGAAACCCACATCTTTCAAAAGTTTGCATAATGTCATTCTGGAGAATTTTGTATAGTCCGTATCTTCTTGCACTGATGTCATAATTTGGTAAGTGTTGGAATTTCCTTTCGTAAGTAAAATCCATGGACTTTACGCCTTAGTCTTTGTTTTAATGACTCATCAATCTCAATTAGTTTTCGGCCTGAAGGAGTTTTAGGGGGTTGAAGAGTTCCATTCTTGCTTTCTTAGTAATCTATAAATTGTTGATTTAGCACACAACATAGCAGCCGTTAATTCCACAATATCATCATCACTTGCACTTGGATCTTTGTTTTTCAATGATATATAACAATTCAATATCAGAGTTTTTTCATTTAAAGATAATGGACCCGTTTTTGGTTGTTTAGATGATCCTTGGCTTATCGACATTGTTTAATACTTGCACAATTAACATTCAACAAATGTTTTAAATTAATTCCAACTGTTTACAATATTATGAAAACCATACAACTTCATACAACTTTACTAAAAGAACTAATACTAAGTACTGATTTAATGTACCTACTTTTTTTTAAAATAATATTTCCGATAATGTTTCTAAGAAAACTGGGTTGTTTGGAAAATCCCTCTCAATAATCGAATAATCTGTAAATAGGTGTAATCGTATTAAGCCGATTACAGTAGGCCATTTGTCATTTAAAATTTCTGAGAAAAATTCCCCAAACACTACATATAGGAATAATACAATTAAAAAACATTCATTTTGCTTCTTTGAATTTAATAAAAATTGTAACGATATCTTGCTATCTTGAATTTAATTAATTTTTAAAAAATATATTTCATTGTAATTTATTTGTGACAATATTTAAAGTTTGAGTTAATCTTCTTACAAAAGGAACAAAATCATATAAAGTAATTATTGTTACAGATTGGTTTGTTTTCTATTATGAATAAACTGTGTTGCCTTTCTTTATCAAACTTACTAAAATGTATGTACCTCTATCACTTTTTTTTATTAAAATTAGTACATCCCGTTACCTCTGACCTAAATCGTATATTCTTTAGCATAGCTGCAACTTATTCGTTCAATACGAAATATACCCGTTCAATACGAAATATACCCTCTTAAAATATATTTTGGTACGTCTATGAAATCTACTTAAATGAATGATTTATTACTCCTTGTCCTTTCTATATAGACTATAAGAACAGTAAACAACTGAAAGGTTGAATTAAACTTTTACTATTTATTCGTAAACTACTAGAATTAGCATCGTCAGATTGACATATTGAAGTTACATTTTGTTTGTTTATAGCTAGGTACCTGATGTTAATTAGGTAGTATTAAGGCTAGACCAAGTATCCTGGATGTATTTCCCTCTAAGATCAGTATAATTGTGCAATGATATAGAAAAACCAGGAAAAAACTATTTCATACTGTGAAGAAGCGGATACCCCTGAACACACAATCTTTATATGCAGAAAGTGGTATAAGAAAGGGACAATATACAGAGAGAGGTTGGAGAAATTACGGCGGAGAATATAATAGCAACAATGGTGGCCAATCAAGAGGAATACGAGAAGATATATCAATTCATTAAATACATCATGAAAGAGAAACGAAAAAACGACAGATAAAGGGAAGGACAACAGCACAACTAGCGGAAAAAAAGAAAAACCCGTGCACTGCTGAAGGTTTCCAGCGTGCTTATAAGAGTTTCCACCTCAAAAAAAAACTTTTCAAGTCAAATATTGTATTGGGGATGGGGCACAAAGTGTTCCACTTCTAAACCCTCCAAAGTTAATACCATTTCTAATTAAAATTCTTAAAAATATGTTCTTGGGGGGGCACAACTTTGTAGATTTGAAAGTTTTGATGTGATTTTTCTGCAAATAAGGTTTTATGAGATTATTAAAGTAAATAAAGAAGTTTAGTTTGTTTCGAGTAGCAGGTTTTGGTAACATATGATTTTCTGAAAGTCTTTTTTGTTTAAGCTACTATGAGTGAGCGTTCTTACCGTAGACTATTTAGTAAAGTACGAAGTATTTCCAGAAATCCAAACACCAAGAGTGAAGAGATATCTAAAAATAAGGTGCTATACAGTATGATGCAAATGTATGGAATAAATTCATTATTTCAGAAACAAACGACTTTTAAAAAAATCTTAAAACCCGTCAATTTTAATATTTGAATGGCCATCAACTGCTGTAGATGTGTTGGACATTACGTCATCTGTTTCTGAAATAATGAATTTATTCCACACATTTACATCATACTGTATGGAAAATATATTGTAGTGGAGTATGTGGGATCAAAGCCAAGGAACATGTACGGCAAACCCTTTCAAAAATCAAATGTTGTCTTTGATTTTAAACTTCATAATTATTTTTGTGTGACGTTCCGCAATACCAGGCTCTTCATGCAAGTTAAATGGCTTCGTGTGACTCCTGACTATTTTCAAACCTAAAATACGTGTCTGGGGTAAGTAGGTACAAACATATATTGTACAAAATAAACGTGAATAATTTTAACTTTGGAAACTATACCAGAAAATGATGTTTTGGCATGCTCGAGGCAGACACTTTTGTAACATCCCAGCCTATACCACAAGCTAAAAAAAATATTTCGATCAATATTATTTTACAGTCAATAATGACAAAAAAATGCCCGTTAAAGCTGGAAAATATTTTTATCAATTAAAATAAAGAAACTATATAACTATTTAGCTTTAAGCCGATTTTCACGAACTATTCTCGAGTATATACGAAAAGTTCGGCAAAACAGATAGACTATGTAATAAAGAAAGTAATTAAGAGCAAATAAAAGTATATTTTCCTTTCATAAAACAGTTAAAAAGGTTCCGTATATCACTAATCTTACCGGTCTAACCATATTTTTAACGTGACTCGAATAAAATATAAAGAACCCTACAATAAGTTGCTTTTGGCCTAAATATGTACATTTTAATTTAAAATAATTTTGAATATTATTTTTTATACTTTCTATGACACAAAAAGCCTCCCAGATGAATACAAAAATAAATTTTAAAATAGAACTTTCCCAATCTAATTCTAAAAAAATATAAATTTGTCATTGATCATTGGAACCCTTCACATTCGATATGTCTTTATTGCATTATACTTTCGGAACTTTCTACAAATTGTTTGGAGATGTATGTTACTTTTCTGGAAATAACAAAATTACATTGGACTCGTCATATTTGATAAAACTTCTGCGATGACTAAAAATCCAAATATTTTCACTAATAGTTCTTATTGTGTCGTACTAGAGTTACAGTCTTAGAAGAATAAGAAATGTTTAAGTTAAAACGCAATAACGTTTTTGTTTGTTTTGTTGAACTTAAAAAACCTTTTTTAGTTTAAACTTAATGATTTTGTTTACAAGATTTCTCATTGTTTTTTCATTGTTTTTATTAGTTTTAATGTAGTAAAAAAGATTAGGAATATTATAAATAATCAGATTTTGCGTTGTAAAATTATTATTTATAATTCATCATTCATTCATTATTATTATTCATTCATTCATCATTCATCTTTAGAATCTTTAGATCTTTTGATTTTGAGCCGTAATCTTTTAGTTTTGAATTTGATATTTAATAGTATTGTTAAAAGTATAACATTTTGTCAAGTAGTAAATAAATAAATTTTTTAAAAAAGAATCTTCGAATTCGTTAATCATAAATCTAGCAACATATAAGTATACAAAAAACTCAAATAATATATATATAATAATAAATAAAAAATAATATTAATAAAATATAAAAGAAATTAAAATTCATTTTTCTAGTTTACTGCAAAAACTGTAAAAATTAATTAATGCTAAATGCTAGCCGATCATTTACTTTGCGGAAGTCCATCTTATTAAGAACAATAAATAATTGAACGGTTGATCTAAACTGTAATTGCATTTAAAAACGTATTTTTCGAATAAATAGAGGAAGTATAGTTCAACCGTTCAGTTATTTATCGTTTTTATTATCTATCTACTCTTCTGGAGTGCGTTTCGTGCATGAACTGGAGCTCTAGTCTCATTTTATCCCCTGTAGTGATCTTACCAGGTTCGCTTCCTTCATGTATTCTAGAATGTCCCTGATTTCGCTTTCACGATTTCTTCTGGCACTTAAGGCTTGGACAGTGACATAATACGTAAAGAGGAATTCCATCTTCCTTACCACATTTTCTACATAACGGGTAATCAGCAAGTCCCATTATGTTCATGTGTTTTCGGAGATGTCCTGTAAACAGTCGCACTGCCTTTCTTAATTGGGTTCTACTTAGGCTGAGTAGTTCTTTAGTTTTCTTCCTGGATGAACCTATTATGAATAATCTTGATTGCCTAGGTCTAGGCAATTCCATCCAGAGTTTCTTGTGTTGTTCCCTTAACCGTTCCTATATTATATATATCAGGGTTCTTTCTGAAGCTTCCTTGGCTGGGAGGTTAGCTTTTTCATTTCCAAGGATCCCTGTGTGTCCTGGATAACCTTGTGGCGTTGTGCAAGTTCATCTACAGTTCCTTGGCAATGCTTCACTGTTTGTCATTGAGTGTATACGCTTTCTATTGCTTTGAGAGTCGCTTGGCTATCACTTCTTATCCTGACAGTCCTGCCAGGGACTGTCTCGTTCAAGATGATTTCCGAGCATGTATTGATGGCAACCACTTCAGCTTGCAGGATAGTATCTACTGAGCTCACGTTGAGAATTTACGTCTTCTCTGTATTTTCATTGTAGATCCCAATCCCAGTGGTGCTTATTTTGGATCCATCTGTGTACCAGACGAATTCATGTTGTTTCCTAATCTTGGTACTAACCTCGTCCTATCTGGAATATGAACCGTTTATGGTTTCTTGAGGTCGTAGCAGATAGGTATTCTGTCTGAGGGCATGCTCAGTAAATGATTGTGTTTAATCTCTTTCGAAAATGTGGAATGATATCTACCTAGGGATCGCCCTGTCCCAAGTGGTTTTATTAGTATTGATAAAATCAAATAATAGTATTGAACAAATGATTGTCTTGTTTACAATTAACTATATATCAACATTCATTTATATTATGTAAATATTATAAAATACATTTTGTTAATATTATTACAATTCAATTAATCTAAACGACAATAAAAAATCAAATAGGTAGATAGACGAAGTAAACCATCCATATCTCAAATGTGACTAATGGGAAACCAAATAAAAAACCCAAAGTCTATGTCACAGAATTTTTATTCTAGATGGAAAAACAATACTAGCTACTAGATTCGGCCTAACATTGAGACCATCATCAGGCTTTATTTTAGTGGTACAAATGAAAAAGAGAACAAAAATCATACCTTAGTGTAAAAATTTTTACAAATAACAGGTCGGCTGAAAAGTCCCAGGTCTGACCTATAGATGACGACACTAGAATTAAATCCATTTCATTTTTAGATAGTATCAACCTTCAAAAGATTCGTGTAAAAATTTGACAGCTGACGGACTATTAGTTTGTGAGATATTGCATTTTTAGTGAAGCAACTTTTGTTATTTTCAAAAAGATGGAAAAAAAAAATTTCGTGTGCTTATTAAATATTGTTATTTGAAAGGAAAAAATACAGTTGAAGCAAAAGCTTGGCTTGATAATGAGTTTCCGGACTCTGCGCCAGGAAAATCAACAATCATTGACTGGTACGCAAAATTTAAGCGTGGTGAAATGAGCACCGAAGACGGTGAACGCAGTGGACGCCCAAAAGAGGTGGTTACCGACGGAAATATAAAAAAAATCCACAAAATGATTTTGAGTGACCGTAAAGTGAATATGATCGAGATAGCTGACACTCTAAAGATATCTAAGGAACGTGTTGGACATATCGTTCACAAATATTTGGGTATGCGGAAGCTCTGTGCGAAATGGGTGCCGCGCGTGCTCACAATCGACCAAAAACAGCAACGAATTGATGATTCTGAGCAGTGTTTGCAGCTGTTAAGTCGTAATAAACCTGATTGTTTGCGTCGATATGTGACTATGGATGAAACTTGGCTCCATCACTACACGCCAAGTCCAATCGACAGTCAGCTGAGTGGACTGCGGCCGGTGAACCGCCACCAAAGCGTGAAAAGATTCAACAGTCAGCTGGCAAAGTTATGGCCTCAGTTTTTTGGGATACACACGGTATATTGTTCATCGACTATTTGGAAAAGGGAAAAACAATCAACAGCGACTATTACTGTGCATCACTGGAGCGATTGAAGACCGAAATCGCGAAAAAACGGCCCCATATGAAGAAGAAAAAAGTGTTGTTTCATCAAGACAATGCATCGTGTCACAAATCATCGAAAACGATGACAAAATTGCATGAATTGGGCTTCGAATTGCTTCCTCACCCACCGTATTCTCCAGAACTAGCCCCCAGCGACTTTTTCCTTTTCTCTGACCTGAAGAGAATGCTCGCGGGAAAAAAATTTGGCTCTGATACTGAGGTAATCGCCGAAACTGAAGCCTATTTTGAGGACAAACCTATTAAATTTATTTGTTGCTAAGTAACTGACTACTGGTATCTAATTACCTGTATGACTTTTACTATACAGTGGTGTACATAATATTTTAGCATTTTTTGATAATAATTAAGTCAATTTCCACAAGAAATCTATAGGTATAACATTGTTGATGTCTAGTGGTATGCCATTCCGAATTTGTTCCTGTTCAATTTGAAAGAAAGCCAACACATTTAGAATTATTAACTGTGTTTGTTCGTTAAATCGATGAGAGTTTTTTGGCGTTATGTTTTGACGCTTTGGCGTTTTCAAAACTTCAAAACCGACAATCACTTGACAAGTATTTCAGGTAAAATTTAGTCACAACATTTCGGCAAAATTTTTTGTCATTGTCATTTTAAATTAGTTAAACAGGGATAGACAAAAATGACGCCATTACAAGACTGTAAAATTCCAAGTATAAATCACTTTTCGTAAGAAATCAAGAAGTAAACGTTGACTAGAAAATGAGATTCGGTTTGTGATTTAAATGTCCTGTCCCAGCTTAGTCATTAGAATTTACGTTTCATAAATTTCAACCCGTCACTTTTGAAATTATCTCCTACCCTCATTTAATTTGGGGATGTTAATATCTCAGTTAAAAGTTCATTTGCCTATTACAATTTTGACAAGCTGATTACAATGAAATATTTTCTTCAATCATTAACCAGTGAAATTAAAAATTAAAAACAACGTGAAATATTTGTAATGTGACAGAATACTTTAATGGACTAATTTAGTGATTTTTTTTATATTTGCATCTTATAAAATAGGTTTTTAGTGGTTCAACTGTACAAATAAAATTTTTATAAAAATTAATCCTCTAGCCATAATCGGCTTTTGAAATTTAAATTTAATGATTACATACGTCATAAGTGGTAAGTGACGTGTTTCAATAAGATTGGTAGAAAATTTGCGATGTTGTCGATATGCTTTAATATTAACCGAGAAACTTATCTCTCTCTCTTATTTATTGTCATTAAAAAGAGATAAACATATCGATATTTTTGTTCTCTGATTGACACTTTATCAAATAAGGAGTAACACACTAAACAAAATATTTTGTCATTTTCGTTAGTTTAATTTGTTGTTTGGTTGTGTTTGGTTTATGAAAGAAATTACTTCTACACTATTTTTGGTTCGAAAATAAAAATCCCTAACAACCTCTTGGTGTTATAGCGGTTCTTTCAAAAATAACCAATAGAAGTAATTGTTCCCTCGTGGAGCAACCCTTCTATCGGTACAGTGAGAGAACGAATTTCAAGAATACCGTTTTGGCATTTTCAATGGAACCACGCTCACTTTCTATTGGCTGTTCTATTCTATCACCGTCAAGAATAAGGGTCTTGTTTGTTTATTACAGATAAACAAGATTTTCTTTCCTATCATATATATCTTGTCAACTGGTACAATCAGTTAGTCACAGAACACGGTGTTTTGTGCCGCCAGTTCTTTGAGAATACTTGAAACGAACGTATAGCTAAAATGTGACATCGTTGACTTTTAAACACACTTCATTATTGGTTATTAGTTGGCGCTACGTTTAAAACTTACTAATTATTTATTGCTAAACTTTACGAAATGAGAAAAATTAATTGCAAAATGAATACTAATATAAGTAAGTAGGTATCTTATCCTAAATATATATTGCTATCATTTTGATTAATATGATCCTACTAAACTAGTCCATTATGACAGAATACGATATAAAACTAAATACAATCCTTTTCCATATTATCGACATACGTTTGAAGCGAAAGTTGGAAACTGACCTAACAGAAAAATAATCAAAAATTAATAAAAACTAATTTATTGATATAATCTAATGGAGTAGGAAAACATGCAATTAATGATTATTTGTGAGTAAAGTGGACGGCTGATTACAAAATCGTTTTTAGAATTTCCATATACTCTTTTCACTAATAAAAGGTGCTTCACGCAAAATTTTAATAAATTGAAATTAAAAGATAGATTTTTATTTCATAAAATCGAAAAATGTTTATCATTTTTTTAATTTTTATAGTCCGTCTAGAAAGTATCTGGAAAAAAAATGCACAATTATAATTTTGCAGTAGGTATATATTTTTATTATTTGAATTATAAAATAACCACAAACAATTCATCACATTTACTTATACAACCTCCATTTAATTCTAAACACTTAAGTAAACGTCCAGGTGCACCAGAAACTAGGTCATTGCCAATGGGACTAAGGTCTGGTGAAGCTGCTGGCCATGGAATTATTGTCAGTTGGTGTTCTTGCATCCAAGCTTGAGTAAAGGCAGCTATACAGAGAGGCGTTGAAATATTGATCCCCAAACCATTATTTTAGTGGGAAATTTTGAAATTTGAACGGTAACATTTTCTTTTGACAGGATTTTAAGATGGTTTGCACCAATCTGGAAACAACTCTAGTCAGATATAAAAATATTGCTGAAATTATCCACATTTATTCTTCGTTGATTTCTAAATCTGCTGGCCAGTTTTTGAAACCCTAGGCGCAGATTTTGTCGTCCTAAATTCACTAAAGCGTTTAAATTGTAAATGTCTTATATCTGTACCAGTTTTTATCCTCTTAATTGTCTCATACACTGCACTTTTTCCGAATTCAGTCAATTGCACTAGTTTTTTAACGTTTCGAACACCCTTTCTATACAAATATTCCACCATTTTTCTTTTTTCTACTTGCGACATTATTTTACAAAACTCACGTCTGTTTAATCAGCAATATTTGATTGATACTATTGTCATGCGATTTTATCCATAGCCTACTATCGGCACAATCTACTTGACGCATTACTTTTGTCTTAGAATGTTACGAAAAGAAAATATTTTAAAATTAGGAAAAATAAAATAGTTTTGAATGCAAATTATATTTTAGAAATAACTAGGATAAAATAATGTCATAATATTCGTATACAGCATTATTATTCTTTGGTGAGAAGTACATTTAATATTTACCATAGTATCCACCTAGAGACTTTACATCAAGTTACAGGCATTCTTAAAACGTCAGTCCGAGGGCTATTAACCGAAAAAATCTAAATCTTATTAAACTAAAATTTATTAAAGAAGCGCCAGATCTTGCCTATCTAATGACAAAGGTATTCTTACAATAACGTAATTTTCAGCTCAGAACTTATCAATTTAATCAAATTATTTTTAGGTAACCTTAATCATGGAGCTAATGGGAGCTTGCCGATTTAATGAATTACATTCGAAGGGTACAGGGGAAAAAAGATGAATGTCACAAAAAACAGTTTTTGAGAAAAACGATTTTAAAGATTTTAAGTCTTGTATATCTTACATCTAAAAAGATAAAGAATTGAAATATTTTTTAAAGTTTATGCATGCATGATTACTTATTCTCCGTATAATGACTATACCTATTGAATTGCCATTGGGGTAGGTAAAAATAATTTATGGGGGCTATGTATTAAATTGGAGGGAAAAATCTATAAAATTATACTGTAATTTAGTAACTAAACGTATTCTTTATTAATATTATGATAATTATTATGATTATAAATTAAATATTAACAACGTTTTGGGCTGTAAGGTAAGTTTAAAAAATAATGTCTTGCATCTGGATTTTCACAAAACTTTTTCAAGTCTTGAAGATTCTGGTACTTAAAAAAAGCTATAGGAGTTTGTTCCTGATATTTTAGATTTGGTAACTCAAATTGACCATCAGGTTATTCAAGATGTCGTTTTGTTTAGGTGGTATTACCACAGAAGTAGTGAAGGCTCCATTATAAGAGTCACGATACTGTATCATTCTGGACATTTCATCCAATATTGCGATTTCTTTGATTGGTCTGCTCTCAAATGGACACTTTTTTGAAAGGTGATCAGTCCAGGATCGAAATATATTCTGAACTTCACAGTCTATTACATTGAATGGGTGTGGCTTTGTCCTGCCATTTCGAATATGTTCATTCCAGTCAGATGGAAGTTCTATGGTAGCTTTCCGGTTAATTAGTCCCATATTACGACCGATAAGCTGATACTGACACTAATACCTACTCTAAATCTAAAACTTAAACAAAAAACGTCTGTTCTATACTATAAACATGTGATCGCCTCCCATCACAGGTGGACATTCATCTTTTTTTACCGGCATGGCTGGACATTCATCTTTATTGCTCTGTACACATTTATTTAAATTTGTTGTAGCTTGTGACTCTCATTAGTTTTAGCTGGGTCGAAGATTCTATCAGATTCTAAGGCATTTTAGAAATGGATTCGCACATTAATATCAAAATGGCGGTTTTTGGACATTCATCTTTTTTCCCCTGTACCCTTCATTATATGAAAACTGAAGATATAGAAGATTACAATGGAGCTCTTATAGTGAAAATACCTTCCACAAAAACAAAGATTCCTAGATCATTTACTGTATCAGGTGAATTTTACGATATTTGCAAATATCTCATGCTAAATGCCTATCATATTATTTTTAAATTATCAGAATGGCAAATGTACTATTCAGAGAATAGGTATTAACAAATTAGCTTCTATGGAAAAGCACATTTTTTTTTGTTCGAAACAAGTGTTTATTCACTTATCGATGTATTTTTACATTTACTAACATTGCTACGTTTTTAAAATTAAAGAATCCCGAGTTGTACACAGAAGAAGTGTGTCATATCACGCTCGCAGCAGTAACTAAAACATTACAACGTTTTAATACTACTGGGATGGTAAAAAATTTGCTAAAACCTGGAAGACCGCGGACTGCAACTAACGAAACTGTTAAATAAAATATTGCAATCGATTTAGAAGAATTACCTCAAACTTCCACCACAAATTTGGCACTAAACCATGGTATCAGTCGACGTTCTGTGGGAAAGATATTAAAAAGTGAAAAGTATCATCCGTATAAGGTACAGTTGGTTCAAGAATTGTCATACGATGATTTTGACCGACGGCTGGAATTTTGCGAACGGCTAATGGACATCTGTAATGTCGACGAAAATTTTGCTTCTAGGATAGTTTTTTCCGATGAGGCAACTTTTTGTTTAAATTGAACAGTTAATGGCCATAACTCAAGGTATTGGTCAAATGAGAATCCTCATTGGATTTATGAAGTACATACCCAGCATCCACAGAAGTAAAATGTTTGGATGGGAATTGTCGAAAATAAGCTTATAGGCCCATTTTTTATCGACGGAAACTTGAATGGTGACAGGTATTTAGATCTACTAAATAATTATTCCTGCATTTCAACAGAATGGGCAATTACCACAAAATATTTGGTTTCAACAAGATGGAGCACCTCCCCACTATGATAGACGGGTTAGGGATTTTCTGGATGCGAATTTTCCAAATCGATGAATTGGACGTAGAGGATTCATAGAGTGGCCTGCTCGTTCTCCAGATCTTAGCCCGTTAGATTTTTTTCTTTGGGGTTATCTAAAATCACGTGTTTACGTTAGGCGACCAACAAACTTACAGGAATTGAGACAAATAATTATTGATGAATGTGAACTAATACGTGGAGAAGTCTTGGAAAGAGTGACTCAAGAATTTGTTAATAGGATGGCATATTGTCAGCAAGTAAAGGGCGAGCATTTTGAACATTTGAAGTAATTTTGTTTCTCATTATTCTAAAATAATGAAATGTACATCTATTGTACTACTAACAGTGAGTTATTCCACGTTTTTACAAATTTGTTTACATTAAACTCAGTATGTATGAATTCAAAATAACAAGCTCTTTCAAAATCTGTAAAAATATATAGGGTATCCCATTTAAATTAAAGAAGTTGATGGCATTTCCGGTTAAACCGGAAGTAAATTATTATCAAAAAAATGTACATCAGATGCGTTTTGTTCCATTGCACTTAACTGCAAATTTTCATAAATATCGTTCTTTTCGTTTAAAATATATTTACTTGGTTCCATACTTTATCCCAACCCCGTATAGATGACAACATAACCAATAAAATAAAAAGAGGAAATCAGATTTCAAACGAAATTAACAAACATACTAGCTCTAATTACAATGAGAAACTTTGTTCTAGCTCTAGTACCACTCCAAGCCCCATGATTTTCAATCAGAATCAGATAGCAGACAAAGTTATCCCTGGCATGAATTTTAACAAATGTAATGTAACTATTAATAATTATTATGTAAGTAAATTAACATAAATTTATTGTGTAATAATAACGTCACTATTAATAAAAAATATTGTTCATTTGAAATATATTTTGTATTTTTTTATAAACTTATAGGTATACATAGTTGTGGATAAAGTATAGTATTCAACACGCGCATAATGGCTATTACACACTCAGATGTTAAAACACTCGCCTCCGGCTCATCTTCGTGTGTAATAACCATCATTATACGCTTGTTGAATAATATACTATTAGTAGAATTTGCATATAATAACAATAGAAAACATGAGACATAATTATGATTATGAAACATTGATTAAAATAATGACATCTGTAAATCAATAGCGTAAATGGACCGCATGTAAAAAAAAACCAAACATATCGATCAACAACTTTCCATTGAGTGTATTTTTCCAATCGCCTTAGCTACTCGCTAAAGTAAAACAAACATGTTTAGTGCGCCTTAAATATAATAATTTAGATTCTCCATTATTGCATAATCTAAACGTAACCCTCATGCAATAACTCAATTACCTCTGGATGCCGAGTATATAAATCAAGAAATTTGATAGAGAATAGCTACAGGGAGCGCGGGAAATGTATGTACTTAATGTTGTAGATTCGGAGAGCGATTGAATCAGTAAACGTTGATGGATAACTGTAATTAGAGGGCTCGACAAATCACATTCCCAAATTACGGAACGTAATCAGGTCACATGGGGTGTTTGTTTATTTGTACAGTTTCATTTTCACTTAGAATGTTTATGTTTTTTATGTTAAATTAATAATCACTTTAAATGTTCACTATTTATTATGAAATATTACATCATATATTTATCAAAAATAACATTAACAAATAAAGAAAAGTAAAAAAAAATTGAAATCAAGAATAGCGAAAATAAAAAAAATATATTGGATTGTAAAAACTGATATAGTACTTTTTAAGATATTTATTGGGTGGTATGAATAAAAACCCCACTTTGACCTAGTCGGGAATTACAACATTAACATAAGTTTATCAAGGTGTGTAGGTGTGTTTATTAAAATGTCTTCAGATGAAAAAAATGTCCCAACAAGAAGAATCCCAAAATGAAGATTTACAGTTAGCCTTCGTTATTATTATGTTGGAAGATTATAAAATAATTTTAGATAAAAAAATGACACCTGCAATTAAATCTTCAAAAGACAAATCCCTTAGAGATTTAACGGATATTTATGAGTATCGTGGATAAGAAGAAAACATGGAATCGGAAAATTAAATTAAACCAATGGCAACAAAAATTTTATGAGTTTACATAACTGCTAAGTTTTTGAGTGATCCACATGAAGTTTTTCGACAAATTGATGTAGAAGATGAACCAGTTATGGCTGAATTACATGTTGAACTAAATAATATGCTTAAATTACACGACATGGAATCCACTATCGAAATAATATTGCAGAACTCATGTATAGAAAACGTTGAAACAAACATTTGTATTTTATTTTTCCATAAAAACCTATATCATAAAAAGTCTTTTGATAATAATCGGTCATAATTAAGGAGCGATTGGGTGGTGTTTTTTTTTTCTTTTGGTTTTTTTTTCCGGGGGGAGGTTTTGGGTTTTTTTTTGCTTTTTTCGGAAATCTGTAGAAGAATGATGTGCTTTTTCGTTAATATTTTTAAATTTTCGTTTTTTCATCAAAGAATTTGTGGCTTGACGTCAAAGTCAAAATTTCACCTTTTTTTCGCGAAAAAAACTGAATTCGGAAAATAAGAAAACTATTGGGAAATCGTAAAGTTTTACATACTGGATATATACAGGGTGGGACGAAATTTAAGAATCCGATAATGGCATTTCATGAAAATTTTTCAGTTTTCCGGAAAACGTGTTTTTTTGAAAATCGAATTTTAGCTTCAAACTTTTTTCCATAACTTTGGTGTTTTTTAAGATATTTTTTTGACTGACCCCTCGATCGAAAGAGGATACTTGGGTCTACAACATACTATATTTAAAAAAAATCCATGGGGTAGTTTTTTTTCCTAAGGGTCAAAGTTGAAATTTCATCAAAAATCGTAATAATAATATAATAATATAAATTACTATTATTATATATTATTATTATAATTATAATTTTCATACTGTAGTATTTAGCATTCTCGGTGAAGTTGCTATTTTACCAAGGTATGTTTGACAGTAAATAAATGCGGTTTTATTAATAAAATATTGTGTATATCTTATTATTATATATTATTGTTATTCTGAGTGTATAGTACCATTTATTTATGTCTTCGAACCTATTATGTGCAAATATAATATCTGCATACCTTATTTTAATCACCAACATCTTGATGGATGAAATTCTTCACTACATTCTTTTAATAAACTGAATATTTGACAAAGTTACTAAATACTAAAAAGCGACGCTGATTCATGGGCCGATGCGACCCGTTTGCGCTGTTATATAAACCGCGACGGTTTGGCAATGGCCATGTGGTTCTAGTTTGGAGGTGAAATTAGGGTCAACAGAATAGAATAGAACAGAATCATTGATCCGACGCATAAAGAGCAGATTTTCATATATTATGGTCAAACGAAACATATAATATATGTGTAAAAGCCATATGGAATAAATTCATTATTTCGGTTACTGTACATATTTAAAAAAATTCCCGAAACACGTCAAATTTAAATTATAACTTGACATTCTTTAACGTAAAAATGAAACCCCTACCTTCAACCCCCTTAGAATGACTGGTACAACACCCAATTTTTTAAATGGGAAGTATAGGCTTGTGATATATCATTTGAAAGGTCTCTTCATTCTCTATTCAAAAATGTTATTGTTTTTTAATTTAATGCAAAAATTAATATAAAAAAAATTAATATAATGTTGTTACCGAAATTCGCCACAATACAATCAAAAACTAAAATGTAATGCAAAACGTAATAAAATGTAGAACACGAAAAAGAACTATGAATGTTAATGACGTAGATGTTCAAAATGTTCTCCGCGAACGTCTTGGCAACGTCCTAATCTCAAATAAAACTGTCTTCTAACATTATTTAACATATCAGGCGTGATCGACCTAATCGCAAGCGTTATTCGTTCTTTTAAGTCATTTAAATCAGAAGGTTTAGTTTAGTACACATGGCTCTTCACATATCCCCATAAAAAGAAATCTAATCATGTAAGATCAGGTGATCGCGCTGGCCATTCAATCGATCCTCGCCTCCCTATCCACCGATTGGGAAATATTGTATCGAGGTACTGCCGGACATTAAGTTGGTAATGTGGTGGTGCTCCATCCTGCTGAAACCATATCGTATTCGCTGGAACTTGAGGGTTACCTGGATCAGAATATAAATTTGCCAACGTTGGAATGACATCATTTTGAAGTAGTGCCAAATAATTGTTGCCATTCAAGTTGCCCTCAATAAAAAAGGGACCAATGATATTGTTCCTTACAATCTCTGCCCAAACATTAACCTTTTGAGGGTATTGAGTGTGTTCTCTCATCCAGTGAGGATTTTCCGTGGACCAGTAGCGGCAATTTTGCCGATTAGCATGATAAGTAAAAAAGTACACTCATCAGAAAACATAACGTCTTCTAATTGGATAATATTGTTATCCAACATGTTCATCATTTGCTCACAAAAAAAAGTTCTCCTATCAAGATCGTCTTCCATGAGCTCCTGAGTAGGTATCATCTTATACGGATGCAATTTATTTTCTTTTAATATGTTTGCTATCGATGTATGGCTAGCATTGAATATAGTGGATGCCTGTCTACTCGATGTATGTGGGTTTTCCTGAAACTCAAGCAACACATCTAATTTGAGTTCATCACTCAGTGCATTGGCAGCTGCTTTTTTTATCTGCCTTACATGACCAAACTCGCGAAACTGCTTTTCTATTTTACTTATTGTTCCTTGGGATATAGGCGGGAAATTAGGAAATTTCTCATAAAATAGGCGAGTTATTTCCTGTTGTGTTCGGATGTTATCTCCGTAACCAATCATTTGTAAAACTGTTATTTTATGCTTTTCCGTTAATCTAACCATTTTTCAGAATTGAATTGAACAAACTTTATACTGAAATTACAACAATGACAACTTAAATCAAACAATTTACTACTGCTTGTTAAAATAGCGTTGCCACGGAAATTCTTTAAAGTTTTTTAATAGTTACCATCTAAAAACCACATTGCTATGGTTTTTGTTCACTTTCTCATTATCAAGACCTAAACGGGAATTAAGTTTTAAGTATATTGTAATAAATTTCCAGTAAATTTTAGCGAACTTCGATAACAACACGATTTTAATTTTTTTTATGTTAATTTTTGCATCAAATTTAAAAACAATAACATTTTCGAATAGAGAATGAAGAGACCTTTCAAATGATATATCACAAGCCTATACTTCCCATTTAAAAAATTGGGGGTTGTACCTTTCATTCTAAGGGGGTTGGAGGTAGGGGTTGCATTTTCACGTTAAAGAATGTCAAGTTATAATTTAAATTTGACGTGTTTCGGGATTTTTTATAAATATGTACAGTAACCGAAATAATGAATTTATTCCATTTGGCTTTTACACACTGTATATTTAATGAATAAGGTACGTACATAATATAAATATTTTAAAATTATATGTTTTTTATAAAGAGTTTACTTTTTAGGTTGCCTTAATATTTGGTGTTGCCGGTGCATGTCGCCGTGATGAACTATATCAAATAAATTTGAATGACGGAAGATTTTGGTTCTAAGCTTTTAATTAAAATACCTGATAATAAAACAAATAAACCAAGATCTTTTATAATAAACTAAACTTATATGCCATTATATAGAAAATATTTCGCATGTCGTCCACAAAATTTTGAAAGTTGTCACTTTTTGTTTAAATTATTAAATGGGAAAGGTTGCAGGCGAGTAGTGGGAGTACATCAGTTTGGCAAAATGTCCCAAATTGTTGCAAAATTGTTTCCGTCGATCCTCTGCAACAATTTTGGTAAATGCTGGAGTAGATTTAGTTGCTTTAAAAATACATGGGGGATGGAAATCCTCAAGTGTTGCCGAAGGATATATAGAAGAATCTTTCACAAATAAAGTAGACATAGCAAATAAAATATTCAGAAGGGGAAAAGACATAGAGGATTCTATTAGTTTTATTGCCGAAAAAGAAAATAGTAATAACTTTGCTAACTATTCAAAAATAACAAATAAAGAGGAAAGTAACAAAGAAAACTTATCGACTGGATTACACCCTATTTTTAATAATTTGCACAACTGCAATATAATTGTAAATATTTAAAAATAATTAAATAAATACGAGTTAGTTGTTTGAGTTTATTTATTGAATTTACTGTACATTATAAACTAACGTAGGCTGAATTTTAAAGCCTAAGCCAGGAAAAACTGTCCTGTATTTTCCGAGAAAGTTCGTTGCCCAGCAACAAACGAATTTATTAGAAAAACGTAATTTGGGGTCCGCGAAATTAGTCTGAAAAAATAAGTATTTCGAAACGATTTCAGGGAAACTATTTTTTTTTAATAAACGTAAAATTTTGGTTTCATAGTTTATTTATTTAATGTTCTTAGTAATTAAATAATCGTTAAAAAAATACTACTAGCTATCAGTGTACCGCTGTAAAAAAGAAGTTGAAGCATTCCATATTAAAGTAGTAAACTACATCAGAGAATAAATTAAAAATAAGTTCTCTTAATTTGATCGAAGTTCTACATATTCTATGGGCAATTCTCTAATATAACTACAGACATAAAACACAAAAACAATTAATTGGTTTAATCGTAATAAAAAACGTACCTGCATTTTTCCGACTGGTGGCGAAACAACTAAAAATATCCTCATAGTTGCTTTGAGAAAATCATCTTGTTTTAAACCTTCTTTTGAACGTGGACTACTACTACTACTACATTTACTTTTCGAACAATTCGTACTGCTACCTTTTTGTGTCTTATCACTATCTTTTTTATCAATTTTTCGAACACCTTTTTGGGATTGATCCCCTACCGATTTACACGCCGAAATAGTCTGTTTTGGTTTTTCTTTAAAACTAAGCGCTTTAAAAATATCGGTTTTAGTTGTAGTTTCTGGACCGATGGATTTTTGTTTAACGAGCGGTTGTTTATCAGGTTTTTTGTCTTTTTCGCAACTTTTTTCGCGTCGGAACATTTCGAATCGACTGGACTGCGTTAGGGAATTTTTTCGAGAGAGCGATTCGTTTTTGGTTTGAGATGTAGCGGGTTGAAGGTCTGAAGACCCTGACGCATTTCTTTGGACTTTCCTCCTAATGGAACCGACGAATTTCTTCCACTCTTGATTACCTTCAGACGCTTGATTTGGCTCTTGGTCGATGTTTAGATTTTCACGAGCTATTTTAACCGGTTTCGACGAAAATATTTTCACTATGTTTTGCAGGATCTTTGATTTTCGTCGAAAGGATATTAACACATAATATATTTGTACATCGTTGTTAAAAATGTTTTGATTATATTTCCTAATTTACTATATCACTATTTACAGTAAGCGTATCTGCTTCTCCAGAAATGTAACTGTAAGATTTTGTGTGAATGTAATCTTTTTGAGCTATTCTTAATTTTTTATATATTATATTAAATATTAATTATATTAATTTTTTAATAATATAATATTTATGTTTTCTTTTCTTTACATTGGATTGAGTTGAAATTTGAATATTGAATAATGAATTTGAAATATTGAAATTTTTAAGTCCTGTAAATAAAAGCAAAAATACGATTGCTGCTTTGGCAATAACGTAGAAGATTTAAATACAAAAACAATTCCGAAAATATAAAATTTATTTATTATGCAGACTTTTTGCATGCTAAAATATTAATGCAAAAAACTATACTATATATACCATACAGTATGATGTAAATGTATGGAATAAATTCATTATTTCAGAAACAGACGACTTTTAAAGAAAATCTTATTAAAACACGTCAATTTTAATTTTTGAATGGCCATCAACTGCTATAAATGTGTTGGACATTACGTCATTAGTCATGGCGTAATGACGTCATCGATTTTTTAAATGCAAACTGAGGTCACGTGACAGCTCACTTGAAAGGTCTCCTTATCGCTTTTGCTACTAATTGGGACATAGACTAAGGACAGGTTATTTGGACCAAAATATGGCTATTGGGCGAAATATGCCTTAATATAATGTTGCCGAGAAAAAAGATACAGGGTGTTAAAGTTAATTTTTGTTTTTCGTTTTTTGCTAATAGTTTTCCTGTATATGTATAAATTGATATCAAAATTGGCACAGAGACATAATCTTAGACAAGAAATAGTATTTTATTTACAATTTTACGTTTTGTCATAGAGGGCGCCACGTGGATCATTCCTAATGATCAAATTGAGTCTAAACTTTTTCTGATGAAATTTTTTAGTAATTTTTATTAGAAAATATGACATCATTTTTACGTAAAATTGGTACTCTTGTTTAAACATGATAATTTCAACCGTTTTCAATAAAAACCCAGTCGAACTGCTTAGAGTCTTAAAAAAGGATTTCAAATATTAATTCATTTATGAAAAGTATACTTTGGACTGTCAGATAATTGTTGTTGGTAAATGTCATTTGTTCAGAGTAAATTATTTTTGATGTGACAGTGTAGTGTATTTAATGTTGCATTTTTTAAAAGTAATCATTACTTTTTTTGATTGAAATGCCTCGTCACAATCATTTTACTAATGAAGAAATGCGAAATATGATTTGCGTATACGCACAAAAAAATTTTTTCCTACGACCACATATGAAAGTACTAGTTTGCACACTTACTTGTACTTAAGAAAGTAGCTAATATCAATACACGTATTGAAAAGTAAATATCAATACACGTATTGAAAAGTAAAAAAATATAGTTCTATGATCTGTGACATTTACGTCAAATTTATCAATAGTAAAAACACATGAATGTCAAAGCAAGGACCATTTAATTTTTTTTAAATCTTCCTTGTGTCAAATATTGTATTGTAATTGCCAATACAAATTTTTCTGTATAAAGTAAGAATAAAGAATAAAGTTTCTTATAGGTTTTTACATTTTTAAAAAATAAACATATTTTTATTCAGTATTATTAGAAAGAAGAACAGTTTATTCTTCTTTTTTATATTGTGTTTATGTTCCGTGCATGTGTCGAATGTGGATTTTTGAAGTTATGTTTGTGTTTCTGTTTACAATTATTATCTTTGTGTCTATTATTATTACATTACTTTTCAATTAATTTCACCAACTGACCATTTTACTTTTAATTTTTATAGAGCCCACAAAAAAAATTAAAATGTCATTTATCTAATAAAGAATTTTGATGTGAATTCCTGGGAAAGGTGGTTGTTTGATTTTAATTAATTATATTTCCATGCAATATATAAACTCGTTTAAATCCTAATTTTTGACATGACTAACAATTAAAATAAATTTTATAAATAAATTTAAAATATCTATTATAATAAGAAATATTGGGGTCGTAGGAAAAATCGTGTACACAACGCGTTGGAAAGTGTATTTCTTGCACTCGTTACGTTTCCGCACTCGCCACTACGCGGCTCGTGCTAAACTTCACTTGTGCGTAATACTTCACTTTCCACACTCGTTATGTAATATACTATTGCGGTCGCTCGGCAGCCAGAAGGTATGGAATGTTATACGCAAACAGAAGGCAACCAAATCACAAAACTTTTGCAAGATTATATCGTAGTTTAAGTGAAACTGGGTCATTTCACACTAAAAATCAGGGTGGTCGACCGAAACAAATCACACCTAATCAAGAAGATGAACTTTTGGTTCGAGTAGATGAAAATCCTTAAATAAGTTCACGACATCTATCAGCAGCAACAGAAGTAAGTCAGTCGTCTATAATTAGAATTCTAAAAAAAGAGAACCTCCATCCTTATCACTTCACTCCTGTTCAAAATTTACTTCCAACAGATCTTCCACGACGGTTACAGTTTTGCCAACGTATTCTGAATAAACATCGCAATGACAAACACCTTATTAAGAATTTTATGTTCACCGACGAAGCAACTTTTACCAGACGAGGGGTTTTTAATTGGGGAAATAGTCATTAATGGGAAGAAGAAAACCCGCATGCTATTAAAGCTAGACATTTTCAGCATGAGTTTAAATTGAATATTTGATGTGGCATTATAGGCGACCAACTACTAGGGCCTTATGTTCTTCCTCCGAATTTAAATGGAGATTCTTATTTATTCTTTTTGGAAAATACTCTTAGTGATATTTTAGATGATCTGTCACTGGATGTAAGAAGAAAAATGTGGTTTATGCAGGATGGAGCGCCACCTCATTTTTCATTAGCTGTTAGAAATCATCTTACTGACGTATTTCCTCAACGATAGATTGGCAGAGGCAGTGATTTTCAATGGCCACCAAGAAGTCCTGAGTACAACCCGCTAGATTTTTATTTTTGGGGACATATGAAGTCCTTAGTTTATGCCAATGAAATTAATACACGAGACGAACTTTGGAGATACATTCAAAATGCAGCTAATCTTATAAGGGGATAGAATAACATTTTTTTTAACGTCCGAAAATCCTTTATAAAAAGAATTAGAAAATGCATAGAAATCGGAGGAGACCATGTAGAACATTTAGTTTGAGTTTTTGTGAGTTCTTTTAAGTAAAAGTGTGTTTAGTTTTGATTTATCGTCAAAACGGAAACCTTACGTTAGTTGCAACTTTGTTTATTAGTTTGGTATTTGATGGTGGAATTGTAAATAAAATACTATTTCTTTTCTAAGATTATGCCTCTGTGCCAATTTTGATATAAATTTATAAATATACAGGGAAACTATTAGCAAAAAACGAAAAACTAAAATTAACTTTAACACCCTGTATCTTTTTTCTCAGCAACATTATATTAAGGCATATTTGGCCCAATAGCCATATTTTAGTCCAAATAACCTGTCCTTAGTCTATGTCCCAATAGTTATAACTCACCCTGTATATAAAAAAGCAAAAACAGGATTATTTTTATTTCCACCTAAAATATGTAACACAATAAACGGGGTAACACTTTCCAATCTCTTTTGATTTCACTCACTAAAAATGATTTCAGGATAATTTTATTTATTGCATTGGATATTCGTTGCAACAATTTGGCATTGCTGAATTCCCCATAAAACTATATTTTCAAAAATGTGGTGAACCATTTAAATTTTTTGCTTGAAGTGTAAATTGCCAATACTGGAATTAGGCAAAATAAGTGCTTTCCAAGGAATAAAAATCGACGTCTATTTGCATTTTGTTTTAAAAATATATTCCTTGAAAATATAAGGTCTCTGAGTGTTACTATACAAGATATACAGGGTGTTTCAAAAAAAGGTAACACCGTCTCTAGGATAGGTAAAAAACTGAAAAATAATTGGGGTTTGCTTAGTAAAATTTTTTTCTAACGCCATCCGTTTTCAAGATAAAGGGCGTTGAAGAAAATAAAAAATTACACATTTCTTACGATTTTGCCGAAACTACTAGCACCATTGCAATGAAATTTTATACGAATATGTTTTGGAAGCTGATATATCCCATGAATTTGTTTTTATAACTAACTCTCATAGAAGGCGCTAGTTACACGATTCATACAACGTATTATTCAACATGCTTTTTTTAGGATAGAATTATTAGTCAAAACTCCAAGTGAACACAAACATCGTTTAATTCTACACCAAAAAGGTGCTCTTGGTAAAACTCGATATTATGTACCGTTTTCGGAATATTTTGATTTGAAAATTATGATGTAATAATCGCTCCTGGTATAAACTAATGATAAAGTTCGCTTTTCTCTAAGTTTGCCATGTAAAATTGACATTTATTGATTGTTATGACAATAAGTAAACAATAAATAGAGTTTTGAAACCTTGTTATTTATTTTTAATATCATAAGTTTTTTTAATTAATAAATTTATCATTAACTTATACGAGGAGCGGTTATTACTTCATAATTTTCAAATCAAAATATTCCGAAAACGGTACATAATATTGAGTTTTACCAAGAGTACCTTTTTGGTGTAGAATTAAACGATGTTTGTGTTCACTTGGAGTTTTGACTAATAATTCTACCCTAAAAAAAGTTATGTTGAATAATACGTTGTATGAATCGTGTAACTAGTGCCCTCTATGAGAGTTAGTTATAAAAAAATTCATGGGATATATCAGCTTCCAAAAAATATTCGTATAAAATTTCAATGCAATGGTGCCAGTAGTTTCGGCAAAATCGTAATATAAGAAATGTGTAATTTTTTATTTTCTTCAACGCCCTTTATCTTGAAAACGGATGGCGTTAGAAAAAAATTTCACTAAGCCAACCCCAATTATTTTTCAGTTTTTTACCTATCCTAGAGACGGTGTTACCTTTTTTTGAAACACCCTGTATAGAAAGTTCATTTTAACATGTCATGTTAGAGTGTTTTTAAGACGAGTTATTCACGAGAATACCTTACGCTATTTTTTTTATTTGGTAGTGCCATTAATGGAAGTGAGACCTTCCTGAGTTTTGAGAATGTTAGCAGTATTAATTTAAACAGCATTTAAAGTATAGATAAGAAAGTATCATGTATAGATACGAAAATTTATTACTTTATTTAAAATTTTTACCAACTCTGGTAATTAACTCGTATTATCGATATCATCTTTCCCCAAAAAGAAGTTTTATAAATGTAAAGGTTCTCCAATTAAGCATTAATTAAAAGTTGTTTAGTGGAAAATGTATTTTAGGAGTAATTATACTGAAAATAAACTTTGAAAAGTTCTTTCTTAAACGTTCTTGGCGACAATCTTTTACCTACAAATATTTAATATATAATAATGAAAATTTGAAATACCAATGAAGTAATGTTAGTCTGTTTTGAGAAAAGTTTGTCAAATCTAACAGAATATTTAATAAGTTAACGTTTCCGAGTAATTAGTAAATAACGGGCTACTCTATATTCGATAATGCGTGGTAACGTGGACGGTTTGGCAGTAAAAGGTGGCGGTTGAAGAAGTATTGGAAGTAGGCAGACTACATGAAGAATGACAGATAAGAAGAAGTGGTGGGAAAAGCTACGTAAATACCAGAAATACTAAGGTGCAAGTTAAAGAAGAAACGAGTGGCGAGGTAAATTGGCTTAACTGTATTGTTTTATCATTTTGTATAGGTGAAATGCTTGTTAACTTTCAGGTCATATGCAAATGCAAATTCGAATGTAAGAATATTCCTCATCAACAAAAAAATAGTCGTATGAGTAATAAATAAACAAGAACTGTTTAGTACCTCTTTTGTTCTTTAAGTGTCAAATTCTAATTGACGGAAATAAATTGCACAATTTAGAATGAAAAAGAGCGTATTGAAATTTTAATGATGATCGGTTATGGTGATCGTGTTAGAACTCGTGAAGAAGTGTATCATATTTTTAATAATTTGCATCCGGAGAGAAATCCTATATCACGCTCAACATTAACTAAAACATTACAACGTTTTAATACTACTGGGATGGTAAAAAATTTGCTAAAACCTAGAAGACCGCGGACTGCAACGAACCAAACTGTTAAACAAAATATTGCAATCGATTTGGAAGAATCACCTCAAACTTCCACCACAAATTTAGCACTAAACCATGGTATCAGTCGACGTTCTGTAGGAAAGATATTAAAAAGTGAAAAGTATCATCCGTATAAGGTACAGTTGGTTCAAGAATTGTCATACGATGATTTTGACCGACGGCTGGAATTTTGCGAACGGCTAATGGACATCTGTAATGTCGACGAAAATTTTGCTTCTAGGCATACCTAGTTTTTTCCGATGAGGCAACTTTTTGTTTAAATGGAACAGTTAATCACCATAACTCAAGGTATTGCTCAGATAAGAATCCTCATTGGATTCATGAAGCACATACCTAGTATCCACAGAAGTTAAATGTTTGGATGGGAATTGTCGAAAATAAGCTTATAGGCACATTTTTTTATCGACGGAAACTTGAATGGTGACAATTATTTGGATCTACTAAATAACGAAATTATTCCTGCACTTCAACAACATGAGCAATTACCACAAAATATTTGGTTTCAACAAGATGGAGCACCTCTCCACTATGACGGGTTAGGGATTTTCTGGATGCGAATATTCCCAATCGATGGATTGGACGTAGAGGATTCATAGAGTGGCCTGCTCGTTCTAAGGATCTTAGTTAGATTTTTTCTTTGGGGTTATCTAAAATCACGTGTTTACGTTAGACGACCAACAAACTTACAGGAATTGAGACAAAGAATTATTGATGAATGTGAACTAATACGTGGAGAAGTCTTGGAAAGAGTGACTCAAGATTTTGTTAATAGGATGGCATATTGTCAGCAAGTAAACGGCGAGCATTTTGAACATTTGAAGTAATTTTGTTTCTCATTATTCTCATATAATGAAATGTACATCTATTGTACTACTAACAGTGAGTTATTCCTCGTTTTTACAAATTTGTTTACACTAAACTCAGTATGTATGAATTCAAAATAACAAGCTCTTTCAAAATCTGTAAAAATATATAGGGTGTCCCATTTAAGTTAAAGAAGTTGATTGCATTTCCGGTTAAACCGGAAGTATATTATTTTAAAAAAATGTACATCAGATGCGTTTTGTTCCATTGCACTTACCTGCAAAATTTCCTAAATATCTTTCTTTTCGTTTAAAAGATATTTACTTGGTTCCATACTTTATCCCAACCCCGTATTTTGCAGGTATGTAAAAATACTTTTCTCAATGTTTTTGGAATAACGAAGAGAAGAATTGAAACTATTGTCAAGGCGAAGAAAAGTGTAAAATCACTTTTACCGAGAAACGGGGCAATAAAAAAACACATAGAAAGTTCTCCAATCATTAATTAATCATTAACACTAGAGCTAAAAACGACAAAGAGTACATGAGTCAGGATTTGAATATAAGCCGTTTGTTTCGAACATTTCAGGGGAAATATCCAGACTCGCTCATTAGGTACCGTTATTTTTACGAAACCTTCAAAAGGTGTTTTCCAAACATAAGCTTCCATCATCCACGTACTGATACATGTGGCACTTGTGATCTTCTGCAAAATCAAATACGATCTAATCCTAATAATACCGAAGCAAAAACTAAACTAGAACTACACCATCGCAAAGCTGAAAAGGCAAGAGCAGTAATGAAGATGGATCACCAGGTGTCACAAAATCTGACCACGATTTCTATAGATCTTGATCTTGATCTTTCTGCCCTGACACATGGTGAGATGTTTACTAATGGCAACTTTCGTAGTACTATCTGGGTGTCCACGTTGGAGACAATCATAAAAAAAATTGGCGATATGGAGCGACAACTGCATCGCACAAAACAAAAATAAAATGTTATTGTTTCCGTGCATTTATTTAGTGGCAAAAGGATATTTTGACGAGGTCAATTCCGGCCATTCCTTCCTCAGCTGTGTCAGAGATTTTGCCCAAATCGAGAAAAGCAAACGCTTGGAGAAATGCGAAGGTCCAATGGACTTGGTATATAAAGCTGATGGTTAGTGCTACTCCAAAAAATCCATTCATGGTCACGATTATGCAGACGGAAGATTTTTTTGACTTCAAACAGGCGGGGGAAATGAGTTTGATTACCAAAGATTTGCAAATTTCTAAAGCGAAATGGATCATTGTAGAAAAGGATTCATTGAAACTGCGGGACACAATCAAACTCGTGAGACTTTGAACGATTTAGGAGCTTGTAAGTCCACGAGGGTTTCCAAAAAAAAATGTTTCTGAAGAAAGAATTTTTTGGCACTTAGCCCCTTATTTACTTCAACGCTACAATTAGGTATAACTTTAAAATTTAATATGGCTTATCGTATACAGGGTGAGTCATAACTATTGGGACATAGACTAAGGACAGGTTATTTGGACCAAATTATGGCTATTGGGCCAAATATGTCTCAATATAATGTTGCTGAAAAAAAAGATACAGGGTGTTAAAGTTAATTTTTGTTTTTCGTTTTTTGCTAATAGTTTCCCTGTATATTTATAAATTTATATCAAAATTGGCACAGAGGCATAATCTTAGAAAAGAAATAGTATTTTATTTACAATTCCACTATCAAATACCAAACTAATAAACAAAGTTGCAACTAACGTAAGGTTTCCGTTTTGACGATAAATCAAAACTAAACACACTTTTACTTAAAAGAACTCACAAAAACTCAAACTAAATGTCTGATTTCTATGCCTTTTCTAATTTTTTTTTTATAAAGGATTTTCGGACGTTAAAAAAATGTTATTCTGTCCCCTTATAAGATTAGCTGCATTTTGAATGTATCTCCAAAGTTCGGCTCGTGTATTAATTTCATTGGCATAAACTAAGGACTTCATATGTCCCCAAAAATAAAAATCTAGCGGGTTGTACTCAGGACTTCTTGGTGGCCATTGAAAATTACTGCCTCTGTCAATCCATCGTTGAGGAAATACGTCATTAAGATGATTTCTAACAGCTAATGAAAAATGAGGCGGCGCTCCATCCTGCATAAACCACATTTTTCTTCTTACATCCAGTGACAAATCATCTAAAATATCACTAAGAGTATTTTCCAAAAATAATAAATTAGAATCTCCATTTAAATTCGGAGGAAGAACATAAGGCCCTAGTAGTTGGTCGCCTATAATGCCACACCAAATATTCAATTTAAACTCATGCTGAAAATGTCTAGCTTTAATAGCATGCGGGTTTTCTTCTTCCCAATAATGACTATTTCCCCAATTAAAAACCCCTCGTCTGGTAAAAGTTGCTTCGTCGGTGAACATAATATTCTTAATAAGGTGTTTGTCATTGCGATGTTTATTCAGAATACGTTGGCAAAACTGTAACCGTCGTGGAAGATCTGTTGGAAGTAAATTTTGAACAGGAGTGAAGTGATAAGGATGGAGGTTCTCTTTTTTTAGAATTCTAATTATAGACGACTGACTTACTCCTGTTGCTGCTGATAGATGTCGTGAACTTATTTCAGGATTTTCATCTACTCGAACCAAAAGTTCATCTTCTTGATTAGGTGTGATTTGTTTCGGTCGACCACCCCAATTTTTAGTGTGAAATGACCCAGTTTCACCTAAACTACGATATAATCTTGCAAAAGTTTTGTGATTTGGTTGACTTCTGTTTGCGTATAACATTCTGGCTGCCGAGCGACCGCAAAAATTTTCTTGTGCGTATACGCAAATCATATTTCGCATTTCTTCATTAGTAAAATGATTGTGACGAGGCATTTCAATCAAAAAAATTAATGATTACTTTTAAAAAATGCAACATTACACTACACTGTCACATCAAAAATAATTTACTCTGAACAAATGACATTTACCAACAACAATTAGCTGACAGTCCAAAGCATACTTTTCATAAATGAATTAATATTTGAAATCCTTTTTTAAGACTCTAAGTAGTTCGACTGCGTTTTTATCGAAAACGGTTGAAATTATCATGTTTAAACAAGAGTACCAATTTTACGTAAAAATGATGTTTACGTCATATTTTCTAATAAAAATTACTAAAAAATTTCATCAGAAAAAGTTTAGACTCAATTTGATCATTAGGAATGATCCACGTGGCGCCCTCTATGACAAAACGTAAAATTGTAAATAAAATACTATTTCTTGTCTAAGATTATGCCTCTGTGCCAATTTTGATATCAATTTATAAATATACAGGGAAACTATTAACAAAAACCGAAAAACAAAAATTAACTTTAACACCCTGTATCTTTTTTCTCAGCAACATTATATTAAGGCATATTTGGCCCAATAGCCATATTTTGGTCCAAATAACCTGTCCTTAGTCTATGTCCCAATAGTTATAACTCACCCTGTATATTGGTAAAGAAAATATCTGTTGTATGTTAACTAAATTAAATAAAAAAATTAAACATTTCATTCTTAATATCTGTTTTATTCTTTATAAGATCAAAAATAAGTATAGATTTAATAATTGTGGGGTTTCGGTGCTATTATTATGATTTAACGCTGATTTTCATACAAGTACTCAAAATTACACAATAACCTTTACCAAAAAAAAAAAGATTATTTTAAAATTGAAAACTAGATTATGAAAAATCGTTGTTGTTAATGATAAGGCTTAAAATAACAGTAGTTTTCCTGATGTATCGTGCATAAGAAACGCACATGTACTTTTATATCTCTGGCGAATTATTGATTCGGTAAATATTTGAATTGTATTAGAAGAAGTTAATCATCCACGAAGCTTTCAGTTCAAGGCTTTTAACAAGTAAGTGCTCATTTTACGACGAAAATGGAAAATTTATAAAATATTACTACCTTACTATACATGCATTTTAATTTCAATCGGGTATATTATTCGTAAAATATTATTTATAGTTTTATAAAATAAAAAAAAATATTTGTAAAAATCTTCAATATTTCCCACGAAAATATAAACAGAATTAAAAAATATTTGATGTAAACGTAAAGACATCTGTTTAAACATTTATTGATTAATGTCGTTAAAATTTTTGTTAAATTAAAAATATTTTTAACTGTGTACGTACCTAGATGTCCAAGTTTTGTTTGTCTTATAAGGATTTTGCAATCATTTTGAAATTTTTATCATTTACTTATTACGCTTCAGTAAGGACTTATACAAACTTTTATAAAAATAAAATCATTTAAACTGGGTGAGTGGGTTTTATGTCACTTAGTATAGATTTTATTTATTTTCTTATTAAAACAAAAGAAAAACCCAAAGTCTCACATTACATTTTTCGAATTAAAATCACTTTCATTTTTAGAAATAGGTAGGTACGACCATTGTTTTATAAACTGTTTTCTCGGTTTTTACCAATTTCTTGTGATATAAATCCTAGATATTTAAACGCCTTTGTTCTATTTTGCTTTATTTGTATCTCTATATGATTGTGTTGCAAATTACCATTATTTTTATTTTTTAGAATTCGTCTAAAATATGTTGCTTATCCTCTTCATGCTTGGAAATCATTAGGTTATTTGCTAATCCCTTTTCCATAATATACATCGGTTTAAAGTATTTGTATATCAATATTAAAAAGCATGTGGCTTAAAACTTCTCCATATCTTGTACCTTTTTTAGTTTCAAATTCCTTTGATTTCATATTGTTTGTGCGTTTCTTATGCATTTTTATATGGACCCTCAATGTTGTTTTCACAATTCGTTATCGATATCCCGCCATTAAAAACTTTGTCAAACTGTTGTCCTAGGAAAACTATCAAATGTTTTTTTCTAAATGCTTGGATTTTTTTTTCTATTAGTTGTATTGAAAATAAGTGATCCTGTATATGATTTGCTTAAAAGATTGTAATTTTTCATAAAATGTTAAAATATTAAAATGCAAGAACGTTGACTTAAATATACTGACGTGTTTGTTATTTTTATTAAAAAAATGCAATAATAAATGAATGTTTAAAGTTTTTCAATTAGTTCAAGGTGCCATGTTTCTTTTGTGGCAAACCATCATAAAATTTATTATTTTCAAAAGCTTGTACTACAATCCCACAAACATTTTTCTCGCCAGAGATTCAAATTCACAATTGGTTGTAAGTACATATAAAATATGGTCTGGCCCTTTCCCTAAATAGCTCAATACTTTATAGTCCTTTAGGGTATTGCATATAGATATTACCATAGTGCGTCAGCTAATTCATATGACGATAAATTTCGTTTACGTTTTTGCTCTTAAGTGTTCATTGAATATTATTTTGAAATTTTTTTGTGTTTGACCTACATATACAGGGTGTTTCTTAAGTAATCTAAAATATTATATGGGGCGCTTCGTTACTCAATTTTAAGACGAAAAGTTCATATAAACATGTGTGATAGGTGTGGTCGTTTATGAGATACAGGGTGTTGTACGTGAAATTAATTTTTCTTGGTGACGCTACTGATTTACATTTTTTTATTATTTTATTACAAGCAACATGTGTTAAACATAAAGAAAAAATAATACATTTCATAGCAAATGTTCAAAATGTCCACCTCCAGCTAAAATGCAAGAATCCGCTCGATGTCTAATGGATTGTCGAATACGTTCGAAGATACCAGGATTGTTGCGAATAACATTACAGCCGTCTATGATACGATTTTGAAGATCTTGTACGTTTAATATCAGTGTTGTGTAAACAAGCGATTTCAAATATCCCCACACACAAAAATCCAGAGGATTGTGTCCAGGTGATCTAGGGGGCCACGAGTGTGGAGATCCTCGACCGATCCAATGGCCTGGAAAAACATTATTTAAAAACTCGCGTACAATCACTGAAAAATGTGGAGGAGCTCCGTCATGCATAAACCACATGCGCCTTCTAATAATAATAGGTACATCTTCCAAAAGAAGTGGAAGTTCATTTTCTAGAAAATGTTGGTATGTCTCACTGGTTAACCGTACAGGAAGGAAAAATGGTCCAATTAAATAATCATCGATGATGCCAAGCCAAACATTGACCGAAAATGTTTGATGAAATCGTTTTACACTTATGGTATGTGGATTTACATCTGCCCATATGTGGTCATTATGAAAATTCATAATCCCATGTCTAGAAAAGTTGGCTTCATCCGTAAATAGAATATTGGCCACAAAATTCGGATTGTTAGCGATTTCACGTAAAATCCATTGACAATACTGTATGCGTAATGGATAGTCAGTAGGTAACAAATGTTGAACACGTTGAACGTGATATGGATACAATAAATTATCTTTTAGAATATTCCAAACAGTTTTGTTACTAACATTTACTTCATCTGCAACTTTTCTTGTACTCGTTTCTGGATGTTGGTCAATAATTTGAAGAATCTGGTTTTCCAATTGGGGATTTCTCACAGTTCTGGGTCGTCCAATAATATTCTTCGATTTAGCAAAAGTTCCAGTTTCTTGTAAACGAATATGTAACTTAGTAAACGTATCTGAACATGGTAAACGATTATTTGGATAACGCTGGGCATACGTACGGCTAGCTTCTAAGGCATTACCATTCGCTAATCCGTACAAAAAATGCATATTAGCCATTTCAACATTAGTAAACACTGGCATAGTTATTAACTAAACACAGAGTCAATCAAATAAAAATGTACGATTTTTGCGTTGGTTTTCAAATTTGACACTTGTCAGCATTATTTCAAAGGCCACTTTGAATAAGCATGTTTTTGCGTATTACTTCTAAAAACCAGTAGCGTTACCGGGAAAAATTAATTTCACGTACAATCAGAACTGACTTATTACAATAAATTCAACACCCTGTATCTCATAAACGACAACACCTATCACACATGTTTATATGAACTTTTCGTCTTAAAATTGAGTAACGAAGCGCCCCATATAATATTTTAGATTACTTAAGAAACACCCTGTACAGCATTACATTTTGGAAATACAATTTTACTAAAAATATCTTCGGCAACATCTGCATTAATTTCATTCAAATCACACAATAATGTTGGTACCAAATAGTAATGTAAAAACAAAATTACCTAAATTAAAAAAAAAATAGTGTTTACAAAATTAATTCTTTGTATTCTACCATATTTGGGTAGTGGATGTTCCTTCTGATGATGCAAATTATGATTTGCGAAAGCTTGGTATACTGAAAAAAAGTTTTGTTTCAATCCATTTATATTAAAATACAGCCACTAATTTTCGTCATTAAGGCATCTACCATCGAATATATAACAAGACTAAAAGTGATGATAAAACTTAAGAAAAAAAGATGCATAAATTGTTAAAAAAAAGCAATATGGACTCAAAGTGTGCGCTATCACCAGAATTTTCAATTATGCATTCACCAAAAAATAGAATGTTTTTTGTTTAAAATTTGTTTAGGTGCCAAATAACAATGTAATGATTTATTTTTTTTTAAAAATAATTTTTATAGATGCTAACGAGCATTAATGAAAAAAAAATCCAATAGTAATTTGTTATTTATTGTTCGTCGATCTTTTTAGAATTGTTATTTTTATTTAAATACACCTTAATATCAGACATTATTTTAGAACAAACCTTTTTCGAAAATGATTTTTATAGAAACTATTATTAGAATTTGAGCGAAACCCTTTTACTCTCGGTGTCACATTAATAATCAATCATATTTAAATTGCGATACTGACATTTTAGTATTATTATTCCCCAGCTGCAAATGCCAATTCCGTTTATTTTTAGAAAATATCAACGGTTGCGTGTATATCTATAAATATTGAAAGGTAGCTAAAGACCGATTCAAAAGGTGTAAATATCAATAAATTGTAATTTCCGTCCATTAAATATACCAGGATATGCAAAAATTAAACGTATATGCATCCAGAAAAACATTATTGAACTTCTATTTATTTTAATAAAAAATAAAAAGTACCGAAACAGAGAGTGCTGTGGAGTTGTTTATGTAATATGGATTTGTCAAATTTGACTTAATTGTCATTAGTTGATATATTAATAGTACGGTGCAGTTAAATTTGATTTAAAAATGGTTCTAACAACGGAAGAAAAAGTGTTTTTGGTAGAGCATTCTTTTCGTTCATACGGAAAAGGTCGTAATGATGGTCCAAGCTTAGAACAGGTGTCAATAAAACATCAATAAAAATTTAATAAAGCAGCTCCTAGTAAAATTGTGATGTTAGCTGTTGTTAAAAATTTTCGTCGCACTGGTAGTGTATTTTGTCAACGTTCTTCAGGTTCAGGTTCAAGGTTCTTCAGGTCGTCGAAAAACAGGTAAACCCGTGTTACTTTGCCCACCAAAATTCAGTTTTTTCAACTTTTTTTTTGGAATGATAGGTGCAATGAATTTGAATACTTTGATACCTTTGGATATCAGTTTACTGAAGGTAATGAAACTTAAAAAACACGTATTGGGTGGTTAATAGCTGAGAAAAAAAATAAATTTTAGGGTGGGCAAAGTTACCCTGCCACAACCTTTCTTTGCCCTCCGATAAAAATTGCTTGTTTGGGCTAATTAAGGCTGCTATAGGGCTACTTTGTCCACAAAAAATTAAAAAAAAAACGTAATATTTATTAAAATAACAAAAATAAAGGCAAAATATTAAAACAAAAGCTGTTTATTGCAAAGTTTTAATCTGTTACCTATATATATAAAAATATAAAAATAAAAGAAACATCCTTTAAACTAAACTAAACCTTTATAAGGTAGGAAACATTTTAAGAATAGAGAAACCCATTCTGTGCCAGAAAAATTATTTTTTAAAACAGGCATTTCTACTCCTTTTTCATCTAAATAATTTTTCACTAGCATACGCATATCTAGGTCGTCATAGGTGCGCCAAATTCTGCGCTAGCGACAAGGCATCTTTCTTCACATTCTGTTAACATACTGGGATGACCACCTGATCCGCTGTGCTTGTTTTTTACTTTATTAAGAAGCGTTCTTCGTGGGATTTTGTGAATAGTCTCTGCTTATCGAGAACTTATGCCATTTTCTAAAGCCTTGATGGCATTTTCCAATGTTTCTTCATCATAATCCCTATAACGGCTTGCTCCTAACCTTCTATTGTATATACCCATCTTATATAAAGAATAAAAATAATAATACCTATTATAAATATGGGATAGACAAAAAAATAGTAAATAAAAAAGTTGTCTATGACATGGGATAACATTGCCCACTTTTACATTTTTTGCGATTAATTGAAATACCTATATCAACTTTTTATTACATTTTATAGAACACATTTGAAGTCCAAACATGAAATAAACTAGTGTGCCACAACATAATTATATTACTCAAAACACAAATGAAATACCATACTTACTTCTAGCACTAAAATGTTGCTGATAATGCCGAAAAATTGCCCGGTCTGTTATTGTCGCTATATGACCGTTTAAAATCACACAAAATGTAACAAACAGGGGCCTTGCAACTTGTAGTTGCAAAACTAAATGTTACCAAAGTTAAAAATTACAATCAGCCTAAAATGTGAGGTAAACAAATACAGCTGTCTGTCGGGCAAAGTTTGCCTCTAAGGGCAAAGTAACACGGGTTTAATGCACTAACGAAAATGAAGGACGTGCTTTTAACCAAGTTGTACAATCACCTCAAAGAAGTTTTGTAAGAACTGCATGTAAACTCAACATTAGTGAAACGTCTTTACGTCGCATGTTCAAATAAATCAATTGGTGATTATCCATACCGTATTCAAGTTGGACAACAACTAAATGCTGCGGACAAACGTGCAAGAGAAATTTACTGTGGTCGCATGTTGAGTTTAATTTATGAAGATCCCGAATTTTTGAAAACCATGGTGTTCAGACGAGAGTCACGTTCATCTTAGCGGCTATATTAATCGACAAACAACCAGATTCCTTGGATTTGAACGTCCTGATGTCATTGTAGAAAAACCACTCCACGCAGTCTTCGAGTTACCGTTTGGTGCGCGGTATCTGGTAATGGAATGATTGGTCTTTATTTCTTTGAAGATAATCAGAATCCACTTACTGCCAACCAAGAACGTTATAGAGAAAAAATTATTATACTTTTTGTGAGAGATTTAAATAACTTTTGCCGTGCACGAAATCTACAGTTTCGCACACAATGGTTCCAACAAAATGGTGCAACCAGCCATACAGCTCTGCCGTGCAAAGGCAAAATGATGTACTTGCAATTTTGCGTAAATTGAGGTATTATGCAGGTTTTAATGTACAAATAAACTTCTACTAGTGCGTCTTTAAACCATAACTATATCTCTATTACTTTCAAAGATAATCCACTGGATAAATAATGTACTTACCAAAAAGTTTCGTTTAAAAAAGGACAAAATAATGTATTCTGCAAAAATGTTATGTCAAAAAAGTGTATTGGCAGTACCGTTGTATGCTATGAATATTTTGACGTAATTTACAATGGCAAAATAAGGTACAGATATATACATTATTTTGCATTTGGAGGTTCTTGTAAGTTACTTACTTAATACAACGATACATGCAACTGTACACTATTTTGCCGTAGTTTAACCTCACTTTTTAACAAAATCTGAAGAGAGAGCGTTTGATTTTTCTTTGGGCTTTTTTGTTAAATCACGTGAAAATAACATGTCGTCTCGAGTGAAATTAATATTCAGTTTAATAAACCAGAATAATAGTAAGGTATGTATAATAGTTTTATTATTTTATTGCGAGAGTTAATTTAAAATATCTAGAGAGTTTAATATTTTGGCTATTTTATATCTAACAACAGACAGGATTTTGTGCAACGAGGGATATTAATTAAATATTTTTTGAATTTTTAATCAATTTTACATCAATGCATAAATAAGAATATGCCGTTAATTTGCATTATATCCAACATTATTTCGTTATTTTTAATATTTTAAAATATAAAAATATTAAAAACAGTAATTACAGTACATTATTTTAACCCAATAGCCCCCTCTTATATCATTTCAAAACATTGGAAAAATAAAGTACAGTACTTTACATTATTTTGCACATGTTTTTTATCATGTTTTTTATTGGCAAAATAATGTAACCGACCAAAAAAGTAAAGTTTCTAATGTTATGTTTACCTATAGGATACATTAATCAGGTAAAAATAATTTTAAACTGAGAATTTGTGATAATATTAACCATTTGGCAAACAATTTAATTTAAAATTGATTTTTCTCAAAACTTAATTTTTGCGAGTACATTATTTTGCCTTTGAACGGCAGAGCAGCTGTGCGCACCTTAGATTTACTCCGTCAGCATTCCGATAATAAAATAATTTCTCGGGGAACAGACTTCGAATATCCTTCTCATTCACCTGATCTGACGCCACCTGACGCATACATTTGGGGCATAATGAAAGACAAAATATTTCATTCGGAAAATCCGCCGGCGAATATTGCCGAACTACGGGAGATAATACAAAATATTTTTCGGCAGTTCCATCAACCACTTTTTATAAATATGTTTATTGACTTACAAAATCGATAATATGAAGCTTGTTTTTGTTGAAATGGTGAACATTTTGAACACTTACATTACAGAAATTAAAAATTAATTTTTATTTTTATTTTTCGGTACTGTTTATTTTGGCGGATACTGTATTTTATTTCATCCTTAAAATACCCGGTAGATTCCAAAAAAAATATATTAAACTCGTTGCTGAAATATTGTGGAACATTAACACTAATGAATCGTGAAATATGACCGGCCGTAGCGATATAAAGCCATTAGGACAAGTTATTGGTCTCTATATAATAAGATGAAGCTTTCATGATGAAATATCATTTTTGAAAAATCAGCTAGGAGGGATAACGAACACATAAAGTACATAATGAAAACAGGCAAAGAGGTAATAATAAAATTTTAGTTGTATAGTAACAGGTCGGCTGAAAAGTCCCCGGTCTACCATAGTAAAACACAATATTTTGACAAAATTCATTTTTTTTATTCAACATAGTTGCCTTCAAGGGCGATACAGCGATTATAGCGACCTTCCAACTTTTCGATACCATTTTTGTAGTACTCCTTCGGTTTGTCCTCAAAATAGGCTTCAGTTTCGGCGATTACCTCAGTATCAGAGCCAAACTTTTTTCCCGCGAGCATTCTCTTCAGGTCAGAGAAAAGGAAAAAGTCGCTGGGGGCTAGATCTGGAGGATACGGTGGGTGAGGAAGCAATTCGAAGCCCAATTCATGCAATTTTGCCACAGTTTTCGATGATTTGTGACACGGTGCATTGTCTTGATGAAACAACACTTTTTTCTTCTTCATATGGGACCGTTTTTTCGCGATTTCGGTCTTCAATCGCTCCAATAATGCACAGTAATAGTCGCTGTTGATTGTTTTTCCCTTTTCCAAATAGTCGATGAACAATATACCGTGTGTATCCCAAAAAACTGAGGCGATAACTTTGCCAGCTGACTGTTGAGTCTTTCCACGCTTTGGTGGCGGTTCACCGGCCGCAGTCCACTCAGCTGACTATCGATTGGACTCAGGCGTGTAGTGATGGAGCCAAGTTTCATCCATAGTCACATATCGACGCAAAAAATCGGGTTTATTACGACTTAACAGCTGCAAACACTACTCAGAATCATCAATTCGTTGCTGTTTTTGGTCGATTGTGAGCACGCGCGGCACCCATTTCGCACAGAGCTTCCGCATACCCAAATATTCGTGAACGATATGTCCAACACATTCCTTAGATATCTTTAGAGTGTCAGCTATCTCGATCATATTCACTTTACGGTCACTCAAAATCATTTTGTGAATTTTTTTGATATTTTCGTCGGTAACCACCTCTTTTGGGCGTCCACTGCGTTCACCGTCTTCGGTGTTCATTTCACCACGCTTGAATTTTGCGTACCAGTCAATGATTGTTGATTTTCCTGGCGCAGAGTCCGGAAACTCATTATCAAGCCAAACTTTTGCTTCAACTGTATTTTTTCCTTTCAAATAAACGTTTTTAATAAACACACGAAATTCTTTTTTTTCCATCTTTTTGAAAATAACAAAAGTTGCTTCACTAAAAATGCAATATCTCACAAACTAATAGTCCGACAGCTGTCAAATTTTTACACGAATCTTTTGAAGGTTGATACTATCTAAAAATAAAATGGATTTAATTCTAGTGTCGTCATCTATAGGTCAGACCGGGGACTTTTCAGCCGACCTGTTATTTTTCACAGTAAATGATATTGGCAAATATTCCCCCGCATAGTGTCAAAGTTATGGACAATTCCAGTTACCATAGCCGCCAATTGAAGAAGGTTCCAGGCTCTTCAAATACAAAAGCGGAAATCCAGGAATTTATGCTCCAAAACAACATAATGTACTTTTAAGAAGGATATAAAACAATGCAGGTTTTTGAGGTTCTAAGGACATTTAACATACAGAAGACATATGTATGTGACACGAATGCAGCATCCAAAGGACATACAGTTCTTCGTCTTCCTTTTTACTACTGCGTATTCAACCCGATTGAGCAAATGTGGAGAAACCTAAAGAACAAATTGCGGACCCAAAATACTATACCTACATTATGTCCTTCTATAATTGAATTAATCCATCAAAATATAGATGATCCAGACTCTGATTGTTGGAAAAGAACAATAAACCATGTTATAAAAGTGGAAGATTCATACAGGACATTTCATACTAACATAGAACCCCTTATAATGAATGTAGACGACGATAGTGATAGTGAAACTGAATTGATACATTAACATATTTAAATTTTTATTAAATTTTATTGTGAATATCTTTTAATATCCGTGTCTTTAATCCTGACCTACATTCTTTCCCCGAATTTGCCAATACCTGAGAGAAAAATACCTAAAAAGTTTAATATCATTATCAGTCCCCTTTTATTGTAGGCACCATATTGTTGATCACACCATACAACAGGGAACAAATCCATTATTTCTTAGTCCGGAATTTTTCTGTGGTCTAACAAAAGGAACTAAAAATAATAATAAAATATGTAACAACATTTGAGTAAATTATTGTAAAACTCACTGAAGACCTTAGTATCTATTTAAATAGAAATTTATACAGAAAACAAAGAAATGAGAAAATGCCCTTTGATAACGAAAATATCTCGTCAAAGCCACATGTTGTTTGATAAATTTAACATATAAATATGTTTTTATAACTTTTAGAAAGAAAAATCCCCTTGATTAATAAAGAGTGAAAGTTCAAGTACCCACATATTTTTCTCATTATTCTCGGCAAACTCGAATCATTTTTATTCAGTTATTTGATATTAAAAAAGAGCAAAGTTAGATTAAAAAAGTTACTGGGTTTGACTTCTCTTCTTCGTAGCAATGACAGAAACATCTTTAAATTAAGTTATTGTAAACAATTCTGTAGAGTCCGATAACAAGACGTGGGTATAGTGTGCTATATACTGATGTCATATTTGCCTATTTTTTAATAATCCAACCAATAATTGTTGTGCATATTTTGTAGATCAGAAATCTAAATGAGAATCTTCACATTCTCCGAGATCATTTAGGTCTACGGCCACCAGGATTAACAATAGACGATTCATCCTGCTTGGTCTCTTAAATACAAACCAATTGATTTTGTTTCAAAAAAAGGTGACGTCAAGATAACTTTGGTACCCTTTTTGGTTTGTCAAATCATATACCGTGATCTGCAGCACGGTTTTTCGTTTTAAAGAATTGTATTTTTGGTCAATATTCTAATATTATTTAAGTTTTGTCTGTTTTTTTCTTTTTCTTTATTTTCTGTAGTAATAATGGAATTTGTTGATTTTATTATAAATAGCAAGAAGTTGCAAGAAGCTGTCATTTTGTGAGAATAGGAAAAATTGCCTATTCTTGTATTTTTGCTGTGTTAAAATTTATTTTTAGATGATGGCTTTTACCATCGACTATATTCGTCGCGATGTTCTTTTGGGGCATATACAATTTATGTAACCTACCAATAAATGCTTCTTCAAAACTTCTTCAAAACGCTGTAAATTATCTAACCCAGTGGGCTTCAAGCATGGGTTTTGCATTCTCAACCTCCAAGATTAAAGTAATTAAACTTACTAGAAGACACACCAGTATTCAAGATCCAAATATTACAGTTAATGGCATACCCCTTCAGTCAATAAAGAGCCACAAAATATTAGGAATCACCTTCGACCAGAGACTTACATAGATACAGCACTTACAAGAAACTAAAGGCAATTGTTTAAACCGCCTAAATATACTAAAAACACTCTCACACCATCACTGGGGTGCAGATGAAGAAATTCTACCAAGAGTCTACAGAGCATTCATTCGCTTCAAACTAGACTATGGAAGTCAAGTTTTTCTCTCAGCCTCCAAAACGTATCTCAAATCCCTAACAGTTATCCATAACACTGCCATTAGAATATGCTTAGGTGCTTTTAAATCTAGTCCAGTAGAGAGCCTCTACTGCGAATTCCTATTCACTTACGACATCAACAACTATTTCTCTCATACTTTGCCAAGGTATCAGCTTGTCCTAGTAATCCAGTTTTAGAAATACTTTCACCCAGGCATCATACTAGCAAAACTCTCTTCAAGGATTACACTTAGTACCGCAATATACAGTGCGGTCCATATGTATGGAATAAATTCATTTGTAGCGTTATTATGTACTATATGAAAAAAAACTGAAACAGGTTGATTTTTATTCTTAAATTGACAATTTACAGTATGAAAATATTATCCCCCTCCAGCACCCCTTCGGAATTATAAGCACCCCCTCGAAAATTTTAAATTACGAAGAGGGTCGTGTGGCACCTCGTTGGAAAGGGATTTTAGTCCTCTGTTCAGCAATATAAAGTTTTTTAAATTTGGTGCAATCATAAGTGAGAAAATTGATTTTTAAGATGTAAAATTTTGATAATGTCTCTAACACAAAACTTTACGTAGAATGAAGATAATAATGTCACATAATGATTAGAATGTGTTTTTCAATGTATTTGACACTTAAATGTTCAAAATGACCACCATTCACTTCTTGACAATAACCAAGGCGATATTGGAATTCTCGTACAACATTTTATTGTATGACCTCGGGGGTTATTTTGTTAATTTCTTCCGTTATCCTAACTTTTAAATCAGCAATATTGTTTGGTCAATTAAAATATACTTTAGATTTTAAATAACCCCATAAGAAGTAATCGAGAGGAGTCAAATCAGGGGATCTAGCCGGCCATTCGATCGCCCCACGTCTTCCAATCCACCTATTGGGAAAAACCTCGTTTAAATAATTTCTAACAGTACGTGCAAAATGCGGTGGAGCTCCGTCTTGTTGTTAGTAAATAGATCGATCTATCTCATTTGGATGATTAACATCAGGAAAAACTCATTGTAATGTAGGCACTAAAAAGTTAATCAAAAAATCTAGATAAACCTCACCGGTAACTGTGCCCTCAAAAAAATAAGGGACAATAATTTTATTGTTAATGATACCAGCCCAAACGTTAACTTTTTTAGGATATTGAGTGTGAGCCTCACACATCCAGTGAGGATTTTCTCTGCTCCAATATCTACAGTTCTGTTTGTTAACCGTTCCGTTTAAATGAAACGTCGCTTCATCAGAAAAAACTATTTTGTTTATGAACTGCAAATCTGCGTTCATTCTATCCATCATCAATTCCCAGAATTCTTGCCTTCTATCAGGATCATCTTCATTTAACTCCTGAACCAACTGAACTTTGTAAGGGTGGTATTTTTCTTTATGCAGAACTCTCAAAATAGATGATTTACTTACATCATTGTCGGCGGCAAGTTCTCGAGTTGTCTTATGCGGATTTTCCTCAATCTCTAGAAGTACATCTAACTTTTTTTCATCAGTAAATTGAACATTTCTACCTGGTTTTTCAATATTTTTTACATGTCCAGTTTCACGAAACTTTTTGTCAATTTTGCTAACTGTAGACTGCGAAACGTGTTGACCAGGGTATTTATCATTAAAAATTTCACAAACCTCCTTTTGAGTTCTGGTTTTATTACCACAACCAATCATAATTAAAATGTCTATTCTTTGAGTCTCTGACAAATGAGCCATAATTAAATTTAATACGCGCACAAATATTATACTGACGTCTTTAAGTAACTTTAAATACCTAAATGACAGCAGTCTACTAGATTTATATCAATTGTTTATTTAGTTTTTTGACTATTATTTTAATATCCTCAAAGTTTTTTCCTAATATTTAGCAGAACAGATACGAAAATACCTGATTATTTCTAAAGTTATTTTAATAGACCCAACAATATCGCCTCGGTTATTGTCAAGAAGTGAATGGTGGTCATTTTGAACCTTTAATTTAAGTGTCAAATACATTGAAAAACACATCCTAATCATTATGTGACATTATTATCTTCATTCCACGTAAAGTTTTGTGTTAGAGACATTATCAAAATTTTACATCTTAAAAATCAATTTTCTAAGTTATGATTGCACCAAACTTAAAAAACTCTATATTGCTGAACAGATGACTAAAATCCCTTTCCAACGAGGTGCCACACGACCCCCTTTGTTATTTAAAATTTTCGAGGGGTCGCTTATAATTCCGAAGGGGTGCTGGAGGGGGATAATATTTTCATACTTTAAATTGTCAATTTAAGAATAAAAATCGACCTGTTTCAGGTTTTTTTCATATAATACATAATAACGCTACAAATGAATTTATTCCATACATATGGACCGCACTGTATAGAGTCGTTACCATGCAACATTAATTTATCAAACACCAATTCGCTCTCAGTATCTAATCTCCCTCCATGGACAAAAGTAATACCAAATTCTAACACCTCTCTTTGCAAATTCAGCAAACACGATACCCTCACTTCAATTCTAAGACAAGCCTTCAATGAACTCATTAATGCCACCCAATATAACAAAATACTCTTCACTGACGCCTCCAAAGATAACATCAAAGTTGATTTCTCTGTTGCCACAACACAAAAAACATTGTTACAAGGAAGACTCTCTACGATCTGAAGCGTACATACAGGTGAACTCTATGGTATCTTAGCAGCTTTGAAGACTCCCATACAGAAGAATGAAAATGTAGCCATATGCACAGACTCTCTCGCTTCCATAAGATCCATAAAGAAGATCTACTCGCAGCACCCACTTGTTCAGAAGATCCATGAAAAGTGTCACCTGCTTGCTAAAAAAAGGGGTCTCTATAACAATAACTGGACTCCAGCTCACGTAGGTATCCCAGGAAACGAGAAAGCTTCATCTGATTTACCCATAATCAATCTACAATTACACAAAGATCTCAGAGCAAACATCAAACAGAAAATATTCAGTCAATGGCTCCAACACTGAAATCAACTAACGAGAACTGGAATCAACTAGAACCTAACCTAACCTAACCTAACCTAACCTTGTGCTTTATAATGAACACCTCAACAGAATATTTTTTATATAAGTTCCCAATTGGACCGCTCTTGATGTTTGTGTTTTTTTCTTGAAAATCAGTTTAAAAAGCTAAATGTAGTAATACGAGGAAACCAGAAAATTTAAATAATATTTTTCATTATTCGTTACAGAAACGTAAAAAACATAATTAAACCTAAATTTTATACTGTCAGTAACGCAAACCAAAAAGTTATTTGAAAATCATCGCTTATAAGTTATTCAAATCATAAAATAACTATGGAAATCAACTCGGGTCCCCGGAAATTTCCTCAAGAAAATCAGATTACAAAAATACTGACGGGTCGATTATTTCCAATCCCATCAAGGGTCGATGAGTCATCTTGATGTGGGAAAATGAAAATTGGAAAACAGATTCCTCCGACATGTTATTACAAATGGCTGGTTTATGTCGATTTTACATAAAAATTTTAAAATTTTAAGATATACAAGACGTGTTTTAAATACAGATTATAAAAAATAAAAATGTATAAATAATTTTACTACATGTATAATATTATTTAAAACGTATTTACCAAGTAAATAAAATTCACAACTTTGCAATAAGTTTCAACATTATTTAGGTGAGATTCTACCAGAAATGTTAATTTTTTTTGATTTTAGAAATAATAAAATACATTTATCTTGGTATATATTTTTAAAAATATACAGGGTGTTTCTTAAGTAATCTAAAATATTATATGGGGCGCTTCGTTACTCAATTTTAAGACGAAAAGTTCATATAAACATGTGTGATAGGTGTTGTCGTTTATGAGATACAGGGTGTTGTACGTGAAATTAATTTTTCTTGGTGACGCTACTGATTTATATTGTTTTATTATTTTATTACAAGCAACATGTGTTAAACATAAAGAAAAAATAATACATTTCAGAGCAAATGTTCAAAATGTCCACCTCCAGCTAAAATGCAAGAATCCGCTCGATGTCTAATGGATTGTAGAATACGTTCGAAGATACCAGGATTGTTACGAATAACATTACAGCCGTCTATGATACGATTTTGAAGATCTTGTACGTTTAATATCAGTGTTGTGTAAACAAGCGATTTCAAATATCCCCACACACAAAAATCCAGAGGATTGTGTCCAGGTGATCTAGGGGGCCACGGGTGTGGAGATCCTCGTCCGATCCAATGGCCTGGAAAAACATTATTTAAAAACTCGCGTACAATCACTGAAAAATGTGGAGGAGCTCCGTCATGCATGAACCACATGCGCCTTCTAATAATAATAGGTACATCTTCCAAAAGAAGTGGAAGTTCATTTTCTAGAAAATGTTGGTATGTCTCACCGGTTAACCGTACAGGAAGGAAAAATGGTCCAATTAAATAATCATCGATGATGCCAAGCCAAACATTGACCGAAAATGTTTGTTGAAATCGTTTTACACTTATGGTATGTGGATTTACATCTGCCCATATGTGGTCATTATGAAAATTCATAATCCCATATCTAGAAAAGTTGGCTTCATCCGTAAATACAATATTGGCCACAAAATTCGGATTGTTCGCGATTTCACGTAAAATCCATTGACAATACTGTATACGTAATGGATAGTTAGTAGGTAACAAATGTTGAACACGTTGAACGTGATATGGATACAATAAATTATCTTTTAGAATATTCCAAACAGTTTTGTTACTAACATTTACTTCATCTGCAACTTTTCTTGTACTCGTTTCTGGATGTTGGTCAATAATTTGAAGAATCTGGTTTTCCAATTGGGGATTTCTCACAGTTCTGGGTCGTCCAATAATATTCTTCGATTTAGCAAAAGTTGCAGTTTCTTGTAAACGAATATGTAACTTAGTAAACGTATCTGAACATGGTAAACGATTATTTGGATAACGCTGGGCATACGTACGTCTAGCTTTTAAGGCATTACCATTCGCTAATCCGTACAAAAAATGCATATTAGCCATTTCAACATTAGTAAACACTGGCAGAGTTATTAACTAAACATAGAGTCAATCAAATAAAAATGTACGATTTTTGCGTTGGTTTTCAAATTTGACACTTGTCAACATTATTTCAAAGGCCACTTAGAATAAGCATGTTTTTGCGTATTACTTCTAAAAACCAGTAGCGTCACCGGAAAAAATTAATTTCACGTACAATCAGAACTGACTTATTACAATAAATTCAACACCCTGTATCTCATAAACGACAACACCTATTACACATGTTTATATGAACTTTTCGTCTTAAAATTGAGTAACGAAGCGCCCCATATAATATTTTAGATTACTTAAGAAACACCCTGTATATTGTGATGGGATATATTATGATTATGAAGTTAGTAATCTTAAAACTGAATCTAAAACTCAATCAGATATTAGTTAAAAGCAACCAATATTTATATAAAAATTTATATATTCTGATCCTGCTCTTCAATTGAACATTTATAGTCCGTACACAATTTGTTGATAGGTCACTGCAAGTTTGACCCTCATTAGAGAGAGGACAGGTATCTGAAGAAATACAATACAGCTATAGAACTTTTAATCCGATTATATAGGTATTTTGAATGGAAATCACTGACCAGTATCGCAGATTATAAGATTAAAACATTAGTTACTTTATATAAATAAATATATTAATATTCTTAAACTGTAGGAACTGTAACCTGCGCCTATGATTTTACGACCGTTTTATGACTTGGACGCACATTTTGTACTATCAACAATCTATGAACGGACTATACTTAAATCTATATCTTGCATGTAAAGCATTAAGACTAAATTTCAAACTCAAATAGTAAAAAGTATGCACAAATTGTAGTCAACAGCTTATTATATTTTATAGAATTAGATCTTTTTGCTGATTTCATATTTTTATTTGATAAATAATTATTTTTAAACGCAAGAAAATATCTTACATAAAACCACTTCAAAACGTTCTATATACACAAACAACTCAAAGATTACATTCAAACATTGTCGAAGTATATAAAAAATTGCACCGGTAGACGTAAAAATACTTAATTTTTTTATTACTATATTTTAGAAAATCGCGCGCGCGCGCGCCCGTTGAAAAAATGATGGCGCGCAAATTCGTATAACTACGGTCGTGTTTGCCGGCTGTCCCGAGACTGAAAGTTGCGAAAGGCTCCGCGCCGTAAGGCGTAGAGAAACGTTCACCCTTTACATCAAGCGCTCCAAGGGTGCGTAAACTACCCTCATGTTGGACGATAAATTGCGTTATACCTATACGATATCGGTATGTCAGTTTTCAATTCACCTACACTTTTAAAACTACATAGCAATCAGATTACGATTAAGTTAGGATAATAGTTATTAATGATTACATGTTTAAGGCATGAGTGCCTTAAAATGTACTTTTAACACGTATATCATACAATATTTTTTCTACAAACGTTCAAACAAAGTAATTATACAGTTTGAATTAAATTTTAAAAACCTGTATTCATGGCTAGGAATCTTATATGTAAATAAAAGTTCATTGTTATTAGTTGAGGTTCCAACCGCAAAAAACGCTGGTGTGCTTTCATATGTCGCATCTGTCAAAGAATTTTCGTGTTTTGTGACTTTCATTGCCATTTTGTGTTTATGGTAAGTCAAGTTCGGTTACTCTTTACAGTAATTTATAATGTATAAGAAGTATTTGTTACAATTCGTGATTAATTAGAGATAAAAATTGGTTTTCAATGTTGTGTTCCTGGATGCAATAACTCCGATAAAACAGGATATCAAATGCATCGAATTCCTAAAGATGAACAAGTAAATTGAATTAAAATATATAAAATAATAAAAGCCTTAAAATAATAACTTTTTAATATTTCACGGTTATTCAATTTTTAATTTAAATTAACCGTGATATTTAATTTTTTAAATAAACCTTGAAAGTTTTATTAAACAGTTCTTTATTTAATGTTTGTGTTGTGTCTAAAATACTTTAACTGTGAGAACTTTGGGATTAATTAATAATTTTAAGAGAGAAATATCTTATAAATATTAATTGAACATTTAATTTCAGCTATGCAATCTATATGGTGGTCATTAATTGGATGGTGAGATTTAAAAGAAAAACCATTATCTAGAATTCATGAATTACAATACATAGAGTTTGCTATGCAGATGTAAATAATTTATTGAATGTAATAAATATTTCATAAAGATGTATATTTGTGTATTATTGAAGAGATTTTTCCCATCAAAATATTAATCAAAACCTATTAATATTTAAATACATTTAAGTTTCCCGCTTTATCTTATAGTTCTTGGTTCCAGACGCGAGGTGCCACGAATATCGTTTTGGTGTCGAGGTTATAATGGCAGTTTCCGATCTATCTCAGTATATATATATCTCTTATCTATGCCTGTATTGATACATCCAAAGGAGATAATTTTAAATTGCATCGTATATTACGGACCCTAGCAACCATTGTTGATATAATTGTTTACGAATCATCATTCTTCCTTAGCCATGGAAAATGGTAAAACAGCAGGGCAAGAAATTGGTCAAATTGCACAAATTGTACTGTTAATATCAATGTTATTAAATAAAATCTAAATATTTTGTTGTTTGCTTTCAAAATCTGACAATTCACTTAAACATTTTAAGGCACTCAGTGCCATAAAGTGACATTTTTAAAGCTTTTATGGAATGCTAAAAATGGCATTTTCAACACGTTTGTAGAAAATAGTTATTTATGATATAAGTGATGAAAGTGATTTTATTTTGTGAAAAGGGAAGTTTAGAAAACGACGCTGAACGCTGTGTCATCCCTTCAGACTAAATAAAATCACTTTTAGCAGGTACATCATACACTATTTTTTCTACAAACACCATTAAATTTTGTTGATTTGTCTTTGTTGACAACCAACGTAAATGAATCACGAATTATATTTTCTAGTTTCTTCGTTCCTCAACGGAAAGTGAGTCCATAAAATGAATTTCCAACGCCGGAAGATGCTTTTGCCTTCTAAGTCAAAGCGACAGTAGAGTGTGTTTGAACTGATTTCTTACTAAGAAATTCTACAATGTTTTTTTGCTTTATATAGGTTTCTACCTTTTTAAAGTGTGTTCAACAATATAGTGCCAACAGAAAAGCATATTAAAGGATCTTCACAATAAAATTTAATAAAAATTTAAATATGTTAATATATCAATTCAGTTTCACTATCACGATCGTCGTCTACATTCATTATAAGGGGTTCTATGTTAATATGAAACGCCCTGTATGAAACCTCCACTTTTAAAACATGGTTTATTGTTCATTTCCAACAATCAGCGTATGGGTCATCTATATTTTGCCAGATTAATGCAATTACAGAAGGACATAATGAAGGTATAGTAATTTGGGTCCGCACTTTGATCTTTAGTTTTCTCCACATATGCTCAATCTGGTTGAATACGCAGTAGTAAGAAGGAAGACGAAGAACTGTATGTCCTTTGGATGCTACAATTGTGTATTCTGTATATTAAATGTCCTTAAAACTTCTAAATGCTGCATTTTTTATATCCTTCTTCAAAGTACATGTTGTTTTGGAGCATAAATTCCTGGATTTTCGCTTTTGTATATGAAGAGCCTGGAACCTTCTTCAATTGGCGACTATGGCAACTATAACTATAACACTATGCGGGGGAATATTTGGCAGTAAAGTGTTTTCGAACCAATCTTCCAAGAATTCGGCTGTAGTATCTTGGTGGTAATTCAACGACGAATTTTGAATGTTCTTCACCGACAGTCCAAAACTGTTTGAAATCCAACCATCTTCTGATCCAGCATGAATAATTGTCATCCGTTTTCCTTTGTTCGATGGAGCTTTTGATTGGCATCGAAAATTAGTAAAAAAGAACTATTTTACGATTAGCAACCTTTGCTATTATAAGGAAATAAATAAATCAAAATTATTATTATAAAAAATGTGTCAATGTCAATAGAGAATTTTGAATGTCCTGTCAGATATATGTAATAAAGTCAGTTTTTAATTTGAAGGTTTGCGAATCAATTACTGAAGAATAACTTTGTTAATCTGTTATCTGGATTGTTATCCGTTGATTTGATATTTGGCGATCCCGACCAGTCCTAATTGAAAGAAGTACTTTGAGTATAAAACACATTACTTAAAAATATCCTGAAATAATTGTTGAAAAGTTTGTTGTATGGAAAGAAAAAGCGATTGAGAAGTCTCTTTCCTTACTGGAGGAAGAAATGAAGAAAGAAGATATGGATCCCAGCGCGGTTGAAGTCCTCTTGAAAATTGTGCAGGGACAATATCAGTCGTATTTTGATGCTCATGAGAAACTGCTTGCTGGACTGCTGAAGAAGAATGAGGAACTTGGAAGCTGAAGTGGGCGATGTTGTTCTAGTTGGGAGCGATGAAAAGAAGCGGATTGACTGGCCTATTAGAATCATTAAAGAATTATTCACTGGACGAGATTCAAAGAAAAGAACTGCACTCGTGAAAACCATTAGCGGAGAATATTTGAGACCGGTTCGTAACTTGTATCGCTTGGAATCAGACCTATCCACCAGTTCAACCAAAATAGGGCAAACAAATGATCTGCTTCCAGTTGAGAATGCTGAGGAATCTAAATCGGTTAAAACTAACTGTGAAGGGAAATTACCAGTTCAATATCAAATATCCGACGTCACTCCAGACACAAGTTCGAATTATGTTACCAGGTTTGGAAGAGTAGTCAAGCCAAGAAGTTATACCTGATTGAAAATAAAACAAGCAACAAGTTAGTTTTAATTACAGTACAATTTATTAATTAAAACTGGTGGGAGTATGAGAAATTTAGTAAAAAAGAACTATTTTACGATTAGCAACCTTTGCTAGGTTTGCGAATCAATTACTGAAGAATAACTTTGTTAATCTGTTATCTGGATTGTTATCCGTTGATTTAATACCATCCTTTTGCCGGCGTATCGTGGGTATCATACCAGGTCTCATCCAAAGAGATTATTGGTCTTTGTAAAGACCTGTAATCACTTATGGCAATCAAACGCCATTGCCCAATCCGTTGGGATTCTATAATAACTTGCCTTTTCTCAATTTTGCAGTATTTGAAACCTAGTTTGGATAAATGTGTCCATAGGTTTCCAATCGATATCCTTATCTCAGTGGAGCTTCTTAGTCTTGTTTGCTTATTTGCAATGATCTGATAGTAGGCACCAAGTTTTCTTCGTACATAGAGGAGATAATTCTTCTTATCAAATCTTTATCACCGTCATCAGTGGTTCTGGAAACACCACTATCGTTTCGTTTTCGTCTCGGATGAATTGGCCTCGAAATGTGAACTCTCACTGATGATTCCGGTATCCCTGTCAAATCGCTGGTTTCTCTTACAGCAGGAGTAAAAGCCCAACCCCTTTGGACCAGCTTCTGATGAACATGTCTGACGATTTCTTTGGCATCAAGGGATAAAACTCGTCGTCGAACAGGAACAGTAACACAGTGGGCCACTGATGCAGTTTCCCAAGGACAAAACATTTTTCACAAAAATTATTAAACAGCACTACGGGAACCCAAATATAAATGACTATACTCAACCCAAATTATACAAATACAAGAACCGATCCTGTGTGCAAATGAGGTATTTCATATTACATGCATTCCATTTTTACACCTTTTCCTCTGTATATTTACCCATAGATTATAATGAATAATTTTTCCTTTTGGTTTTTTTTTATTTGAAATATTGCCTTTTTTTGGTAAATCTGTAGAATTTGGTGAACTCTCCAATTTTTACTTATAATATCGAGCTTAAATTATTTGCGGAAAATTTTTTGAGGGCACAAATATTTTGAAAATTTTGCCCGGAAGAAAATTTCCAACAATAATTTAAGCTTGCGTGATTTTTGGTAAGAAAATTTCACATTATACTTTGAAAAATAATTTCTTTTCTAAATAAATATTGGAAGTTTTGGTAAAACGAAGAGTTTTTTATTATTCTTAATAAGATGGACTTCCAAAAAGTAAGGGTTGGTACAATAAATTTACTTTTATGAACTTCTACAGAGTAGACAATACATTTCATTATTAATTTAATTAAATTCATTTTCGTTAGCAAACTGACAGCATTCGTTGTTATTTTTTATTTGGAATTAGAATAAGAAAGTGAAACTGTTAATTGGGAAAAGAGAATTTGGGAAATTTGATGAAAAGGGTCTTTCTAATAAGGAGTTGAAAAGTAATTTCATTTTATTTATTATGATTAATTACTTTATATAAAATTATAAAGCGTTTTGAATATAAAAGTAATTTTATATACCCAATAAATTTACTCTGGACTTCTCAACAATATTTTTGAAATAATTAAAACTTTAAGAAGTTTTTTGCATTAACGATCGGATAAAAGTATGGATTAAGGAAATTATGTATTACATTAATTTTGTAAAGAGTACCACTAAAGAGACAAATCTTGAATCTGGTAATTTTTTTATTTTTAAATTATATTTTTGACATATATATCATACCAATAACATTATCCACCTCGGCGTTATGACGTAATCAAACATGTTCTTAAATGAAAAGAGATGTGTCAATGAAAAGATGACGACATTCTTCTTTAACATTCTTTGACAACTTGTAACAAGTCTATCGTCATATCACCTTGCACTATTACCGACCGTAAACGATACCGCTATTATTACCGTTAAAACCCACCCCGATTCACTGTTAATGCTACTGTACACGAGACACCCCTTATATAGACGCTAACTATTTATCTGTTTGAACGAGGCCAATCAAAGAACGCGTCGCTCGCTTGCAATTGCAATTGAGTAACGAACGCATTTCTTCTGACAAATGACACAAACACGATTTCCGTTTTGAGCAAGACTATTTAAAGACCCTTAAAGCAACTATATCCCCTTTCACCGGCCAACAGGCCTACTGAAGATACTGAAGAAAAACGTTAAAGTAAAGTACGTTTCACAATAATTCGTTGACTCGGTTCCTGACCTTAGGGGATTAGTAATGAAAGGTTATAAATTTCTAACTGTACAGTAAAAATTAACAGATCCGTAATTCGGTTTTCAAAATAGATTTAAATAAAACTCAGTAACATTTACTAAAACTTAAATTTATTTTGTAAAAAAAATCACGAAATTTTTTAAAAACAAACAAACAAATTTTAAGTTTTTTTATTGATTGAAATTAAACAAAACTGTTGAAACTTACGTATACGTATACGCTTTGGTCTATTTCATCTAATTGGCAGATGTTTTCAAAAAATGTTTCAAATAAAAAAGATGTAGTTTAATCATGGCCACATTTTAAAAATATTTTGTACTACAGGGTATCCCAAAAAATTGATTTAAATAAAACTAAGTTAACATTTACTAAAACTTAAATTTATTTTGTAAAAAAAAATCACGAATTTTTTTAAAAACAAATTTTAACTTTATTTATTAATTGCGATTAAACAAATGAACTAATTCTACATTATTTACAACTATTTAATCTAAATGTAGTTCAGTATCACTATCGTCTTCATTTAAATTATTAACTAAGGGTGCTACAGTTACATTAACATTTCGATATGTACCTTCAACCTCAATAACATGCTGAATCGAATTTTTCCAGCTATCAATGGAAATATTACTTGTCACATTTCTGATTAACTCTATAACACTTGAGTTTAATGTGGGTGAAACGTTTTCCGATCTAACTTTGGATTTTAGCTGATGCCACATGCGTTCTATAGGATTGAACATGCAATAATATGGGGGAAGCCGTAACACTGTGTGGCCCATATTTTTAGCAATAGTATCACAAACGTATTCTTTTTCAATACCGAACGCTGCTACAACTTGTAAGAGATCACGTTTTGTGTACGATTCTTCAAAATAAAGGTCATTTTTTAACAAATACTCTTGAATTTTCCATTTATTGTTGTTGCTATTTGGTACTTTATTTAATTGACGGCTATGATAAGTTGCATTTTCCATTACAATTATACTTTTTCTCAAACCAATCTTCAAAAAGTTCTGCTGTCGTATCTTTGTGATAATCTAAACTTGAATCTTTAATATTCTTTGCTGATAACAATAAAGCGTTTGGAACCCAACCTGTTTCTGATCCGGCATGTATTATTGTAATTCTTAGTCCTCTATTTGATGGAGCCTTTGTTTTGCAATTTCCCGATGAATCAACAAAACCCTTCGTTGGAGTATCATGGGTGTCATATCATGTCTCGTCGAGGTAGATAATTGAAAGGTTTTCACTTCTATATTTTTGAATAGCTTGTAAGTAATGACAACGCCACATTCGTAAACGATATGACTCCATTATCACTTGTCTTTTATTAATGGTAAAATATTTCAATCCCATTTGAGAAATAATTCTCCACAAACTTGTACGGCTACAAATAATTCCCGTGTCTTCTTTAAGTAACCGTTTTTTTTTATACAATCTAGGGTTGGTATCATTTGTTCTTGGTATAGGACAAATATCGTTCGTCGGATTATATCTTTTTGTATTTCATCAATACATTTGGTATTATTAACGTCACTTCGTTTTTTTTGTTTACTTATTGGCTTATTGATAATATCTTTTACTGTGGATATTGGGGTTTTGGTTAACTTACATGTTTCTTCTGCTGCATCGGTTACACTATAACCTCGATTATTCAATGTTTCAAACACATTTTTCACAATTTGTTTCGCATCCGGCGATAAATGCACTTTTTTTGCCCAAGGACGCCACATACTTAGTTATATGACACAAGATTACTTTCAGAGTATAATGTTTAGTACAAATTAAAATTCTAGGAGAGAATTTTAAAAACAAATTACCCCGAAACTCCCACTTTCTCTTCCAAGATGATTAAGAAAATCAAAAATCATTTACTAATGATTTACTATTGATGGTCAGTAATAATAATTTAAAATTTTACCTGAAAAATAAAAAATCCAAAATATATCTTCCTGGACAAAAATAAATAATACCTTTCTGTAAATGTTCGAAGACATATTAACCACCTTTTATTAATAATCCCTTAAGAGCAGTTAAGAGCAGGTACCAAGTCAACGAATTATTGTGAAACGTACTTTACCTCATCTTGTGAATTTCCTTTTTGGTTGTTGAAAGATACAACCCGTTGTATCTGTTGGAGTCAAGTTATCGCTAAGTTGGAGTCAAGTTACCGCTAAGTTTGAGTTAAGTTATCGTGAAGTTGGAGTCAAGTTATCGCTAAGTTGGAGTCAAGTTATCGCTAAATTAGAGCCCAGTTACCGCTTTTGGAAGGTCCCTATGTGAAGACAGTCCTTCAAACTACTTCTGAGCTGTTAAGAAAACTATTACATCCCAAGCAGCCAGAACCATTAAAGAAACTTTCATCTCTCCACGAAGAAGCTGAAGCCGCTCTCCTAGACAGCGCAGAAACCTAAAGTTAAGTCTACTTTTTACAACTCCAGTTCATTATCAGCAAGTACTTACATTTTCAATAAATAATCAATTTTAAAAAGAAAACAGTTTCATTTATATACCTTAGACTATAAGTCTTAAGGGTGTAGCGTGGTCGGTCTTTATTTCAAGTAGCTTCTTTATTTGTTGTTTAATTAAAGTAATTACAAGGTGTTTCTATCTTTCTCACCTTAGTTTTTGTGTAGTTTGTTTGCTTAATCGATAGCGTTCAAAAGATAGTGGCGCCCTTATTACTAATACATCCCAATCCTTCCTATAGTGAGCATTAACTTTGAGTCGAATCACCCCATGGAGAGAGTCTCTTAGCCGGGATCTCTTTTGGAGAGTTTTTTTAGTTACAAATTGGCTCCCTGCCTTTTTGGGACTAAAAAGGGTTACAAACTACCCACTAAAAAATGCCGCGTAAGACCTTTATCTACCAAAACCAAGGTCACAATTAATCAAAGGCTCCATTTTTCATAGCAGCTATAGCTTGGTAGTAACAGAAATATTAGTAAATATACATAATACTGGGTATTACATAACCTTTTTTTATTCCATGTAAATCGAAAAAAATACCCTATACCTTTTTACCCTACGTGTAATTACAACAAACACATTTGCCTCGTACTAAGAAAAAGTTACTTATAACAGTTATTAAGATATTTCAGATAAAATAACATAAAAGGATGATGGCACATCAAAGTTTATGACAGCCGAAGGGTATTGAAAATGGAAACAGATATATAAATTTTAAAAGAACATTTTTCAAAGTATATGCGACATAAATTGTCTTTTAGAGATCGTTTGAACGTTATTATAGCAGCTCTATATTACTCAGTTTTATAGAGCCAGAGGTAGTACGTATATACGCACGTGGAATTATGATCGATTAAAATCTTTAAAATTGCCAGTTAAAATTTATTTTGAAAAAATGGAACGACGTTAAAGTTGCGTTATTATTCTGGACGCCAAGTATTCGCTCTAGCCAGTTTTTAAATTCAAAGATATAAACTTTAATATACATTAAGAAAAAGAAAAAAAGACAAGTGGACAAGAAATCTGATTCCAGAAATAAGATTTTGGATGGAATGCCACCACTGAACACTGGATTACTTCGTGACGCAAGTTTTGACCGGTCACTGATGCTCTTTATGACCTATCTAAAGAGAATCAGCAAAAGAGACGACGACTTTTGCATGTACTGCCCTGGCCGCGATAATGCTTGGCAATCATATGGAACTCCCACATAAAGTAACTGAAAGAAACGTCGTAAACCTAATGAATGAGACGCCAGAAGGATGAAGATCGGTTCAGACTTTCGTTAGAAAAATTATAGAAGCCAAAGAAAGGTATGACAGAACAGAGGAATATGATTGGAAGTAGGGAAAGGCAGAAAGGACCCTAAGCTCTGATGAATGTCTAAAGAAGACGATACCGGAGCTTAGCCCGGATGGAGGTGGAGGTTTATGAGTGGAACGGGCCAGCACTGCAAACCCACCCCCACAGTACTGGACCATCTTAAGGGGCCGAGTGTCCGCAAGCAGATTTTTTCCTTTACCATAAAAAAAAGTTAATGCAATAGCTCTTTTGGAACGGTTTTTATGGCAAAACAAGCCAAGTTAATATAAATTTCCAAAAACTTAATTGAATTTTGGTATTAGTGTTATTAAGAGTAATAGGTTGTAAGGTTGATTTGAAAGCGAGCTATAGTTTTCTAGAGTTTATTAAAATCCTCCCAGGATTTAATGTTAAAAGATCCCTGCATAAAGCTTCATATTTGAATGACTGGAGGTTACACTAGTATCGCCTGCAAATAGACTAATTTTGCCATAAATTTTTATATCCGTGATATTATCAATAAATTACTCGAAAAGAATTGGACCCAAAACCGAATTTGGAGGTTCACCACTATCAACCAGCAGGGTATCAGAATGTTTAAAGTGTGTTCAACAATATAGTGCCTACAATAAAAGGGAACTAATGGTAATAAACCACTTTTATTGCGATCGTCTGTCACGGTTTATTGCTTATATGGTCAAAACTTGCACACGGGTTCTTATATTTGTATAATTTGGGTTTAGTAGTGAGAGTTAGTCTGTGCTGTTTAATAATTTTTGTGAAAAATGTTTCGTTCTTGGGTAACTGCATCAGCGGCGCCCTGTGTTACTGTTCCTGTTCGACGACGAGTTTTATCCCTTGATGCGAAAGAAATCGTCAGACATATGTTTATAAAAAGCTGGTCCAAAGGGGTTGGGCTTTTACTCTTGCTGTAAGAGAAACCAGCGATTTGACAGTATACCGGAATTATCAGTGAGAATTCACATTTCGAGGCCAATTCATCCGAGACGAAAATGAAACGATAGTGGTGTTTCCAGAACCACTGATGACGGTGATAAAGATTTGATAAGAAGAACTATCTACCCTATGTACGAAGAAAACTTGGTGCCTACTATCAGATCATTGCAAACAAGCAAACAAGACTAAGGAGCTCCACTGAGATAAGGATATCAATTGGAAACCTATGGACACATTTATCCAAAGTAGGTTTCAAATACAGCAAAATTGACAAAAGGTAAGTTATTATAGAATCCCAACGGATTAGGCAATGGCGTTTTGAATATTTGACTGCCATAAGTGATAACAGGTCTTTACAAAGACCAATAATCAATTTGGATGAGACCTGGTATGATACGCCGGCAAAAGGATGTAGTGATGGAACTGTGCGATGCCAGTCAAAAGCTCCATCGAACAAAGGAAAACAGATCACGATTATTCATGCTGGATCAGAAGATGGTTGGATTCCAAACAGTTTTGGACTGTCGATGAAGAACATTCAAGATTCGTCGTTGGATTACCATCAAGATACTACAGCCGAATTGTCGAAGATTGGTTCAAAAACACTTTACTGCCAAATATTCCCCCGCAGAGTGTCATAGTTATGGACAATGCCAGTTACCATAGTCGCCAATTGAAGAAGGTTCCAGGCTCTTCAAATACAAAAGCGGAAATCCAGGAATTTATGCTCCAAAACAACATGTACTTTGAAGAAGGATATAAAAAAATGCAGCGTTTAGAGGTTCTAAGGACATTTAACATACAGAAGACATATGTACGTGACACAATTGCAGCATCCAAAGGGCATACAGTTCTTCGTCTTCCTCCTTACTATGCGTATTCAAACAGATTGAGCAAATGTGAAGAAACCTAAAGAACAAATTGCGGACCCAAAATACTATACCTACATTATGCCCTTCTATAATTGAATTAATCCATCAAAATATAGATAGAAGAACTGTAACGTTTATTTATTTTTACTAGTCTTTTTAATTTATTTTTATACTATTTAAATCACTAACACTGTTTAATTTATATAACACAATTTATTTACAATACTTTAGTTTATGTAAGACAATATTTCTATTCGCATTTATCTAACAACATACTACTAACTAACTAACTAACTCAAAATATTCGAATCGGTCCTTTATATAGGTAAATATTGTTCGAGTATACTCCAGTCTATTCTGGGAATCGTCTAGATGCTTCTTACGCTTCGCTCATCAAGCGCCGTTGAAAGAAACGTATATTCTGGAATATTCTCGCATCATCTGTCTGCTTCGCGTCTGGGTCATAGCGCCAGGGGCGTACTCGCACAACAGAACAATAAACCATGTTATAAAAGTGGAGGATTCATACAGGACATTTCATACTAACATAGAACCCCTTATAATGAATGTAGACGACGATAGTGATAGTGAAACTGAATTGATATATTAACATATTTAAGTTTTTATTAAATTTTATTGTAAATATTCTTTAATATACGTGTTTCTATTAAAAAATTATTTTTGCAAATTTAATCCTGACCTGCATTCTTTACCAAAACTTGCCAATACCTGAGATAAAAGTACCTAACAAGTTTATTATCACCATCAGTTCCCTTTTACTGTAGGCACTATATTGTTGAACACATCTTATCATTTGTGCACACCAGTTTGAGGTAAAAACCAATGAAATAAGGGTTGTAGTAAATATTTTAAATGCCTATTTTATTAAAATGAGCACTAAAGCAACTATTATCCATCTTTGATCTTCCGATCTAAGGCTACCTGAAAAGATATTTTATTTCGATTTGTTTAATTCATGTAAACTGAAATTTTCTTCAGGTCTAGATAAAATTAAATTAGATAAAATTAAATACTTGATAAATAAATAAATAAATAAATAAATAAATAAATAAATAAATAAATAAATAAATAAATAAATAAATAAATATATAATAATAAATAAATTTAGTAACAAAAATTATGTTTTAAGTACCTATTTATGGTTAAAATTTTACCCTTAAACATCGGCCAAAAAACATTTTCTACAAATTTATGTTGTTATCGTATCACTGAATCGGATAATAATTCCGATATCGCATTACAATGCAGACCACCGCATTATATGTGGAATTCAACTCGATAAAAAATTAAAAAGGAATTTTTAGTAGACGACAAACGTGTAAACGTAAAACGGAAAATCGTTTTAGTTCGACGTGCATGAGGAAGTACGCTACGTGATCAAAACTGTCAGTGTGTCAGTTACAATTTTTGTCATGACTTTTATAATACTCCAAAAATCCTTTTTTTTTATTGTTAGGTATAAAAAAGTAATTCCAGCATATCTGTTAAGAAAAAAAAGAAGGTCATTGGAAACTTATTTTATCTAACTAGCAAAGACTTTATAAGGATCATCAATTTAACAGTAATCTAAAACGTGCCGAATAATGAGACACGTGACTCGAATAATCTCTTTTCTTATTGGTTAGTCATTTTTTAATTGTTGCAATGAAAATAATAAATGTCATTATGTAATTTAGAATAAAAACTAAGAAAATATTTTAAAATAATAATAAATAATCCAATTCTTATGCCACCACAAAAAGGTGGAAACTGTGGTAACCTATTTTATCAAATCTACGGGAAATTACCGAAACCGTTAACACTACCACTACACCAAACACACACACTTTTAACTGCCTGACGCGCGTTTCGATAACCAAGTTATCTTCATCAGTTATCTTCTTATTTTCTTTGGACACATCAGCATCATTTAAAACACAAAATAATGTTGGTACAAAATTGTTAAATGTACCTAAAGACAAAATTACCCAAATTAAAAAAATCTGGTGTTTGCAAAATTAATTGTCCAAAATGTTATGCAGTATATATAGGTCAAACACAAAAAACATTTAAGAGCATATAGATTACAATATCCAGATAAGTCGAAGTACTTGAAATATAAAAACATCTAGCAGATCAACAATTTAAAGTAGTAAATGAACAGCAAGGATATAACGTGGGTGCTCCAGCAAGAGTAACCAGTAATTTGAAAAAGGTGCCTCTTACTTCAGTTAGACGAATTGTTGAAAATTCCATGAAATCAAGAAAAAAGCGTAAAGATTCCGTTGTCATAAAAAGTCTAGAAGACTGGGAAAAAGATTTGATAAGGCGTTCCTACAATCAAAAGTCTAAAACAGCGGCTCTTCAATGACGAAACTCACATCAACTGTGGCCTCACTACTCTTTGGCGAGCTCTGTGTGCAATGGGCTTTAAATATCTCAAAATTCACAAGAGACATGTAATAATGGAATCCACACGTTTAATAAACTGGCGTTCTGAATATATAACGTCAGTAAGAAAATACCGGTCTGAAAATCGGCCAATACTCTACCTCGACGAGATGTGGTTGACACGCATGACACTCCTTCCAAAGGATGGTCTGATTCCTTTGATAAGTGTAAAACAAAAGCACCATCAAATAAAGGGAAGAAAACGCTATGTGGCTTTCTGCCAAAAATATTAAGGACTCTTGTGTTGATTATCACGAAGATATGACATCAGAGCTGGTTTAAAAATTATCTGTTACCCAACATTTCACCAAACAGCGTTATAGTAATGGACAACGAGCTATCATAGTCGACAATTGCAAAAAATTCCTGTCTCAAACAATACGAAATTAGATATTCAAAACTTCATGGTTGCAAATAACATATTGTAATGATTTATTTAGTTGTGAATATTAAATTATTTGATTGTTTTAGTTAATTTTATCTATGGCCCCCGTATATTCTGTTAATTTGTAATGATTTACTTAGTTCTGGATTTATTCTAATTTATAAATTTGTTTTGTTTGATTAGTTATGTTTTGTTTGATTAGTTAGTTTTCATCAATGTTTACTTTTTCTTTTGTATCTCTATAGTTGGGCGCCTTATCAAAATTTTAACTAGCTCAGTCTACTTATTATGAAATTGAAATTTAAATTATGACTCTTATCTGGGTAGGATTCAAATTAAAAGTATTGTTTAATTATTAACATACAATGAATTTCATATCAAATGTTTTTTAAAAGAAATTATACAAATAAAATAAAAAACACTATTAATTGGTTTTCATATGCTTAATACAATTAAATTGATGGATAACCTGATATGAAAAGAATGGAGATGATATACAAAAATAAATTAATTTACAGTCACAAAACAATAAATACAAAAATACAAATTCTTAACTATGAGACGTACCTTTTATTATAAAGTTCGTTTTCTAAAAATTGCTATTGTCAAAACGGAAGATGACGAACACTGAGATCGGCTTCTACTTCGTTGATTCTCGGCAATGGAATAGCGTACCAAAAATGCCAATATGTCTACCACGCTTGGATGTATCAATGACGCTTGAATTTAATCTTTCAAATTCTACTGGAATCAGTCTCGGTTTTGTCCAATTTATTACTTTGGTAAGTAATTTATTAATGGTTAAATACTTTAATGCATGTATTTTGTTATATTACATGTATTAGTTTAACATAAACTTATTTTGATTAATGCAAAATTTTTCCTTTTAGTGATTAATAAATACATACGATGCTAATTGCTCTGCTACCAGGATCATAAGAGAGTGAATCGATGTTAATTGCTCTGCTACCAAGATCATAAGAGAGTGAATCATCGAATTTCTGGCCTTTTTATAGGCTTCCAGGAAAATGACAAATATGACGTAACAAAAGAATTTCAATTGTTTTTAAATACAAAAATTAACCAAAATTCTGGAATATCAAGGTAATTAAATTACAAATCTAATAGTACCTTTGATAACTTATAGTGTGAAATCTCATCCTTATATTTACTAAAAATCTATTAATATAATTTTTAAGTGTAAATCTTCTATTAAAATTTAGATTTGAAAGAAACAAATTTCTTAAGCTGTCATATTTTCTAGACTTTCAAAATTTGAATTAAAACTATCACTTGTATCTAAAATTACTATAAATCCATTAAACTAATCATATTTTAGCTAAAAATTACTATTTTAAACTCTAACAACTAAAATTTAAACTTTTAAAAGATTCTGTTATTTGTATCACTTACACGTTATATAAGTAAGAGTCTCTGTGTTATCAAAATTAAAATTAAAATTTGTATAAACAATTTACTCAATTATCCTACATACATTTTGTTACATAAAATGTCATTTGTTAATATTTATAAACTAAGTTTTTCAATAGTTATTTCACTATACACTATTTATGTGTTCTATCAAAAGTTTATTTGATTAAGTCCAACACTTTCGATATGAGAATTAGTTTACTGTCTTTCACCACACCTGCTACATGTTTTTAATTGTTCTTGTGGTTTTTTTAAGGTACTCATGATCTATTGGAATACTTATTTGTACAATATCGAAGACTACAATTTGTCTCCTTATACTTTTGTAAGTACTTCCTTTTTATAATACTAATTTAAATACTTTAACTAGCTAAAACTACATGTTGATTTCTTAAACATGTGAAAACCATTAATACTTTTGATTTTTATTTCTTAAGTTCGACTCTGTAGCACATTGATGATGATTTTCCACACAATGAGATTAAATCGGGTAGTTTATTGCAGTTAATAAGCCAGTACCATTTACTGTGAAAAATACTATAACTTCAATATTATGTCAATCTGACGATGCTAATTCTACCTAAACAACTTGCTCTCATTATAAATGAAAAGCTAATTTTTTAATTAAACGAGCAATTTAAGTTCAAATGAATAGATAATTATTCCTAGTATCAATAAATACCTTTTAACTAATAATTGACCGTATTTAATTAAATAATTACATTATACCAAATAAATCACATTCTCTTTTAATTGCTTGAATCGATATTTTTATAAAACACAATAAAAGTTTAACCAATGGTGTGTTGGTATATCAATGCGGACAATTTCGGGGTTTCAGGTCCCTATCTCTAAAAGGTTTTTTAATAAAAGTTGAGTGTGATATTCATTAGACCTAAAAAATATGGCCCGCTTTTAGTGCAAAGCAATTATTTGCGAGAAAATTGTGGAGAAAATATCCAGTTTTTAATTCTGATAAAAATTGTATTTTTAATACAAGTAAACGAAAAAAAATCAATTCAATTAAAATGAGAAAAATGAGAAAAACTTACCGTTCTGTCTGTATCGCTTCCCGAATGCCTATTTTCAGTCACTAACGTAGGATCTCGAAATTTTTGTCTACAAGCGTTGTGTCTCTTTAATTTAACGTATCCACTTCCGGCCGATCTAAAGCTTCCGGTAGTGTAAGACGATGGGCGGCTACAACCACCGACGATGTTGCCATCGTCCGAGTTGATGCTTTGAGGACGACGTCGACTGAAAGATTAAAAAAACATTTTAGTTCAAATAATCGCTTACTTATTAAAAAGAGCAATAGATAATCGCAAGACGAGGGTACAAATCTTCCCCTATTGTGAGTGTTCAAACATCCAAATCCGCGATGTCATCAAGTTTTATCCAGTTTTCCAATACGTCTCGACAAAACGACTCGCATAACGTTACATAATTTAGAAAGGCAAAATTGAAACTGTCTTTTCAGTGCGAAATGTTAGACTGTAAGATTAAAGTTTAAGAAACCCTTGAAAGCAAACGTATGGAAATTTGATAGTGTAAAAGTTAAAGATTTCGGTGCATTTGGATAAAGTGAGGTTTGTGTAATTTTTTAAATTTACAGATGGTCTTTTTCTAATTATATTTTCTAATTATATTTTAAATAAAAAAAGATAAATTAAAAAGTTTTTAAACAAACAAAGGTGCAAAACATTTAGGTAGGTAGGTTAAGCTAATTGACGTATTTCTTAAGTTTATTTATATCATGCAGCTTTTTCAGTGAATTTTAATGGAAAAAAATGTGTTTATTTTTATTTGCCTAATTTTTTTTTAAATTTCAAATCCAGTTAAAAGTCGGTTCTGCTTATACATCTAACAACAATTTTAAATGGATAAGTAAAACCTGAAATCTCTCTTTCGTCTGTTTCTCAAGTCGCTAAATCTGTTTTCAAATCACTTTTATGGAGAAGTGTTAAATATACAGTGTGTAACAGCCAAATGGAATAAATTCATTATTTCGGTTACTGTACATATTTATAAAAAATCCCGAAACACTTCAAATTTAAATTATAACTTGATATTCTTTAACGTGAAAATGCAACCCCTACCTTCAACCCCCTTAAAATGACAGGTACAACCCCCAATTTTTTAAATGGGAAGTATGGGCTTGCTCTGATATATCATTTGAAAGGTCTCTTCATTCTCTACTCAAAACTGTTATTGTTTTTAAATTTGATGCAAAAATTAACATAAAAAAATTAATATCATGTTGTTACCGAAATTCGCTAAAATATACTCGAAACTTATTACAATATACTTAAAACTTATTTCCCGTTTAGGTCTTGATAATGAGAAAGTGAACAAAAACCATAGCAATGTGGTTTTTAGATGGTAACCATTTCCGTGGCAACGCTATTTTAACAAGCAGTAGTAAATTGTTTTATTTAAGTTGTCATTGTTGTAATTTAAGTATAAAGTTTGTTCAATTCAATTCTGAAAAATGGTTAGATTAACGGAAATGCATAAAATAACAGTTTTACAAATGATTGGTTACGGAGATAATATCCGAACACAACAGGAAGTAACTCGCCTATTTTATGAGAGATTTCCTAATTTACCGCCTATATCCCCAAGGAACAATAAGTAAAATAGAAAAGCAGTTTTGCAGTTTGGTCATGTAAGGCAGATAAAAAAAGCAGCTGCCAATGCACTGAGTGATGAACTCAAATTAGATGTGTTGCTTGAGTTTCAGGAAAACCCACATACATCGAGTAGACAGGCATCCACTACATTCACTGCTAGCATCCGTATAAGATGATACCTACTCAGGAGCTCATGGAAGACGATTTTGATAGAACTTTTTTTTGTGAGCAAATGATGGACATGTTGGATAACAATATTATCCAATTACAAGACGTTATGTTTTCTAATGAGTGTAATTTTTTACTTAACGGTCATGCTAATCGGCAAAATTGCCGCTACTGGTCCACGGAAAATCCTCACTGGATGAGAGAAGAACACACTCAATACCCTCAAAAGGTTAATGTTTGGTCAGGGATTGTAGGGAACAATATCATTTGTCCCTTTTTTATTGAGGGCAACTTGAATGGCAACAATTATTTGGCACTACTTCAAAATGATGTCATTCCAACGTTGGCAAATTTATATCCTGATCCAGGTAACCCTTAAGTTTCAGCGAATACGATATGGTTTCAGCAGGATGGAGCACCACCACATTACCAACTTAATATACGGCAGTACCTCGATACAATATTTCCCAATCGGTGGATAGGGAGGCGAGGATCGATTGAATGGCCAGCGCGATCACCTGATCTTCCATTATTAGATTTCTTTTTATGGGGATATGTGAAGAGCCATGTGTACAAAACTAAACCTTCTGATTTAAATGACTTAAAAGAACGAATAACGCTTGCGATTAGGTCGATCACGCCTGATATGTTAAATAATGTTAGAAGACAGTTTTATTTGAGATTAGGATGTTGCCAAGACGTTCGCGGAGAACATTTTGAACATCTACTTCATTAACATTCATAGTTTTTTTTCGTGTTCTACATTTTATTACGTTTTGCATTACATTTAAGTTTTTGATTGTATTGTAGCGAATTTCGGTAACAACATGATATTAATTTTTTTTTGTTAATTTTTGCATTAAATTAAAAAACAATAACATTTTTGAATAGAGAATAAAGATACCTTTCAAATGATATATCACAAGCCTATACTTCCCATTTAAAAAATTGGGGGTTGTACCTGTCATCCTAAGGGGGTTGAAGGTAGGGGTTGCATTTTCACGTTAAAGAATGTCAAGTTATAATTTAAATTTGACGTGTTTCGGGATTTTTTATAAATATGTACAGTAACCGAAACAATGAATTTATTCCATTTGGCTTTTACACACTGTATGTATATCTATAAATAAGTAGCCAAAATTTTACTACTTTTGTACAACTAGAATTTTAATTTTCAGTTCTGTTTGTTTTTGACTTAGACTTTTGAATTTACCTGGTTGCTTGTCTCCCAAATTTACTGATATAAAAGAAATTTTAGAGACAGATTCTAAAAAAGCTTTGAGAACCAATTCAAATAATTTTATTAATGAAAAAATGCAAATAGCAAGATATAAAATCAGATAAATTCAAAAGTCAAATTATTAAAAAAGACATTTTAGCTTTAAAATCAATAAAAAATAAAGTAGATAAAAATAACCAAATCATGATTCAAATTATCTATTAAATGACTATGATAAAAAGTCCTTAGTAAATAAAAATCCTTAATGTCCAGAATTATATGGAACTATTAAAGGACCTAAAGAGTCAAAACCGATTAGACCTGTAGTTTCGTATGTTAACACTCCTAATACAAAGGTAGCTAAAAAATTAAATACTATTTAAATAATTCAATTAATTTTTTAGATTTAAGAATTGAAAAGTTAATAATCCATTAAATTATTCAATATACAGAAAACCAACACAAACAGATGTAACCATATACCATATAATTCAAATCATACTATAACACAAAAATTAGCATCTTATTATTCTATGATATATAGGGCATTTTCAATTCCAATGGACAAAATTAACTTTGATAAAGAAATTACTATCATAAAACAAATAGCTACATCTAATGGCTATTCATTACTTTTAATAAATAAATTAATTAATACTAAAGAACAGAAAGTGTCACTACAACTAATATTTCCTATAAATAAACTAAGGAAATTAATATACAATTCCAGAAATAATATCTTCGGCAACATCAGCATTAATATCATTTAAAATACAAAATAATGTTGGTACAAAATTGTTAAATGTAAAGACCAAATTACCCAAATTAAAAAAAAACTGGTTACAAAATTAATTTTTCAAAATATAGTGCTGTATATATAGGTCCAGATAAGTCGAACTGTGCAAAACATCTACATGAACATCCAAACACATACACACCAATGACATCCAAATACTACACATTTGTGATAAAAAACAAAATTTACATTTCCTTGAAGAACTTGAAATAAAAAAGATACCTAGCAGATCAACAATTTAAAGATGTTAATGAACAAATAAATCTTGGAAGTTCACCACTATTAAACTGTTTACTTTGATTGAGTCTTCATTTTATACATAGATAAGACGTAATTATAACACAAATATATTAAGTTATTGTAAAGATCAGCAGGATATAGTTTTTTCCTGGTTTTTCTATATCATTGCACAATTATACTGATCTTAGAGGTAATTACATCCAGGATAATCCCTTAGGGCTATTAACATCTAGGCTTTAATATTGTTATTACTTCCATACTTGGTCTAGCCTTAATACTACTTAATTAACATCAGGTACCTAGCTTCAAACAAACAAGATATGTCAATTTGAGGATGCTAATTCTAGCGAAACAGCTGTCATTGTAATTTAAAAGCGATTTTTTTAATAAAACGTAAAATTAAGTTTAAACGAATAGTTTAATATTCTTAGAAAGATGGACGTCCACAGAGTAAGGATTAGTACAATAAATTTAATAAATTAAAATAATACAAATTGCATATTTTATAGTATTCGGTCATGTAAAAAAATAGAATTAAAACAAAAAAGTAAATTTTTTAAATATAATAATAAAATTTCAATTACGTAGGCTCTCCATACACATTAGCGCTAATAACTAGAAATCATGATGTTTATCACAGCCGTAAGACCACTTTTATTATCACTCTAATAGAATTAACAATCAGCTAATGTATGTTGGGGATAATACATTGATTGCTTTGGTTGTTTATCGTTAAAACAACGTAGGTAGGTATATACTGATCTACAAACAAAAAAATTACATGTTTCTTAATCAGCGATCAGCAAGTTTTAACATTTTATAAAGAATGTACCTTTAATGAATAAAACTAATCAAATAAATAAGTGAATTTTTTGTGTGTGTTCCGTAAGCGTAAACAGGAATATTTATAATTTAAGAGCAAACAGTAGCGCGATCATCACTTCTTGTTTGAAAGTTAGTCAAAACCATATGGGACGATCAGCGAAAACCACACCGCCTAATTTTAGAACCATTCGCTAGTGGGAGTTGCAAAGGGCTACAGGCTACATTGACCGACCCCCGCAATGTTTTATTGTTTAATTACAGATGTTTAATTACCAAAAGGAAGACTAAAAAAAATATATGGGTCTTTAGGTTTAAGTTGTTCATTTAAACACAAAAGATCACTTTGCTTGGCAGCTCAATTAATCTACAGCATCTCCAAGAGGTTCATTCTTGGCCCATTAAAGCATTTATGCAATTTGGTAATATTACAATCAGAAAAATAATGGTGTTCCGAAATAATATGGTTAGCAAAGGCTGAAGAAGAGATAGGTAGGTCAAAATCTTTATATTTATTTAGTTGAATACGATGTTCTAGTACTCAGGAGACGGCCTGAATGACCTATGTAAACTGCATTGCAATTATTACAACACAAAGAAACCTTATCCTTTGTGTTGACCAAGAAAGAGCCTAATTAAGTTATTGTTGGTTTTAAAACCGAACTTGATGTTATATTTACGAAGGACATGGCCAAATTTATAGAAAATAGGACCAAAAAAGACAACCTATAAGTAATATAAAAAGAAAAGAAGAACAAAAAAAGAACCCTTCAGCATTGAGATTCGAACCTTCTGGCTTGGTACAGAGGTATAGGACAGTGGGTGCAATAGCAGCAGCTGTGCTGTTAAGGTCTTACCCTTTGGACATGATGGCAAAGACAAAGAGGCAGCGGTGGAAGGATACCCCAAAAGAGGAAGCTCAGGATTGGATGGAGGAGGAAATAGGGAGAGATAATGTTGAAAAGAGAAAAAGAATGGGTAGAGGTTAGCGAAGGTGTGGAGAAAATGGTCCCGTCTTGAAGTATGCTAGGGTAGTGATTCCGAGGCGGGAGTAACGGCAAGTTTTGAGGTGGGTTATGAATAAGGACCCATCGAACATGAGTTTCCCATTTCAGCCCAAAAAAAAACCGCCAACGCGCCGCCACTACCCGTTTGCCTATTTACTTCTAGCTTTTCACTCCTTAGCGAACTGTGCTATTCGTATCTGTACTGACATGTTAACAGGTCGGCTGAAAAGTCCCCGGTCTACCATAGTAAAACACAATATTTTGACAAAATTCATTTGTGTTATTCAACATAGTTGCCTTCAAGGGCGATACAGCGATTATAGCGACCTTCCAACTTTTCGATACCATTTTTGTAGTATTCCTTCGATTTGTCCTCAAAATAGGCTTCAGTTTAGGCGATTACCAAATTTTTTTCCCGCGAGCATTCTCTTCAGGTCAGAGTAAAGGAAAAAGGCGCTGGGGGCTAGATCTGGAGAATACGGTGGATGAGGGAGCAATTCGAAGCCCAATTCATGCCATTTTTGTCATCGTTTTCGATGATTTGTGACACGGTGCATTGTCTTGATGAAACAACACTTTTTTCTTCTTCATATGGGGCCGTTTTTTCGCGATTTCGGTCTTAAATCGCTCCAATAATGCACAGTAATAGTCGCTGTTGATTGTTTTTCCCTTTTCCAAATAGTCGATGAACAATATACCGTGTGTATCCCAAAAAACTGAGGCCATAACTTTGTCAGCTGACTGTTGAGTCTTTTCACGCTTTGGTGGCGAATCACCGGCCGCAGTCCACTCAGCTGACTGTCGATTGGACTCAGGCGTGTAGTGATGGAGCCAAGTTTCATCCATAGTCACATATCGACGCAAAAAATCGGGTTTATTACGACTTAACAGCTGCAAACACTGCTCAGAATCATCAATTCGTTGCTGTTTTTGGTCGATTGTGAGCACGCGCAGCACCCATTTCGCACAGAGCTTCCGCATACTCAAATATTCGTGAACGATATGTCCAACACGTTCCTTAGATATCTTTAGAGTGTCAGCTATCTCGATCATATTCACTTTACGGTCACTCAAAATCATTTTGTGGATTTTTTTTGATATTTTCGTCGGTAACCACCTCTTTTGGGCGTCCACTGCGTTCACCGTCTTCGGTGCTCATTTCACCACGCTTGAATTTTGCGTACCAGTCAATGATTGTTGATTTTCCTGGCGCAGAGTCCGGAAACTCATTATCAAGCCAAGCTTTTGCTTAAACTGTATTTTTTCCTTTCAAATAACAATATTTAATAAGCACACGAAATTCTTTTTTTTCCATCTTTTTAAAAATAAAAAAAGTTGCTTCACTAAAAATGCAATATCTCACAAACGAATAGTCCGACAGCTGTCAAATTTTTACACGAATCTTTTGAAGGTTAATACTATCTAAAAATGAAATGGATTTAATTCTAATGTCGTCATCTATAGGTCAGACCGGGGACTTTTCAGCCGACCTGTTACCTAAAAGTTTGGTCCCTTGGGAGTGAATACCTAACATATTATTATTAGACCCATCTCGTTAATGGCACAAATTGAATACTCATGCGCGAACCAACTCCCACTCTCGTAGTTCCCCCTAAATGTTCGTGCCCCTTATTAAATTGTGTTGGTATGACATGCAAAAGTAATCAGTAATCCAAAGTAAAGTAAATCCAAAGAGAAGTCTAGGTACACACACAAGTCGTTAATATTAAATACACAAAGACAAGAAAAACACAATAACAACTGGCAAGCGGAGTACACAAACGAAATAAAAATTAGAACTTCCCCTTTGTGGTTTATGGCAGATAGAAGCTAGTTTTTGACAACTTTTTTTTCATTTAAATTGTGGTGTTCCTGTGTAGCAATACTTTGTGTTCTATGGCAAGAAGTAGTCATATTTTAGCAGTGGAAGGGGAAAATAAAAAAAAAATATTTGCGCATGAGTATTCAATGAAGAGATAGGTGTTTTTTTTACAGCTGATTGCATAATACATTTTTGAATGATACACAATTTCTTTATAACACCACCTCTGTACTATTCAAAAATGTTAACAAAAAATTAATATCTCTTTCAAATTGTTTCGTGAATTAATTAAGTTTTTAATCAAGTTTCTTCGTATAATTTGTCGAGTGTACATATTCAAAAGATAAAAACTAAAAAGGAATGATTCATATTACCCAACCTGCGTTTTCCATTAAACTGTTTTTTACGTAATAAAATGATCTGTCAAGAAAATTGTTATGAAGCGTTTTTACGGAGGCAGTAAATCCAATAAAGCTCCTCTAATTTCACACTTGGTAATTTTTCAGGCAAATAGGGTAGTAACGATGAAAATTTATATTCCAAAAAAATAAAAAATAAAAAGGTTTTTAAGGTGAGATAAGTACTGGAATGCAGCTGTGCTAAACGCAAAATATAACGCTGGATTATCTTTTCGTTGTATATTTGCTCAGTTGCCGCTTATATTAACTTGATAAAAAACTGTGGGCATATTAACACATTTTCTGAAACTAATTGTTGGTTTTAATATTACAATCTCTATTCATCACTTTGCGAGTTTCGAGATTCTTAGTATGATTTTCTACATTGGTTTACAATCGGGCATCATAAGGGAAGTAGGTATACAGTGCGGTCCATATATGTATGGAATAAATTCATTTGTAGCGTTATTATGTACTATATGAAAAAAACCTGAAACAGGTCGATTTTTATTCTTAAATTGACAATTTACAGTATGAAAATATTATCCCCCTCCAGCACCTCTTCGGAATTATAAGCAGCCCCTCGAAAATTTTAAATTACAAAGGGGGTCGTGTGGCACCTCGTTGGAAAGGGATTTTAGTCCTCTGTTCAGCAATATTTTAAGATGTAAAATTTTGATAATGTCTCTAACACAAAACTTTACGTAGAATGAAGATAATAATGTCACATAATGATTAGAATGTGTTTTTCAATGTATTTGACACTTAAATTAAATGTTCAAAATGACCACCATTCACTTCTTGACAATAACCGAGGCGATATTGTTTGGTCTATTAAAATAACTTTAGAAATAATCAGGTATTTTCGTATCTGTTCTGCTAAATATTAGGAAAAAACTTTGAAGATATTAAAATAATAGTCAAAAAACTAAATTAACAATTGATATAAATCTAGTAGGCTGCTGTCATTTAGGTATTTAAAGTTACTAAAAGACGTCAGTATAATATTTGTGCGCGTATTAAATTTAATTATGGCTCATTTGTCCGAGACTCAAAGAATAGACATTTTAATTATGATTGGTTGTGGTAATAAAACCAGAACTCAAAAGGAGGTTTGTGAAATTTTTAATAATAAATACCCTGGTCAACACGTTTCGCAGTCTACAGTTAGCAAAATTGAAAAAAAAGTTTCGTGAATCTGGACATGTAAAAAATATTGAAAAACCAGGTAGAAATGTTCAATTTACTGATGAAAAAAAGTTAGATGTACTTCTAGAGATTGAGGAAAATCCGCATAAGACAACTCGAGAACTTGCGAACTTGCGACAATGATGTAAGTAAATCATCTATTTTGAGAGTTCTGCATAAAGAAAAATACCACCCTTACAAAGTTCAGTTGGTTCAGGAGTTAAATGAAGATGATCCTGATAGAAGGCAAGAATTCTGTGAATTGATGATGGATAGAATGAACGCAGATTTGCAGTTCATAAACAAAATAGTTTTTTCTGATGAAGCGACGTTTCATTTAAACGGAACGGTTAACAAACAGAACTGTAGATATTGGAGCAGAGAAAATCCTCACTGGATGTGTGAGGCTCACACTCAATATCCTAAAAAAGTTAACGTTTGGGCTGGTATCATTAACAATAAAATTATTGGCCCTTATTTTTTTGAGGGCACAGTTACTGGTGAGGTTTATCTAGATTTTTTGATTAACTTTTTAGTGCCTACATTACAAAGAGTTTTCCCTGATGTTAATCATCCAAATGAGATAGATCGATCAATTTACTACCAACAAGACGGAGCATGTACTGTTAGAAATTATTTAAACGAGGTTTTTCCCAATAGGTGGATTGGAAGATGTGGGGCGATCGAATGGCCGGCTAGATCCCCCGATTTGACTCCTCTCGATTACTTCTTATGGGGTTATTTAAAATCTAAAGTATATTTTAATAGACCAAACAATATTGCTGATTTAAAAGTTAGGATAACGGGAGAAATTAACAAAATAACCCCCGAGGTCATACAAAATGTTGTACGAGAATTCCAATATCGCCTCGGTTATTGTCAAGAAGTGAATGGTGGTCATTTTGAACATTTAATTTAAGTGTCAAATACATTGAAAAACACATTCTAATCATTATGTGACATTATTATCTTCATTCTACGTAAAGTTTTGTGTTAGAGACATTAACAAAATTTTACATCTTAAAAATCAATTTTCTCAGTTATGATTGCACCAAACTTATAAAACTTTATATTGCTGAACAGAGGACTAAAATCCCTTTCCAACGAGGTGCCACACGACCCCCTTTGTAATTTAAAATTTTCGAGGGGGTGCTTATAATTCCGAAGGGGTGCTGGAGGGGGATAATATTTTCATACTGTAAATTGTCAATTTAAGAATACAAATCGACCTGTTTCAGGTTTTTTTCATATAGTACATAATAACGCTACAAATGAATTTATTCCATACATATGGACCGCACTGTATAAATATGTTATTCAGCTTAATAACAAATAACTTTTAAATTTAAATATTCTGATAATCCTCTATATCATAGGTACCTATTAATATTATTTTACAATAAAATCTTCTAATACATTTTTAGTGGCATTTATTTACAATTAGATCAAGACCAAAAAAATTAAACAAAAATAAAATTTCTGAAACTGAAATATTTTTCAAATGTAGGCATGTCTATTTAATACAGCAATTTATAAAAACGTATACATAGTTTATAAATACTTTAAAATTTATTGATAATATCTTATCTGTTGCTATCATAGGTATCTGCCAAGTAGATATGAATAAATAAATCAATTTGGGTAACTACCAATATTAACAGAAGATTAGAAAATTTGAAATATTATGACTGACCTTTACCCTTACGTCAAACATGGCTATTGTTACTTTGTCGTTTACATAAATATTTTCATTGTTTGTTTATCTTGTCAGTATTTTTTTGTCATATATAACATGGCTGTTGTTTAAAGTTAATTTTGCGCTTACCGTAAAACAAAAATAACAAATAATGACAGTTGTCATAAGAAATTCTTATGAATACAATCATTTGTATTAGGCACTATGTCTTCGAAGGTCATACCTATTTTCTTCAGGTGGTATCTTAGACGACAGTGTCCCGTAAGCAGTCCTATAAGAATGCGTAGGTCTTTCCTATCCCACTCTAGAATCTGCTTAGTTATATTTTTCGAGGGTTTGGAGATGAAAGCCTTCGAATGAATTAGTCCTGGGATATCATTCCAGTACATGAGGATTTTCCTCTCTATCGAGCCGGAGATAATATCTTTGGCAGTACTTTTGGTAATGCCAAAGAATGGTTCAGGTCCTATAAATCTAGACTCTGCTCCTTTTTTGGCAAGAGTGTCGTTTTTTTCGTTACCCACCACTCCGCTATGTCCTGGTGCACAGAGCAAAGTTACCCTGTTGTTGGAAACAAGACGTTCTAAGGCTTTAATACAGTTCCATACCAACTTTGAATTAAGCGGGTGGAGCTCAGTGCCTTAAGAGCTACCTGGCTATCTGATACAGTATGTATGTTTTTGTTTACAAGAGGGTGATTTATCAGCTCTCCTGCACACAATTCAATGGCGAAAACCTCTGCCTGAAAGATGGTAGCATATGAGCCGAGGTTTACTACGATTTCAACCCTCGGTTTGCTACCATACACTCCTGCTCCAACACCTTCTGGAGTTTTGGAACCATCAGTGTATAGTACGTAGTTAGTCCCAGAGAAAGAGATGATCCCCTTTTCCTATTCGTCTCTCTTCGGAAAGAGGACTTTAAACGACTGTTCTACGTGCGTCCGGGTGGCTAGGATATCTGAGACCATCCCAAGCTTGTGGTGATCTTTAATTTCACGCATCAGACCCGAGTGGTCCCAGAGTCTCTCCCCTTTTACTTGACTATCCACCGACAGCAGCCTATAGGACACCATCCTGGCCTCCTTCTCCAATAGTAAATGAAGTGGGGTTATATCCAGGATGATCTTCATCGCCGCTGTCGGGGTAGTGGACATTGCCCCCGTAATGGCCACGCATGCTAGTCGCTGAAGTCCAGACAATCTTGCTCTGGTGGATTTCTGGAGTCCCACCAGATGTGTTTCTACTACCAGTAGAAAAGTATGAGGTATATAAAGTTTGTGTTTACCGCTGTTCGCTGTGAATTATGTAAGGAAAGGTCAATATTTTTTCTACTATACATGTGCCTCCGAAAAATTTGTTATGGAATGCGTTAAAGTTTTAAAATCAGATAAATAAAGAGAAGAACTTGATTGCATCAATTGTAAGGATCTGGCTTAAACTAAGGACTGCCACTATGTAAGATCTCACCATCTTTTTTAACAAAAAGAGAGACATTTTTACTTCAGTACAATGCCACCCTGTTGTATTTGATTCACTTTTTTGCGAACTATACTAAGTGACATAAAAATCGGATGAAGCTTCTCGGCGAGAAGTTCTCGCAACCCATGTATGTATGTATGTATGTATGAGTTAGGGGTGATAATTACACTGCGACCTATAGGATCTATTGTGTCCCCCCTTACTTGCCATGTTCTGATATTTTATCAGACCTATAGCAGCTCTTCGAGTCCTATTTTCCTGAGGAAGTTTAGGACATCGTCGGGCTTCAAATCAGGTAGATCCCCTTCCTCTATTTCATGTGCTCCTGGGTATCTAGCCCTAGAATTTTGCAAGGCAGGGCATTCTGAGAGTATGTGTATTGAGGTTTCATCCTCTTCCACACAGAATCTGCACTTTGTTTCATCTGCTAACCCTAGTTTCTTAACCAGCAATGCCCGGTTAATATTCCCGTTAGAATTCGGAGCATTTTTTTACTGAGGTTGAGGCAGCTAAGAGATCTCTTCTGGTCATAGTTCCCCAGTAGTATCTTAGATTGTCTCAGTCCTTTCAGCTGATTCCAGAACTTGGCTTTTTCCTTCTCCATTTCTTCCCATAGTTTTCCTAAGATTACTCTACTGCTGATCCCACAAGATGGTTCTGGTCCCAAATGTGGGGTTTCAGCTCCTTTTTTTGCCAGCTTATCTGCTGTTTCGTTCCCCTCTATTCCTATGTGTCCCGGGACCCATAGGAGGATGACAGTGTTCTTCTGGCCCAGTTCATTTAGTTTGCCTAGGCATTCGCAACCCATCTAGACTGTATACAATTGCTTCCAGATAATTCTGAACGCTTGTAGGGCTCTAGCCAAGTCTAGACATGTAAAGTCTATTAAGTCTATTAAGTTTAATTCTTTTTTCACAAAAAAACAAATATGTTTGTGTATTTCGGCCAAAGTACAACTTAATGATTTTAGTAAATAAATCTTAAAAGACAGTAATATTCTGAATCACCATAATATTCAATGCTCTGTAATAAACATGCCAACTGTGCATTGTTAAAACACTAATGTACTATTCGTGTATGTAATGTATTATGAATTTTAATGGTATTATAATGTTTAATTAAATAACTAAAGTATATAATAATACAACATTAAACACTGTAAAATTGGATAATCTGAACAGTATGTGCAGGTTTAGTCTAATATATTCAACGGTTTTCCTGCAAAAAAAGTTTTATAAGTGAAATAACGTATATCAAAAAATTATTTAAAACAAATCAAAGTAATAACGTATTTTCGGTAATGCGACAGCATTTTCTGAGGTATATAGATAGTGATGTAGCGTGACTTTGCGAGGCCCCATACAAAAATTTGTTTGAGGGACCTTAGGAAGGGTAAAGAATTCTTACAGATGAAAAAGTTCACATAAAATTAAGAGAAATATACAGCGTGTCCACGGATGGGGTATCCTATAGGTGAAAAATGTTTAAATATGAGTTTTAGTGAAAAATGTCATTCTTTATAAAAAGTTTTTCTTGTTTTGAAACCCCATAAAATATAAGAAAATTCAAGTGTTTCAAAATCCGTCTCATTTTATAGCCAGATGTATGAGAACCGTATGAATTTGTGCAATAACTTCGAAAATAATGTATTAGGTAATCTAGTGAGTGACGTTTACGATGTACCCAGTAACTGCCAACTTTTGTAAATAATTTTTAAATTGTCATTCTTTAATAAAAATATTTGACAACAATGTTAACTATTCAACAAAAAGTATATCTTATTAAGTGTTATGGTATTGGGGAAGTTTCGTAGCAGTATGCAATTGCAAAATTTCACGAAAGATATCCAGATGTATCCATTACGCGGTGTGGATTAAAAAAATTAATAAAGAAGTTTGATGAGACAGTATTTGTTCAAGACAAAGAGAAATTGAAAAAGGCGTTCGTTGAGGAGCTGTTTAAAAATATCCAGAGACATAATATCATATTTTAATAGGACTAGAGTAATTGTTGCTTTGTTACAACAAGTCTTTAGTAAAAGTGATATCGCTAAGACACAAATGATGTGAAGGATCGTCCCAGAAGTGCCGGAAGTCGATGTACAAGAGCAGTACAAGTTTTGGGTACGTTACTAATTGTATGAATTCCCATGACCATACGATAACATTTTCCCTTTTGAACTTTCAAAAAAATCGTCGGCTTTCCATAGCTTGTGGACGTAAAGAAGTATATTTTTTGTAAAGATTTATATATTTTTCTCCAATAATTGTGAACGATCGTGGCTTTTTAGATTTACTATCAGGAATCTTTATATGAATAACAGATCCTAAATTTTTTATATCGTCTATTGTCATGTTTACCATTTCATCGCATCTACATGCTCCAGATACGCCCATTATTAGAACAACCTAAAAGTAGTATGTATTTAAAAACTTGATTGTATTTATGCAGGTTAGAATATTATAACTAACCTTAATTCCTAGATATTGCTCATCAGGTGCATTATTTAAAAAATCTTCAAACTGGTCTTTTGTGAATACCTTTGACTTTTTGGGAGTATACCCTTCATTCTGCTTCTTCAGATAAGCACGTAGTTTCATACATTTGCTAATATCTAATCCATGTTTAATATTCATCATGGAATACTGAGACCACATTGTTGAAATTAAATTGATTGTACTAACCCTTACTTTTTGGAAGTCCATCTTATTAAGGATAATAAAAAACTCTTCGTTTTAACAAAACTTCCAATATTTATTTAAAAACTGCTTTTTTAAAAGACTCAATGACAGCCGTTTCGCTAGACAACTAGCATCGTCAGATTGACATATTGAAGTTACTATTTATTTTTGTAGCTAGGTACCTGATGTTTATTAGGTAGTTATAAGGCTAGACCAAGTATGGAAGTAATAAGACATAACAATATTAAAGCCTAGATGTTATTAGCCCTAAGGGATTATCCTGGATGTATTTCCCTCTAAGATTAGTATAACTGTGCAATGATATAGAAAAACCAGGAAAAACTATATCATGCTGATCTTTACAATAACTTAATATATTTGTGTTACAATTACGTCTTATCTATGTATAAAATGAAGACTCAATCAAAGCAAACACTTTAAAAGTGGAGAACTTCCCAGATTTATTTGTTCATTAACAACTTTAAATTGTGGATCTGCTAGATGTCTTTTTATTTCAAGTTCTTCAAGGAAATCTAAATTTTGTTTTTTATTACAAATGTGTAGTATTTGGATGTCATTGGTGTAAAAGAGTGAGGTTGGATGTTCAAGTAGGTGTTTTGCATAATTTGACTTATCTGGTTGTTTTAATCTATATGCTCTTAAATGTTCGTTAAATCTTACTTCAAAATTTCTTTGTGTTTGACCTATATATACAGCATTACACTTTGGACAATTAATTTTGTAAACACCAGATTTTTTAATCTAGGTAATTTTGTTTTTACATTTAACAATTTTGTACCAACATTATTTTGTGTTTTAAATGATATTATTGCTGATGTTGCCGAAGATATTATTTTTGAAATTTTATTGGAAATACTTCCACAATATGTAATATTTTTATAAATTTTAATTTCTTTAGTTTGTTTAGGAAATATTAGTTGTAGTGCCACTTTCTGTTCTTTTTTATTTATTAATGTATTTATCAAATGAATTGGGTAGCCATTAGATGTAGCTATTTGTTTTATGATATAAATTTCTTTATCAAAGTTAATTTTGTTCATTGGAATTGAAAATGCCCTATGTATCATAGAATTATAAGCTGCTAATTTATGTGTTATAGGATGATTTTCAATTATATGGTATGGTTACATACCATACATAGTAACTTCAATATGTCAATCTGACGATGCTAGTTGTCTAGCGAAACGGCTGTCATTCAGTCTTTTAAAAAAGCAGTTTTTAAATAAATATTGGAAGTTTTGTTAAAACGAAGAGTTTTTTATTATCCTTAACACATTGTTGAACTTTTCATTTTTAATTTAGTTGTCATTTCAAAAAAATAAGCTAGTAGCACATTTTCCGAATAGTTTGAAATGTTTTTATCATTGCACCATGTGAGAAATCTTTCGTAAGCATGATTATAAACTCTACTTGACTTAGTTGGAATTAAATCATTCGTAGCTGCCTTAGTAATGTCAACAACGTCGGGCGGTGTACGGTTGGGTTCTGAATCCGACATAATATAATCTAAAAGAAAATTTCAGTACACCTTACTACAACAAACGAAATTTTGATGCTCAAGTACTTACCAAAAATGCACAGTCCAATTGTTGCTTTAAATCACTTACAATATTTCTGACATTGTAAAATATTATTGAACTGTCAAATTTGTTTTTGACTTGGCAATCACAAAACCAGTAACCACGGAAATGTAGTGCGCAGTTTTATAATTATTATTCTCTGAATTTATCAACTTCGTTGCGATCGTTTTGAATTTTTATTTAAATATTAATTAGTTCTATTATAGTCTGGATGCCGTTTGCGGAAAAAATAGCATGTTTCCAAACTTTTGGACATATGTGTAGTTTTAAACATGTATTTCAGCGAGTATTTCACCTAATGCATCATAGGAAGAAAGCATAAACTTTATTTGTTTTGATATTTTCTAACAATAAAATTTTTGATAATTGGATTATTGAATTTTATGACAGAAATTGCCAAATCTGAATTAAAGATTAATTACAAGCCGAAATCATAATGACCATTAATCTTTATTAATTTTACGTAAATCACCGAAGTAGTTCTTCTCTAAAACCAGAAAATTAATGACTTGGTTGAAAGGTGAAATACCAACTTTTATTGTATGCACTTCCATTATAAAAGAGTTATAAATCATTACGTTTAACCAACTTTTGTCCTAACAAAAAATTACCCTAGGAAAATGTTAAATTTTGTCAATTTCAATTTTAATGCAACTATACAGCAGCGTATAAAAAGAACAACGTTAGGTAAAACCCGACATTGGATGTTTTATAATTTCCTGTTGCACTTTCATAAATCTGAGGGTCACTTAAATCTAAATATACTCGCGTAAACCACAACAACAAATATGTGACGACGGCGTCTGTGCCAAAATGTGTCTCACTTGATGATTGAAATTTCGAAAAATCCTTGCCACCACCACAAAATAATTGGAAACAATATAAATGTTGATATATTTAAATCTGCAAATAAAATGGGGAATTGAGGTTTGTTTATGATCGGCTTGGTAACTTTTTTAATTTCGTAATTTCCTACAAAAACAAGATTAAAATATGTGATACATTTTCAGTTAGCTACTGGGATACTAAAAATACGACAAACCCAGTTCACATAAAATATTTTGGAATTAGTATAGGTGGGTTAATATAACAAATTATAACATCATTGAATCAATAAAATTAATTTAGCAAAATTTCACTCTGGAAATGCCACAAATTTTAAGAGTGAAATTGGTTATATAAAAAGTGAGCGTAGTCACGTAATTAAGCATATAGAAAATTTTTTCCCTTATCTTAGTAAAGTGAAATGGGGGGTTGAAAATATTTCCCAGTAAAGGCAGCAAGAGTTGACTCGGGAAAAATGGAAACACTCCATTAGTAGGGCTTAAACTCTTTCTTGGAATTGCAAGCACTCTTTAAAAAGTCGCCATCAGCGAATAAGAGCAAGAAAAGTCTCTTGGACTGTTTTCATACCGACCACACTGGGTCCTTCCTTTAACTCCAGAACACTAACGTAATCGCCTTCAGTGGTGCAGAGAACGCTCACCATGGGATCAGGAATGGACAGTATTGTCTTTAGTGACGAGTCTCGATTTTGTTTAGGCATGCACGATGGTCGAGCGAAGACGACCTGGTGAAAGGAGAAATCCACGGTTTTTTGTTGAAAGGCATGTTCATCAAACTGTTGGAGTTATGGTTTGGGGTGCTATAGCTTATGGTTCGAGATCACCTTTAATCTTCATCAGAGGTAACATGAACGCGCAGCGTTAGATCCAAGAAGTTTTAGAACCCCATCTTTTACTCTATCTTGACACCCTGACAAATCCAACTTTCCAACAAGATAATGCCCGACCACATGTCGCAAGAGTCACAATAGACTTCTTTCAACATAATGATGTCACATTGTTACCTTGGCCACCAAGATATCCCGACTTACCCCAATTGAGCACGTGTGGGATATGATGGGTAGGAAAATGCTCAATTTGCAACGTCCTCCTCAGACTCTAAAAGAACTTCGAGAGGAGTTGGTGGTTGCCTGGAATGAGATACCACAGGGGACATTGACCACCTGATCAGAAGCATGCCTAGGCGCGTTGGAGAATGTGTAACACATCGGAGTGCATCCACACATTATTATGCTTCAGTAAATACTTATACAAAATTTGGTGTGGCTCTTTTTATTCGCTCTTTGCTCTTTTTATAACTATTTTTGATTCTCCTGATACCATTGTTTTCTTTATAACCTGATGATGGTCTGAAGACCGTAACATGTTGCACTAATTTTTTAACCTTACTATTAAACGTTGTGAATAGACTTTGAGTTTTATTACTACGATTATCTACATCATCCACATTTGAGAGATGGATTTCCTTTTCAATTTTAGTATATTTGTATTGGATTTATTTATATAAGGCCTAATTTCTATATTTGTAAAATATTATATTTGGCATTAATTATTTTATTTTAATTGATTAGCAAACAAGGAATTTATTTGGATTTTCAATGGTCAATTAAATTCTATAGTAATTTTTTTATTATTATTAAACGATTAATAAAAAATTGTTCCATATATTTTTTATACCAAATAAGTTCTTTTTTTTTTCTTTTTTAACTGGCTACTTAATATAAAATAATCAAACTTATTCCTACCTTTTTTTTTTAATTTTTGAACCTTACTTAAACAAATTACTGTTTTAACATTTAGTGGGTGCACTAAATTTAAAGTTATAATTAGTTGTTTATTAACTTAATAATCCAATTAGAAACTTTCTAATACTGAGACAAAAAAGAAGCTAATGCTTCAAAATTTTTAACTGATAAAATAACTAATATTCAGAAATAGAAAATATAATAAATAGAGAATAGAAAAAGTAATAAGAAAAGCCAAAGACAAAAATAACAAACTATTAAAATATAAACAGTAAAAACCATAAAAATTTTATTAAAAAGTTGGAAAAAAGGTAAAAAAATTAGACTTTTCAATAAGTAGGGGAAAAGTAGTAATTAGAAATTGTAAATTGATATAGAAGATTTTAAAATGGGTAGTAGGATTTTTTTTATTTAGTAGATAAGGAGATTAACAAAAAGGGAAAAAGATATCTGGATATACGAAAAAAAAGGGAATTAACAATTCAAAAAAATAAAAGAAGAAATTTGAGATTCATAGTCATACTTAACCTCAAACTATTCCTTGACGAAAATACTGTGTCCAGATCTCGCAAAAACTTCACAAAAACAAGAAAATACACAAAACAAAAAATTGTCAAAGTAAATTAACTATATACCATAAGGCTAAACTTTGTTTAAATAAAATTCTATGATATAACATGCTGCATATTCATAGGACGTTGGAGCTGTTTGAAAAATACTTTTTAAACCATTTTTGCAAAAATGTTAGATTCTTAAATCTGTTAAAATAAAATAACGTTTAGGTGTCATTTACTTCAAAATTACAATTTTATGATGATATAAAAGAATCGTTAAATTTTATCGATAAACTTATTATTATTTATGATGTGACGTCGATAATTGAAAATTTAACAAAATTATTTATGGATCAGTAAAACTTTCAAGTACGTAAAATCGAAGATAGTTACATTAATGGAATATTACCTATATTATTATTATTATTATTATTTTTCAAGTGAGTTTTCGATAGTGGATTTTACGTGAACGTTAAATATTCATGCGTTATTTGTAATATTACAGCCGTTTAAAAAGTACAAAAGAATAACGTATTACCAGTTTTATTATACAGTATGATGCAAATGTATGGAATAAATTGTTTATTTCAAAAACAGACGGATTTAAAAAAAAATATTAAAACACGTCAATTTTAATTTTTGAATGGCCATCAACTGCTATAGATGTGTTGGACATTACGTCATTAGTGATGGCGTAATGACGTCATCGACGATTTTTTTAAATACAAACCGAGGTCACGTGACAGCTCATTTCAAAGGTCTCTTTATCGCCTTTGCAATAATGTAATCATTTAAATATTTATTTCTACAGGGATAACCAAAATTATGAACTTTGTTAAGTAACATGGAATTACAATAAATATTAATTCATTGAACTAAAATACCCTAAGGACCGTTACTGGGAATAAAACAAAATGGAGTTTAATGATGGTTCCGAAAAAAAAATACATTGATAAAAATAATGCTACATTATAATTTGAAATTAATTATTGTAGTAAATACTCGGAGTTATTTTTATAAAAATATTTAAATCAGTATTATCATTGACTCGTCTTTATTCGTCAATGATCTGTGAATCTGTCAAATAATAGACGTCGAATTTTTACTGTTTGTTGCCGACATTAATAACAGCATTTACAAAAATGAAACTAACAGAAACAGAACAAATCGAGATTTTAACCATGATTGGTTATGGAGATAGAGTGAGGTCTCAAGCAGAAGTTCGTAATTTATTTAATGCTAAATACCCCAATCGCGATCCAATTACTCAATCAATAGTAAGTAAAATTGAAAAAAAAATTAGAGAAACGTGCCATGTTAAAGATCTTCCCAGAAGTGGTAGAACATCAATATCCGAAGCCAAAAAACTGGACGTTGTACTGGCGTTTCAAGAAAATCCTCATACCAGTTCTAGGCAGGTCGCACTAGATAATAATGTCCACCAATCAACTGTTGTAAGAGTGCTAAAAAAGGAGAAGTGGTATCCATACAAAGTACATCTGGTCCAGGAGCTATTAGACGATGACTTTGATAGAAGAATCGAATTCTGCGAAATCGTTATGGAACAATGTAACAGAGTTCCGGGTTTCATACAAAAGGTACTTTTTTCAGATGAAGCGTCTTTTGGGCAAGTGAAAATCCACATTGGATGGAAGAGTATAGAACACAATATCCCGAGAAGGTGAATGTTTGGATCGGCATTATAAACAATCAAATTGTAGGGCCATATTTTTTTGAGGGAAACCTAACTGCTACTAGTTATCTGGAATTTCTTCAAAATTATCTGTTGCCACAGTTGAATCAGCTATTTCCAAATAGAAATGATTTATGGTACCAACAGGATGGGGCTACCCTACACTATGGCGTTGAGGTACGAAATTACCTTAATAACGTTTTCCTAGGAAGGTGGATAGGTAGAAGGGAGCCTATCGAATGGCCACCAAGGTCTCCAGATTTGACTCCGTTAGACTTTTTTGTGGATATATTTAAAAAAAAGAGTATATCAAAATCGACCGAATAATGTAGAAGAGTTGAAAGAGCAAATCCGAACGGAAATTACACAAATAATACCTGAAGTCTTCGAAAACGTTAAGAAAGAATTTACTGCTCGCCTTTCTCATTGTATCATTGCTGAAGGCCGGCAATTTTAACATTTGTGTAATTTAATTGTATTTAAGTAAACATTTATTCGAAGTTAATTGTATTAATAAACCAACAGTTTTGGGTAACCCTGTAGAAATAAATATTTAAATGATTACATTGTTGCAAAGGCAATAAGGAGACCTTTCAAATGAGCTGTCACTAATGACGTAATGTCCAACACATCTATAGCAGTTGATGGCCATTCAAAAAAAATTTTTTTAAAGTCGTCTTTTTCTGAAATAATGAATTTATTCCATACATTTGCATCATACTGTATTATAACAGAAATAAACAAACTAATTTATTTTTTAGATCTAATATCTAATTAAGTCCGCCTTGTGTGAAACATACAACGAAAGTAGACAACTATAAAAATTAAACTTAAAAAACTTTGAATGTAAAACTATAAAGTTTTCATACTATTGGACGTGACCGTTAAAAAATCAGTAGCATATATTCTCCTATAACCAAACTACTATGCTAAACGAAATTCACCTAGAATTGGAAAATCGAAATGGTGCATATAAATTGAAAATTAAATTTCTCATTTTTCCGACCTGCAATCGGTGCAGTCTTTATTATAAAAATTTCTAATTTAAGGGCACTGCACGCCTCTACAAGAGCCTCTAATAAATTGCAAAGAAATGTTTCTAAAAGCTGGGTGTTTTGAAATTAGTTCTAGAACTCTACAAGTAACACACTATTTGGAGTGACAAAATCGGACGACAATTTGATCGTATATTCGGAAAAATGTGTAGACGGCACACGATTGATCATCAGGGGGTCTATTCTCGAACAAAATATTTCGAATTCGACATTTGTCTATGAAAATTGTCGCACAACTTGATTTAACGATTCTCAAATATGTTCTATGCCAATGTAGGATGTGAGTTTTGGTTTTTTGATAGTTATATTTGTATCAATTTGTATTTGTGTGCTAGATTGGATTGTTTTTTGTTTGAGGCTCGTGTTTAAGGTGGATTCATGCAAGCAAAAATTAAAAAGCTTCATTCAAAACCAGAAAATTACAATTACAATTAGTACCTACTTAGAATTAGTAGTAAAAGCTTGGCATATGACTAACAATACTCATAACTTTTAAATTATTTTTTCCACTTATACTAACAATTACAATTACTCTAGTATTATATTGGTTAGATCAGTGGTTCCCAACCTTTTTCGGCCTACCGCCCATTTTTCCAAAAACAAAATACTTAACGCCCCCCTTAAAAAACTCTTCCATTCTTAAAATTAGTAACGCACTTTCATTCACAATTGTTTTACCTTTTTTGGGTCAAAGGCTACCTTAAATATGATTCGACGGCCCCTTAACTAATCCAAGCAACAACAAATTAAAAAATATACTTTATTCAAAAATACAGCATTCATGTATTGATCAAACTGTAACGTTTATTTATTTTTTTACCAGTCTTTTTAATTTATTTTTATACTATTTAAATCACTAACACTGTTTAATTTATATAACACAATTTATTTACAATACTTTAATTTGTGTAAGACAATATTTCTATTCGCATTTATCTAACAACATACTACTAACTAACTCACTAACTAACTAACTTAAAATATTCAAATCGGTCCTTTATATAGGTAAATATTGTTCCAGCATACTCCAGTCTATTCTGGAAATCGTCTCGATCATTCGACCGCTTCGCTCATCAAGCGCCGTTGAAAGAAACGGATATTCTGGAATATTCTCGCGTCATCTGTCTGCTTCGCGTCTGGGTCATAGCGCCAGGGGCGTACTCGCACAACAAAACTTTAACTTAAATACATATCGTAAAAAACAATATAATAATAATATAACATTTTTAATGAGAAGGCTGAGCTTGATCTAATGATGGTAATCTGTCAATATTTGGTTCCATACTTGTCATCAGCAATCTTAAATCACCGCGCTCCACTATGGACAGTCTTTTTCTCTTTTTTAATTGCTGACTATGCTAAATCCTCTTTCGGCTAAATACGATGAAGGAAAGGCAATGAAAAACTTCTTTGAAGCATCCATAAAGCTGGATATAATACTAAAATTTGACATTGCAGCCAAAATTCTTGATATCCATTTTTAAATTTCACTTTTAACTCTTCATTTGTTGACAATTCTATCAATTCCTTTGATAGGTTAGGTTAGTTCTCCTTCAGTGATAATTCTGCGGTTTCTAAACTTTTATATTTTCGGATTCACCTTCTCTATTTCTGTGTGAGAAGCGAAAAGCAAAGTTGTTAGGTTAGAAGCAAAGAAGCGACAGCTATTCCTCAATGCCCCCCAAATTTTTCTTGGACCCAAAAGCCCCCTTATCTTTCTTCAACGCCCACCGGTGGGCGCCCCCGTTGGGAACCACTGGGTTAGATTAATAATATCTACATACCTATTATGATACAATCAGAAAAATAGGTACCTTTCTTCAAGAGATGTAATGCACTTTCACGATTCCCTTGTTCTATTAAGAGTTCTAGAATAATTATTAGTCTCTATCTAATTCTTTAGTTAATTTGAACGTTTTAATAAACTTTCTATGAGATGAAAATAATGTAAAAACTTTTCCACATATTCCTCGTCTCTCTCGAGGCCGTTAATACATTTCTTGATTTTCTAAATTTTCAATAAATAAAATTTTCAAAAATATCTGAAAAAGTACCAAACAAAATTATTGATAGCTTCTGTATATTCCTTATGGTGTATTCATTTTATGTTTTTTTAATGTTGAAATGAAAACATAAAAAAGGATTGTGGTTTCATTTCCCATATAAATTAACAAAAATTAACATATAAAATGATAAGCTACAAATTTCGCAATAAGTAATGAAATTCTCGCATTCGACATAAATTGTCGGCTGCCTTTGACCATTCTACAATTTGTCTGTCAAAAATTTGCAAAGGTGACTTTTGAGAATAAGGTTATTCAGATTTTCTTCGACAAAGAGGATTTCTCGCATGCGACAAAATATGTCACTGTTTGAGAATAGGGTCCCTGAATAAGCCGATCTAAAAACTATGCGCCACTATAATATTCGATATTTTTATCGATTCGACGAAACAATCGAAACCGTACCATGTGAACGGGGGCTGTAATCGTAATCGTAATATTTAAAATATAATACTTATACTTACTATCTGTAAACAGAAGAATTACTTCCCGATATACTGTCAGCATCGTGATTCCAATGGTGTAATGATGGCAGTGACACGGCAGGAGACGGTAACGATAAATCTAAAAAACAATATTTGTTTAAAAAATAAAATATTATTAACCAGTTAGGAAAATCCGGACATTCATAGACGATTAAAGAGTCCGGGATTATTTACAAATAGTTCAAAATTCAACAGATATTATTTAATTTTGAAAACACCGCCAATAATTTAATTCACACATAAATAGTGCTTTGAAATAAATAAATATGAAATACTATGAAAAGGTTATTGAGTTTGAATTGTCAAAGTTGGCGCTTAAAAATGTCATTAATGGTGTTTGCATGATACAAAAAAACAAGGGCGAGTAAACGCTATAATTATAAAAAGAAAATTTCTTTGTCTTTTTCTATCTGTATCAACAATCACAACGCGTAAGCTTCATTGTACATAATCAGTAGGTAGAGTTGGATCACTTATTTGAGAAACTCTACAACTCCCATAAACATACACATATGTCCAAAAGTTTGGAATATTTAGAAAAAAATCCTTATTTTAAAGCGTTTTGTAACAGTACCTGTTAACATTTTAAGCACCTGGTATCCTAAATATTAAAGTAAATTAGTACCGCGAGCTCCATCTTTCCTAAATAATTCTTAATAATAAAATAATAAATACGGTCTCTATAATTATAATTGGAAGTTCAAAGTAGCTACGCTACGAGGTGTACTAATGAGTTGCCATTATTGAGTTAAAGAGGTTTTAATAATTTTTCCCAGTCTCATTTCTTGTATTGGTTTACTGTCATATACAGGTATGTTTTTTTCCAATTTTATAATTCCTTTTTGTTAAAATATTTATAAAATATCGAAAGTTATATTATATTTTATTATATCAGATGAGAATTTCAACATATATCATTATTATTTAAAAAATCTTTTTATGGTAATTAAAAGTATTAATGATAATTTTTTATAAAAAGGCTAGTAAAAGTACATTTCTGGAATTTTGATTAGTGTGTAAGGTTGTTACAAAGTAAATTTAATGTAAGAATGTATCTTTTGTAATCTATTAAAATACATTAGCATCTAACTGTAGATTTCTGACTATGCTGATTTGTACTTTTTGTACCAGAAAAGTAAATGTGACACGTGTTTGACACTGGTAATTTTCAGAAAGTTGGAATATAATTCAGTAAACTAGAAGCATCTCTTTAATTTGAAGATTCAGTAAACTTGAACAGCTTGTAAACTTTAAGCTCTCGTATGCATGAACATTTTTAACTAGATTATCTCTACAACTTGGGCAGATCATCCCTCCACTCGTGATCTTCCATATTCATTTGGAACCACCTAAACAGTGCCGTAACGATCCCAAGGTGCGGCGAAGGATCATCCACTATCGTTAACAGATAAGTTTATTGTGGTATATCAAGTTTACTGTTCCCATATTTTTTTTTCTCTTTTATCTCCGTTTATATCTATCTATATCGTCAACTGTATTAGAATAAGTATTTTTAAAGAACTGTTTGCGGATTATTTTTTTTTTGTAACGTATTCTCAACTTCATTCATTTTAGCACCAAGGAAATCTATTTATCTTTTATCTGTTGGTACATTTTCATTTTTTTACTTAATAGACAATTTTTTCTGACATCTTTCTGTCATCTTATGATACTTATTTAAATAACTCAGCTTAAAACAACTTCCTTCAGTAGTATCATAAAAAATAAAAAGATTTCAGTGGCGCCCTTATAATTTCTTAAAGAAACAAATATTCTACTATAGTCAGAGCTAATGAACTTACTCACCCCTAGCCGAGGTATTTAACTATCATAATTTTTGCTGTGATACAACAGCAGCACAAGACCGGCAGATAACATTGATAGCTCGAAAAAATCAACAGGAATTTACAAGTGGCATATCCAGAGAAATTGCTAGTCTTGAAGGACTGATCTCAAGGCAAACAATTACACTAAGATTAGATGCGGTAAATTTGTATCGCAGAAGACCTCTACGTGTTCCAAAACTAACATATCAACAAAAAATTGTAAGGTTGCAATGGGCTCAAGAAATGTTACACCATGGTCCTAACTGGAATTACGTGATGTTCTCTGATGAATCAAGAATTGGCTTGGTTTCTGATTCGCGAAGAACGCTAGTTTGGAGGGTTCCAGAACGACAAGCCCGATTAGAAACAACCCAACCTCGTGTTCCATTTGAAGGTGGGAGTATTCTGGTTTGGAGTGGTATTATGAGGGGTACACGGACCCTTCTCCTGGTTTTGGAGAGAAGAATCACTGGTGCTGTGTACATAGAGGAAATTTTAAATCCTGTTGTGCGTCTATTCCGGAGGGCGGAGGTAATGGATTTGTGTTTATGCATGACAATGCACCTCCACATCAAACAGCTGCAGTACAAAATTTTTTGTAAGAAGAAGGAATATCCACATTAAGATGGCCATCAAATTCCCCTGATATGATCGTCATTGAACATGCCTGGGACATTCTTAAAACACGCATTAACAATCGAAACCCGTCCCCAATTACTCTACGAGAATTGAAAGATGCTGCTCGTGAAGAATGGGAGAGAATTCCGCAAGCCCAGTTCGATCATTTAATCGATATCATGCCACATCGCCTAAAGTCATGCATACAGGCCCATGGAGGAAATACTGATTATTAATTTTATTTAAAAACCTTTTTTTACTTATTAATTTATTTTAAAAAAATTTTAATACATTGTACATCAAAAGAATAAATAATTTTTTTTGTATGTTTATTTAATATTGGTTAGAGTTATAGCAAAATGATGTTTATTTATATCAAAAATATTATTTATAAAAATTAACAAAAATATGAAATATTCCATTATTCCAAACTTTGGACATATGTGTATGTTGCAAATAGGCAAATTTTAAGGAGTCTGGGGTCCTACGATGTTCAAATGTATTTTTTATATATTCAAATGTTATGAGAGAAGCCGCTGACGTCATTGAACATTTCATAAAGAATAGCCATAACGTTTAATGTGCCATCGAAAAAAAACACCCTTTTATACTAATATTTTCTACAACAATAACACTGTTTCTTTATTTCTATGGTGTTAGAGTAATAAATCTAAAAAAACTTACTTGTGACACTTAAGTCGTGTTCGTGTGCCGAGGTCAATCTTAAGTACGAAGGTCTTTGAAGATTAGGAGAGGTCTGTAAAAAATAAATAATATATTTAACAACTTTTATAACATTTGTAACATTTTAAAACAAGCTTAGATAAGTACGACCACCAATTTGGTTTCTAATACTTAATCTTGCACCAAAGCCACAATTTTATCCGAAAGAGACTAAATACATATCACAATACAATCACAATCACAATACAATACAAAACGGTGACCTTCTGAATATTATTTTATACATTTACTTAATGTAATTTTATAAAAATTTGTCAGAGCGTTGAGTGATAAATGTAAGAAGAGACGCAACGCAATGTAAAATTTTGTGCCTTATGAAGAATCCAGCTTATCCTTCACTATTCATTTAAATTGTTACTTTATTTGGGAGGTGCGGTGTTTAAACATCAACTATTCATTTCTTTTGTCCCCTTATCTCGTCGTATATCTACATTGATACCTGTTTACAAACGAATATTTATTTTAAAAACGAGTTCGGACGGTTTTTTAGTTAACTATATACAATATTCATAAATGTCCAGCATTTGATATAAATTGTTATGAAAGAGATATAACTTTCGTATCAAAAACTTTTTTTTATATTTCGCACTTAAAAAAATCTTCATTATAAAACGGATTTGCGTATCGTAATGTAACTTTTACGCACGCAAATTTTTGTTTTAAATGGTTGGCGACATGAGTGAAGTATCTAATGACAAAACTATTGAAAATGACATTTGTGGCTACTAGCAATTTATTAATTTTATATTGTTCTTTAAGAAAATATATTTGTGAATATTAATATCTTCTTTTACTTATATAATTTATTATTATTGGTGTATTATTCATTTTAAAATATTTTAAAACATTAACATTTGATAATTTAAATGTCAAAACTGTCAAATGTTATAAATTACACAGTACTACCGACATACTTTTTAAAATCAAAATTTTCGTAATTTACATACAAATAATAAATTAATTTAAAAAATGATAAAATGGCGAAATATAAAAAATATTATAAACAACTTATTTTATATGGCTGTTGTGACACTCGTCATTTAAAAAACTCATCGCTTCGCGATTCGTTTTTTAAACTTGAACTCTTGTCATAACACAAATCCATATGAAATGCGTTGTTTAATATACTATTTAGAAACAATTTGCTATAAATAATTTTCTTCGTATATTTCTTTAAATACTTAATTGAGTTTTATGATAAACTACAAAAAATTGAAACTATTTGATCTTTTTATCAAACATAAATAATTAAATAAATAATAGAGCTAGGGCTTTTATTAAAAGCTAAAATTGTTAATTAATTAATAGTTTATACTAGAGATGTGCCGCGATTTCACAGTAACAGATTTTGTCACTGTTTTTTGTCTGTCACTGAAGCATCATGTTCCAGCCATTATAAAAAATCTGTGATTTTGAGTCACAGGTTTTTTAAAAAAGAATTTTGTAGATTAGATTTAGAATAAATACTTCAGCGATTTTTCGTAACAGATTTTTTTGGGACTCAAATTTTTGATGGATTAGAATTCTAAAAAATGGTTATTTTGAGCAACATGTTACCAGGTATAACTACTGTTGCTTGCTGCAAAGTGAAAGTAGAATTAAATAATTTTATTGTGATTTTTCTAAAATTTCTATACTATATTTAACTTAAAGAAAGGTAATGACAATCAACTACCTCTCTCTTGATAAAAGTTGGATTGGTTGATTTTTATTCCATACTCCTTGTTTTTGGTACAAAATCTAAATCAAAGACAACTCTGTGATTTTTTTTGATTTTAAAATATAGCGTCAATAGAATGAAACAAAACAAAACATTCTTAAAAAAAAACTGGGGTTGAGGAACGGAAACAAGATCCATGTTTCATTCCTTATTAAAAAGCTGCTCTAATAAAAAAAAATGTTTTTTGTCACAGTTTTTTTAGTGGAACAGTAACAGTTGTCACATTTTTTTGAAAATCCTGCTCCAACACATCTCTAGTTAATACCAAAGAAAAATGTAATTTCCCTCTATTTATCTGATTAATAAAATAAAAAAAAAGTGAATAAAACAATTTTTTTAATTATCAACGCTGGATTTGTTGCCTTTACTGCATACCCTATCGATAGATTCATTTTTAAAAACAAAACTACTAACTACATTTGAAAACACTACTAAACACACGATCAAATGAAAATTTTTGAACAGTAATGTGATCAACTGTCACAGGTAATCTGAACACCATGTGTCTAGATTATCGACATACTTCCATTCTTATTAGTAAAAAAAATATAGTAACATTTATCATGAAGGTTATTTTTGAATTAAATAAAAAATTACGAATTTTTTAGAAAGGTTTTCAAAGGTTGCATATGAAATTTTTTTATAAGATAGTAAGTTTCTCTTGTGTAAGGTAGTATAATCAAAATTAGTAAATTGTATCTTGATTTAAATTTAAGTTGTGTATTTAGGTTGACTGCGGATCCATTGGCCAATGGACTAGTTTAGTAGGATCATATTAATCAAAATGATAGCAATATATATTTAGGATAAGATACCTACTTACTTATATTGGTATTCATTTTGCAATTAATTTTTCTCATTTCGTAAAATTTAGCAATAAATAATTAGTAAGTTTTAAACGTAGCGCCAACTAATAACCAATAATAAAGTGTGTTTAAAAGTCAACGTTGTCACAGTTTAGCTACGTTCGTTTCAAGTATTCTCAAAGAACTGGCGGCACAAAACACCGTGTTCTGTGACTAACTGATTGTACCAGTTGACAAGATATATGGCAGGAGAGAAAATCGTGTTTATCTGTAATAAACAAACAAGACCCCTATTCTTGACGGTGATAGAATATAACAGCCAATAGAAAGTGGGTGTGGTTCTATTGAAAATACCAAAATGGTATTCTTGAAATTCGTTCTCTCACTGTGCCGATAGAAGGGTTGCTCCCCGAGAGAACAATTACTTCTATTGGTTATTTTTAAAGGAACCGCTATAACACCAAGAGAAGGTGTTAGGGATTTTTATTTTCGAACCAAAAATAGTATAGAAGTAATTTCTTTCATAAACCAAACACAACCAAAGAACAAATTAAACTAACGAAAATGACAGAATATTTTGTTTAGTGTTTTACTCCTTATTTGATAAAATGTCAATCAGAGAACAAAAATATCGATATGTTTATATCTTTTTAATGACAACAAATAAGAGAGAGAGATAAGTTTCTCGGTTAATATTAAAGCATATCGACAACATCGCAAATTTTCTACCAATCTTATTGAAACACGTCACTTACCACTTATGACGTATGTAACCATTAAATTTAAATTTCAAAAGCCGATTATGGCTAGAGGATTAATTTTATAAAAATTTTATTTGTACAGTTGAACCACTAAAAACCTATTTTATAAGATGCGAATATAAAAAAAATCACTAAACTAGTCCATTAACCGAACTAAGAGTCTTAATAGAAATAGATGTCTTATATCTTCTTGAAAATAAATCGCATTGCAAAATCTATCTGATTTAAAAATCGATTCCCCATATATGTTATAAAGTTTAACAATCATAGGATTTCTCTAGATGAAATTTAATACTGGCTTACTTTGATTCTTTATTTTTTTGGTATCGATTTCTGTTTATGTATCTGGCTTCTAAATCTAATTAATAATTAGTTGGAGGTCGATTTACAGCTAAATATTTCCTACAAAAACCACATAATCTACAAACATCCCACGACTTAGGCATAACTAAAATTTTTGTAGTGTAATCATCATAATTTTGAACGCCAATTATTAATAAGTTTAGGCCCTCTTTATGCTTTAACAAAATCATTCGACGTAATTAAATTCTGTGGCAATACATTGTTTATGAGTTTTGTTTCACTAAAGTAGCTAATTCTATACATAACATTCTCTTGATAAAAAATGTCAACACATTAAAGTGAACAAAAGACATCGTCTGATAAAATGAATTGATTATATTTTGATTAGCTGCAATACCTTATTATAGAATTAGAGATATAATAATAAAATATAACTAACGAAATCATATAAATATGTTCATATTTTTAGTTTTTCTTTGGAAAATTAAAAATGATGTATACTCAGTAAATTATAAAAATGTTATCCTAATTAATGTAGGTTTTGTGTAAATTGGTTGGAATATAACAATAATTAAGTCTCCATTTTTCTATAAATATATAAAAAAAATACTATTCCATCATGCAGTGAAGAAAGGGGGGCCCTTATCACTTCTATACAAGGACTATCACTATAAATATAAAGGGCGGAGGGGGAAAAGTGAGATAGAACGAACGAAAGTTAGATTAAGGGGTAGGTACGTTTCTACCTACATGGTGTAAACTAACAGGTCGGCTGAAAAGTCCCCGGTCTATCATAGTAAAACACAATATTTTGACAAAATTCATTTTTTTTATTCAACATAGTTGCCTTCAAGGGCGATACAGCGATTATAGCGACCTTCCAACTTTTCGATACCATTTTTGTAGTAGGTACTCCTTGGGTTTGTCCTCAAAATAGGCTTCAGTTGCGGCGATTACCTCAGTATCAGAGCCAAATTTTTTCCCGCGAGCATTCTCTTCAGGTCAGAGAAAAGGAAAAAGTCGCTGGGGGCTAGATCTGGAGAATACGGTGGGTGAGGAAGCAATTCAAAGCCCCATTCATGCAATTTTGTCATCGTTTTCGATGATTTGTGACACGGTGCATTGTCTTGATGAAACAACACTTTTTTTTTCTTCATATGGGGCCGTTTTTTCGCGATTTCATTCTTCAATCGCTCCAATAATGCACAGTAATAGTCGCTGTTGATTGTTTTTTCCTTTTCCAAATAGTCGATGAACAATATACCGTGTGTATCCCAAAAAACTGAGGCCATAACTTTGCCAGCTGACTGTTGAGTCTTTCCACGCTTTGGTGGCGGTTCACCGGCCGCAGTCCACTCAGCTGACTGTCGATTGGACTCAGGCGTGTAGTGATGGACCCAAGTTTCATCCATAGTCACATATCGACGCAAGAAATCGGGTTTATTACGACTTAACAGCTACAAACACTGCTCAGAATCATCAATTCGTTGGTGTTTTTGGTCGATTGTGTGAGCTTCCGCATACCCAAATATTCGTGAACGATATGTCCAACACGTTCGTTGGATATCTTTAGAGTGTCAGCTATCTCGATCATATTCACTTTACGTTCACTCAAAATCATTTTGTGGATTTTTTTGATATTTTCGTCGGTAACCACCTCTTTTGGGCGTCCACTGCTTTCACCGTCTTCGGTGCTCATTTCATCACGCTTGAATTTTGCGTACCAGTCAATGATTGTTGATTTTCCTGGCGCAGAGTCCGGAAACTCATTATCAAGCCAAGCTTTTGCTTCAACTGTATTTTTTCCTTTCAAATAACAATATTTAATAAGCACACGAAATTCTTTTCCATCTTTTTGAAACTAACAAAAGTTGCTTTACTAAAAATGCAATATCTCACAAACTAATAATCCGACAGCTGTCAAATTTTTACACGAATCTTTTGAAGGTTGATACTATCTAAAAATGAAATGGATTTAATTCTAGTGTCGTCATCTATAGGTCAGACCGGGGACTTTTCAGCCGACCTGTTACTCAGTTAGCGTAGTGGTTGATGAGGGAACATATAGCAGACTCTGTAGAAGTTAAATGATGAAGGGAAATAGAGATTACAAAGGACAAGATAATTATAGAAGTCAACGAAAGGGTGCAAGGATTTTAGATTGGTAAAATTAAGGTGAAGTGAACAAACTGCCGACTGAGACATACTATCATCCATTCACAGAAGTGATATTAAGGTCAAGTGGGGCAAATGTGATATAGTTTTTGAATAGTTTACAAAGAAATAGCATAATTGATCTAAAATTCTGAAACATATTGTCAATTATTGCAATATAGTTTTAAATCGATTATGGATACGGACACATTTTCTGAAAAATGTTAGGTATTTTTTTAAAGCAATGTCAGCATATCACAATTACTTTGGAGTTTGGGACAAATTTTTTTGATTTAGCCAATAGAGAGATGTGAATTTTCGAAAATGTCGGTTATTTTTTTTAAATAGCCATAACTTTGTGAAAAATTGTCCGATTTGGGAGTTTTTTTTTTTAAATTTCGTGTTTTTTGATGATCTTTTTGAAAAATTTATACAAAAAATTATTAAATTAATTGTACTAACTCTTACTTTTTGGAAGTCCATCTTATTAAGAATAATAAAAAACTCTAAAATTTTTCAAATAAACTTGGAAGTTACGTTGAAACGAAGAGTTTTTTATTATTCTCAAAAAATTATTCATCTTAAATCGAGTAAAACAACAACTTTGTAGTTACATTTGAACGTGCAAAAGCCTATTTTGGATAGTGATCGTAGAAAAAAGTTTATTTCCGTAATAAGAACCAACGTCTAATAAAATTATAAATTTTACAAAATAATTTCAAGTAGAAATTGTATATCCGTATCATATGCACACGTCGTAAACTGTAAATTTGAAAACATCTTGAACAGCACTCGTTTTCAAATTATTGCAGTCAATGCGGAATTGCTGTTAGCGGGTAAACAAATAAATCAGTCTAGTTCACTCAAATCACCACTTCAAAGCAGTCAAACTGAACCTTGTATTCAAATGGAATCTTGCACTTGACTTTGAATTTAAAACGATACGTATTTTAAGCATTTCCATTTTGGTAATCGTACTTAAATTCTATTTGCACATCATTTAAATTTATTTTGCTTATATTTAAATAACGAGATAAACAAAATTAATCGTCGGAATAATAATCATCGGTAGAATAATTTTTGTAAAACAGAGCGAACTTGTGAATTCCAATTTTTGTAAAAATTAACAGAATAAATATATAATTCCACATAGAGCCAAAAAATATTAAGTATTAAGTAATTTTCTATAATAATTAACTGCAACTATAAATTTAAATATTTAATTAATAAAACAATGAAATATAATTTACAATACATAAATATTTGATTGCTAAGTATAAAACTTTATTTTTATAAACAATGATTGATAACATCGTGAAAAACAACTAACAGAATCATCTTAAAACATTGAAATGTTTGTTTAATTTGAATTCATATTTTTAGAAATATTTTATGTAAATATAATTAAACAGTTATATTTTCTAAAATGTGTTTTTATCCTAATAAATTTAAACTATGAACTAATAATAGTTGCCTTGTAAGGCAATAGCAATTCACTATTTGAAACTAATTGTAAGCTCATTTATTTTTAATTATCTAACGAAATGTAGCATTAAGAATAAACAAATCACTTCCACAATTTATTTAAAGATTTAACTTTTTTATATCAGCTGTTTTAGGTCATTCAACTCGTCCTCAGTTGATAATATATCGAAGGGATTTGCAAGATTACCAAGTTATCCACCAAAAAAACAGTACCGAAATTAAGAAAATCTTTGTCATTTTAGTTCTACATTATGAAAATTTCGATTATTTTAAGAAACTTCTGGTTTTCTGACGAAAGTCACATTCACCTCAACATCAACCGACAAACAAATCGATTCATTGGGTTTAAAAGTACTGATATCACAGCAGAAAAGTCTCTCCACAGTGCTCGAGTAACTATTCGGGTTGCTGTGTCTGATCATGGAATGATTGATCCTTATTTTGCTGAAGAAGATAATGAGCAGCCAGTTACTGTCAATCAACAGCGGCACCGATACAATATTGTGACATCTGTTATCAAAGAATTTGTAGGCAATGGTTTCAACAGGACGGCGTAACCAGCCATACAGCCGAAAATTTGCTCCGTGACCATCTCGTCTCGCAGATTTCGAGTATCCACCTCATTCACAGGATTTAACCCCACCTGATGCCAAAATCTGGAGTATGATGATGGATTTTATATTTCGCTCGAAAAATCCGCCAGAAACTTTTCTTAAATATGTTTTGAACATATGTATTCTAAAAATAAATTCATAAATATCTTTTTTATATTTGGTATTTTGTTTATTTTGGTAAATACTGTATATTTATGATGAAATTGATTGTAAATTGATTTACTAACCCTTACTTTTTGGAAGTCCATCTTATTAAGAATAATGAAAAACTCTTCGTTTTACCAAAACTTCCAATATTTATTTAAAAAATTGCTTCATTAACTTTAATGACAGCCGTTTCGCTAGACTTAGCATCGTCAGATTGACATATTGAAGTTACATTTTGTTTGTTTGTAGCTAGGTACCTGATGTTTATTACCTAGTTATAAGGCTAGACCAAGTATGGAAGTAATAAGACATAACAAAAATAAAGTAGATCAAAATAAAAAAAAATAAAAAAAATAACCTAATCATTACAAAATCAGATAAAGGTAACTCCACAGTAATTTAAAAAAAAAGAAGATTATAAATCTAAAGTGAATGACTTCATAATGTCAAGTAATGTTAAAATTCTAAAGAACGATCCCACTCAAAAATTTTCTAACCAAATAAGAGATCATGTAAACGATTCAAATTATCTATTAAATGACAATGATAAAAAATACCTAGTAAATAAAAATCCTCAATGTCCAGAATTATATGGAACAATTAAATTACATAAAGATTCAAAACCGATTAGACCAGTAGTTTCGTATGTTAACACTCCTAATACTAAGGTAGCTAAAAAATTAAATACTATTCTAAATAATTATGGTTACACATCTAAATATTCAGTACAAAATTCATTAGATTTGATAAAAAAATTAGATAAATGTAAATTACAAAATAATACTAAGTTAGTTTCATTTGATGTAACTAATATGTTCTCTAAAATACCTCCTAAAGAATGTATAGTTCTAGTTAAAAAGCTATTAGATGAAAGAAATATCCATCCAGGAATAACATCAGATATAATTGACTTATTTAATGTATGCATTAGTCAAAATTATTTTACTTTTGATAACAAAGTATGTATTCAAAATGAGGGTCTTCCAATGGGAAGTCCCATTTCTCCAATTTAAGCAAATATTTTTATGGATAATTTAGAAAACATAATATTTAATTCTAGTTATAAAAACAATATTGTATTTTGGTATAGATATGTTGATGATGTGTTAGCAGGATTTGTAGGTAGCGAACGACAGTTAGATATATTTTTTAATTATATTAATACCTTGCATCCTAAAATTAATTTTACTTTAGAAGTTGAAGAAAATAATTCAATTAATTTTCTAGATTTAAAAATTGAAAAAGTTAATAATTTACTAAATTATTCAATATACAGAAAACCAACACAAACAGATGTAACCATACCGTATAATTCAAATCATCCTATAACACATAAATTAGCAGCTTATAATTCTATGATACATAGGGCATTTTCAATTCCAATGAACAAAATTAAATTTGATAAAGAAATTGATATCATAAAACAAATAGCTACATCCAATGGCTACCCAATTCATTTAATAAATACATTAATTAATAAGAAAAAACAGAAAGTGTCACTAAACCTAATATTTCCTAAACAAACTAAAGAAATTAAAAGTTATAAAAATATTACATATTGTGGAACTATTTCCAATAAAATTTCAAAAATAATATCTTCGGCAACATCAACATTAATATCATTTAAAACACAAAATAATATTGGTACAAAATTGTTAAATGTAAAAACAAAATTACCTAAATTAAAAAAATCTGGTGTTTACAAAATTAATTATCCAAAGTGTAATGCTGTATATATAGGTCAAACACAAAGAAATTTTGAAGTAAGATTTAACGATTATTTAAGAGCATATGGATTAAAACAACCAGATAAGTCAAATTATGCAAAACACCTACTTGAACATCCAACCTCACTCTTACACATCAATGACATCCAAATACTACACACTTGTAATAAAAAACAAAATTTAGATTTCCTTGAAGAACTTGAAATAAAAAGACATCTAGCAGATCCACAATTTAAAGTTGTTAATGAACAAATAAATCTGGGAAGTTCTCCACTTTTAAAGTGTTTGCTTTGATTGAGTCTTCATTTTATACATAGATAAGACGTAATTGTAACACAAATATATTAAGTTATTGTAAAGATCAGCACGATATAGTTTTTTCCTGGTTTTTCTATATCATTGCACAGTTATACTGATCTTAGAGGGAAGTACATCCAGGATAATCCCTTAGGGCTCATAACATCTAGGCTTTAATATTGTTATGTCTTATTACTTCCATACTTGGTCTAGCCTTATAACTACCTAATAAACATCAGGTACCTAGCTACAAACAAACAAAATGTAACTTCAATATGTCAATCTGTTTAGCGAAACGGCTGTCATTAAAGTTAATAAAGCAATTTTTTAAATAAATGTTGGAAGTTTTGGTAAAACGAAGAGTTTTTCATTATCAATGACAGCTGTGTTGAAATTAAAGTAACAATATTAAAGCCTGGATAATATTATTAGCCCTACATCCCGAATGTATTTACTTATAGGATCAGTATAACTGTGATAAAAACTTCAGTACATCCTACAGTACATTATTTGGTCTCATGTTCTAAATTTACTTTTTTTTTATTTTTTTTTTATTTCCGCATCAACCACATTGGTTATTAGCGGTGGAACAAAAATGGCGTTCTAATTCTATACACATCTAAGACCGAATCAATTAACTTACCTTTTCAATCATACTTTGCGTCCTGGCAATAAATCCTTTCGTGTCCTTTCTACCGGCTTTCAGATTCACCGGTTCATATCGAATATCGTTAAGAGCATCGTAATTAATAAAACTTAAGTCATTATAACTAACACTAATATCAGTTTCCACTAACGATTGCAAAGATTGTCTCCATTCTTGGTTCTTTTTATCCGTCAGTTTTTCCCGTGACGGTACTTTAATCGGTTTTTTATTCGCGTCTCGAAAACTAAACGATCTTCTAAGATATCCCGTTGGATCTTCGGTTATATTTACCAACTTTCTAATAAACGAAGGAGTCTTTTGAACGGTGGATTTTGGTTTATTGTGTTGATTCAGTTCCAACGCGGAAGCGTATTTCTTGCTTTTTCCCAAAGTGTTCGATTTAAAAACAGGCAATTGAGGTAGATTGTCGTGTTTTTCTTCTTCTTCTTTGCTTTCTTTAGATTTTTTATCTTTTTTACCGAATAGCGAATGAAACGATATTTTCTTTTTCTTCTTTTCTTTTTCCGGTGGTTTCTTTGGTTGAATAGTTTTGTTGTAGTCGTTATTATCGTTTTCATCTATAACGTAATTCGTATGGATAATGCTCTCACTAACAGCTCTTCGATGTAAATTAACCAAATTATTTCGACATTCTATAAAATCACCATTAAGATCTTCGTCGACAATGGACACTCGACGATTGCTGATTCTTTGTCGTTTTTCTTCCAAACTTAAATTGGAACCTCGTTTCATTATTTTTGGTTCAACAATGTCTAAAGCATTATCGCAAATGTCATTCAGGATACTTCGAATTAATAGCTCAGTTAGATTAGGATTTTTCTGATCTACTTGGTATGTGGACATTCTATTGTTCGATAACCTGATTTTTTCTCTGCTAAGGCGATGCTGATCGTTGTAGATTTTCGTTGATACATTACTCGACTCGTTTGCTACCATATTCAGGTCCGAAGTTACAACCTTTAAAAAATATTTGTCTGTTACAATAAAAAAAAAATCTGAAATTCATAAGTGAGAACGCAACACTCGGTATTACTTTATAAATTAACCCAGCCATTCTAAGAAAATCAAATACCTAAATATTTAGTAGATAGATATTTGTAATTATTCATAAATTCTATCATATAGGAAATTTTTATTCGAATTATTTACTCCAATAAAATGTTATAAATAATTTAATAACAATTAACACGAGTCAGACTTGATATAACACAATATTACATTTTGAAAAGTTTACATCTGGAGGACACTGGAATTGCCCCGCCAAGAAGAACAAAACAAAGCGCAAAAAAAATCCTAAAACTTTAAACTTTTACCACCCAACCTCTTAAACTAAAGCTAAAATATGTGGAGAAGCAAAGATGGACGGTATTAAATGACGGATTACTGCCCACCTTTGTAAGAGGAGAATATTGACTTGAAAGAGAGTGAGTAGTTGAAGAGTGCTATAGTCTGTACAAAAAGTACGAGGAGTAATAAACCCTAATTAAGTATGCAGGGAGCACCATGAAATTTTTGATAAATCTCTTATTTTAAATTACATTTCTTCCGTAAATCTAAAAACCAGGTAGATCGACCCCGTATTTGTTTCAGTTGTAGGGTTTCTTCATTGTTAAAGGATTACCAAATAAGCAATAACGCAATGCAGTGGTGTGTATTTTGGGAAAAAATACGTTTTAAATTATAATATAATAAAAAATGAAAAGAAATAATTATTGAAATACATTTATTACTTACATTTTATTATATATCTGACTCGGAAGAGGAAGAATCGTTGTTGACATTAATAATAATAGAGTCGATTAAATCATCACAAATATTGTCAATATTCCACATATTTGCCTCTACTTTGGTAACATGCTCGATACAGTTTGTCCAATTTTCCTTACTAACATGACTTACAGCACTCTCAAACAATTTCACAACATCGTTTATTTTAAAACTAGTTTTTTTTCAATTTCCCCTTTAACTTAGGCCATATTAATTCTATGGGATTAAGTTCACAATGATAAGGGGGAAGTCAAAGAACTGATATACCACGAGAAGAAGCCATTTCTTCTGCAATGTAGGTTTTGAATTTATTCTTGTTCATTTTTGCAATTCTGTAAAGTTCTTTCCTTAGTGGATCTTTTGGAAACTTAATATTTTTCGAAATAAGCCACTCCAAAAGCTCTGCTTTACGCCAACGACTTGTGGGCAATGCTTCTCGTAACCGTGAATGGTAACTTGCGTTGTCCACAACAATAACAGTCCCTTTTGGAATCAGATCCAACATTTGAACAAACCATTCCTCGAAGACATCCCCATTCATATCTTCGTGATAGTCCCCCGTGCGTTTTGAAATAAAAGTTAATAATCCACCATCAACAAAACGTTCAGAACTTACAACATGGACAATGATAAGTCTTTTTCCTTTTCCAGTTGGTGGCTGCAAACCTAACGACAAACCTTCCACGAAAGCCTGCCTTCCGCTTTTAATGTTTTCATCTTGCCAAGATTTGGAAACTGTATATCCAGCATTTATCCATGTTTCGTCTAAGTAGATTTTAAAATTTTGTTCTCTGGCATGTCGAATGCTTCTTAAATAGTCTCTTCTCCAAAAAAACTATTTCCGGTTTATCTATCGAGATTTTCTATTATGTTTTGTATATCTGAAACCCACATCTTTTAAAAGTTTGCATAATGTTATTCTGGAGAATTTTGTATAGTCCGTATCGTCTTGCACTGATGTCATAGTTTTGTCAAGTGTTGGAACTTCCTTTCGTAAGTAAAATCCATGGACTTTACGCCTTAGTCTTTGTTTTAATGACTCATCGATCTCAATTGGTTTTCGGCCTGAAGGAGTTTTAGGGGGTTGAAAAGTACCATTCTTGCTTTCTTTTAGTAATCTATAAATTGTTGATTTAGCAACACACAACATAGCAGACGGTATAATTCCACAATATCATCATCACTTGCACTTGGATCCTTGTTTTTCAATGATATATAACAATTCAATATCAGAGTTTTTTCTTTTAAAGATAATGGACCTGTTTTTGGTCGTTTACAATATTATGAAAACCATACAACCTCATACAACTTTACTCAAAGAACTAATACTAAGTACTGATTTATACTAAAATTCCATAATAGTAGGCACTAAATTCTCAGAAATATTATTGAATTAAAACGTAAACATTGTTGTCAGGTTGGGTTTCTATATATTTTATCATCTTCTATTTAAATCATACACACGCAACTAAATGGTCATAGAATAACGGACAACGTGTTTTATTCATTAAATACTAAATACTAAAAAATATTAAATATTAAAGAAACTTCCTGCTAATGAAATATATTCAACAACATCAATGTTTATTAAATATAAAAAAATTTGAATTATATTCTGGGACTAAAATTTATAAATGGCAACGTTGCGTACACAGAGACGTTTGTGGGGCGGAAAAAAGAGAGGTAGATTAAATTTGCCGTAAGATAGAGAGAGATATAAATATTGCTTCATCAGCTGAGTACGGTTAGGTTAACATTCATGAGCGTAACATTCGTTGAATAATACGTAATGTAAATATTATTTTTTCTTTGATCTGTTATTATAATACAGTTATAACGAATTAGGTCTGTTTCAACACTGATGACAGTTTTGGAATTTCTGTTGTAAAAATTCTAAAATTGGAAATACCCTTTTCAATAATATAATAAATAATGATATTTTTGTATAATACCTACCCTAGATAAACATAAAAGAGGAATAATACACTTTCTATACAGTTAATCCATTTAATCCATTCGTAAGAAGTAATAATGTAGTAGACGTCAAATAATTAGGCAGGTACATTTCTAGGAAAACGATTAACAGTAAAAAAAAAGGTAATTTCATATCAGAACAGGTAAAAACCAAGGGATTTGTTTAAGGACTGAAACAAGGGAAATATCATTATAAATCAGTTTAATTTTGTGCTGTGAACTGTGAGCAATATGGAAAGTGAAAGCAGTCAAAGTAAACGCAGACGTCCAAATTTATCCGAAGGAGAAAAAACTATTATATACAATGTGTATTGTGGGCTCCGTGAACGGAATGAGAATATGTTGCATAATGACGTAGTTAATCTGTGTAGTGATTTAACTAAAGTGTCGACGAGAACTGTTCACAGAATTCTTAAAACATTTAAAGAAAATGAAGGTAAATGTGATAATGTATCTAAAGACATTGAAACTAGAGGAAGAAAACAAATTCAGCTTGATGATTGCACCAAATATGCTATTCGTAGGAAATTCCATTCGTTCTTTTTCCGAAATGAAATCCCAACTTTAAAAAAAGTCGCAGCCGAAGTAAGTTCCGATGAATCGATGCCCAAAATATCACGACGTGTTTTATTGCGCACATTAAAGCAAATGAACATTAAATTTATGAAAAGAGGTAGGAAAAGTGCTCTTACAGAAAGAGAAGAAATTGTTTTGTGGCGGAGAAATTACTTGAAAAAAATCCGAGAGTATCGTCGTGAAGGTAAAAAGATTTACTATTTAGATGAGACTTGGTTGAATCAAGGCCATACTGTTTCAAAGGTATGGCAAGATTTAGAAATAAAAAGTTGCCGTCAAGCTTTTATTGAAGACCTCTCAACAGGATTAAAAGCGCCAGCTGGCAAAGGACGGAGGCTCATAATAACTCATATAGGCAGCGATTCGGGTTTTTTGGAAAACGGCTTGTTACTCTTCGAGTCCAAGAAAACTAGCGACTACCACGAGGAAATGGACGCGCAAAAGTTCGAAAGTTGGTTTAAAGATTATACCAAACCTTGAACCAAACTCTGTCGTTTACCATTCGACGATAATATGTTAAAAGTACAATTACTCAATATTGCAAGGGAACATATACCTCAGTTGAAGAAATATGTTGTCGACGAAATGGCTCGTGAGAGGAACATAATTGTACACCGCCTCCCTCCTTACCATTGTGAGCTAAACCCGATCGAGCTAATATGGGCTCAAATAAAAAACCAAGTGGCGAGGGAAAACTTAACTTTTAAAATGAATGAGGTAAAAGGCCTACTAGCTACTACGATAGAAAATGTCACACCCGAGTCATGGAAAAAATGCATTAGACATGCGACAAAAGAAGAGGACAAAATGTGGGATCTCGACACTAGAATGGACATTGCAATTGAACCATTGATTATTACTTTGAATAGTAGCGATCGCGATAGTTGCTCATCATCCGACGAGTTTTCTTCAGATGATAATGAATAATACAATACTGTAAGTAATTTTAAACTTTTTGTGGTGGTAGTGGTTTTAGTCCAATAAACGTAGGTCTGAAATCGAAATCTCATGCACACGGCTGCATTAATAATAATAATGGTGCCTACTTTTCTCATGAAACATTTTCACGTTTTATTACTTTGCTAACACCCTGTACATCCGATCTCAGATTTTTTTATGTCAATCTTATTTCCAAAGGATGCAAATTTTTTATAACAATAACTTTGTCATAAAATTAATAATAAAGGTTTTTCTCCTCTTAGCAACTCCATCCGTGGACACAGTGTATATTTTTTTTATATAATTAATATAATGTAATTTAATTCTTATTTGTGGATATAGTTTTTAAATAATTAATTTTTCCACATCTGTTTAGTATAATTTCCGTACGCCGCTGCAAGAGGCAGATTAACGCAAAAACGTCACAGTCATTTCTGAGAATTTAGTGCCTACTATTTTGGAATTTTAGTTTAATGTACCTACTTTCTTTTAAAATAATATTCCCGATAATGTTTCTAAGAAAACTGGGTTTGTTTGGAAAATCCCTCTCAATAATCAAATAATCTGTAAATAGGTGTAATCGTATTAAGCCGATTACAGTAGGCCACTTGCCATTTAGGAGTAATACAAATAAAAAATATTCATTTTGCCTCTTTGAATTTAATAAAAATTGTAACGATATCTTGCTATCTTGACTTTTAATAAAAATATATTTCATTGTAATTTATTTGTGACAATATTTAAAGTTTGAATTAATCTTCTTACAAAAAGAACAAAAATATATAAAATAATTATTGTTACAGATTGGTTTGTTTTCTATTATGAATAAACCGTGTTGCCTTTTTTTATCAAACTTACTAAAATTTATGTACCTCTATCACTTTTTTTTATTAAAATTAGTACATCCCGTTACCTCTGACCTAAATCGTATATTCTTTAGCATAATTGCAACTCATTCGTTCAATACAAAATGTACCTTACGGTATACCCTCTTAAAACATATTTTTGTACGTATATGAAATCTACTTAAATGAATGATTTACTCCTCGTACTTTCTATATACACTTTAGAGGAAGAGGAGACACAGGTACGTGAAGACGGAAAAAAGAAAACTAAAGAATAAGGGGCAGGAAATGAAGAGAATAATTTGGACATAGGCTGAGACGGAGAATAATATGTGAAACAAAGTAAGAAAGGAAATAGAAAAGGGACTTGGACATGATGTAAATAGGTTGTATGATGTTATAAATGGTTGTAGAAAAGACTGGCAAAAGGAGTGTATGGAGAGATAATTACTGGTGCAATGAGGACATAGAGAAGCTGCGGAAGTTTGTCGAGGGGAAGGAGTTAGATAAAGGAAAGAGAGGGGTATAAGGAGAATAAAAAGAAACTGGAGCAGAGAGTGAAAAAAGAAACTTACTGGGGGAACTAGAAAACAATCCATGGATCAAGGCGTATGAAATAGCGGTCAAAAGGATAGGTGGAAGTAAGAACGTGGTGCTATAGGAAGAGTGGAATAAGGAGGTAATAGAAAAACTGTACAAGAGTGGGAAAGGAAGAGGGGAAAGTGCAGAATTGTAGGGTGTAAGGGAAAATAGTGGGGATAAATCAGCTAGAGAATTGGGAGGTAGAAGAGGAGTGAGAGGCATTAAGGTAAGGACAGCTCCTGGGGTGGATGGCTTAAAAGGAGAATGGGAACTATTTTTGGAAGCTAACAAGATACTGAACTTTTCAATAAGGTACTGAGGGAGGAAGTGTGACACTGGAGAAGAAAGCGGGTAGAGAGGGGAAGCAGGCAGGGGACTACAGCCCCATCATTCTTCTTTGTGGTATGCTTAAAGTGATGGAAAGAATAATAAAGGTTATGATTGAGGAAGAAGTAAGGAGAAATGGGGTTTTTAGGGAAAACCAGCATGGGTTTATAGAAGCTGGCATTACTAGTGGAAACGCGTTTAATACTGACAGCAAGTGGGTGTTGAGTGCGTTGTTGGGGCTAGAAGTGAGTGAGGGGTTAGTTAATTTGGTTAAAGTTTACCTAACGGCTGGGTTTATAGTCGATTCGAGGGGAATTAAGTACAGAACGAGGGTGGAAGTGTGTGTTTGATGAGGTTTGAAGTATAGTATTTGAGGAGGGATGTGTGTCTGGTGTGTACAGCAAAGGAAGAGGCGGAAATAGAAGGATGTGCAGGAAGATTGTGGGAAAGATAGAGCAATGCGGATTGAAAGTAGCGAAAGATAAATTGATAGAATTGATCGTAAAGGGACGAAGCAAGACCAGCTTCTGCTTGAGTCCTCACTCTATCTCCATAACCAATCATGGTTAAAATCTCGATTCGTTCTGTTTCTGTTAGTTTCATGCTGTTATTAATTAATGTTGGCAAAAAACTGGAAGAGTAAAAATTTGACGTCTATTATTTGACAGATTCATAGATCATTGACGAATAAAGACGAGTCAATGACATATATGTCATATGACCACTTATGAGAAAGAAAAAATTGGTAATCACAACATATTATATCAATCAGTAAAAAAGTTCTGATTGATATAGTGGTAGTATAGTTTGTATTTAATATCCATTATCACTTCAGGTTTATTAAAGATATTGTTTTCAGCTGATACAAGAACCACCATAAGTAATTCACTTATTAATAATGGTAACTGGATAATCACATTATCCTTGAACGTATGTACACTTTTAATTTCTCGATCGAGTATTGAGTAATATGTTATTAATCATAACATAATGAAAAAGTATATCGAAAGGATTACATTAATTATTTATACAATTATCGTTGATTTATCTCAAAAGAATTATATAATTATTACCTTGTTATAACCGACGTTGTCATGCAAGAGTTTTACTTTAGAAATATGTAAAAATTTGCATAAATTCACACAAAAAATGATATATAATAAAATTTGCAAGATGTTTTTACTGACTGTTTAAATTGTAAGTTGGTATTGTTTATGAAATAGTTTTTGGTGACATTTATAAATTTTATTATATTTCTGATAAAACCTTTGTTTAAATTAATTTTACTATAAAATTCCGAAAACTAGGCAATTAATGTTGTTATTTTAAACCCAAAGGAAAAGTTAACACTTTTTTCGCAGAGAAATAAATTTTATCGTCTTATGTGCTCCCTTTGTTTTTTATTAATTATTATTCATTTTTATTTTAACTTCTTTAATTTTTTTATTATAATGGTTCAGTTTGTTAAAGGAGTTTTTGGTTAATAATGGTTTACAATAAATATTGCCAAATAACTCTGTTTTCATTAACTTTGGGTATAGGGAATGCTTAGCAAAAATTAAAGATACATAGTTGAATATTCTATTTGTGATATAAAATACAGGGTGTTCCATTTGAAAGAAGAAAGAAAATGAAAGGTTCGAGTTATGGTCCACCCTGTTTACAAAAGGAAAAATAATTAATATTTAATAGAATTCGGTGATATTGTATCACATTACGAAAATACTTTTTTTTTCTTCAACGTACAATAAGATACAGAGCGTTGATTTACCTACGATTTTCACACAAACGTGTTCATAACTTCTGTATAACGTTTTCAAAACCTTATTAAGATTTTTAAAAAAATGTGAGCAGGTATAACATGGCGGATGCGCTAAAATCTTTTATTTTTGTTAATATTATAAAACCAGTTAAAAATAGTGTTTCCCGTCACTGTCCCTTTTTAAAAATCTCTACATCCGCATTTTCCCCTTATTATAAATATCGAGTGTTTATACTATCGGAGAAGTTAGAGTGGCAGTGGCGTACATCTATGGTTTCTAATATATATGGTACTATTCGATGATTCTAGTATGGTGCACATTGCACAATTGCTCTCCTGCCAATAGGCCATCCCTGTACTACTGTAATGATTTACAATCACTGAATCGATAGAAATTCTCAATAAAAACTAAACACTTGGCCAATTCGGGAAAAGTATTGATTCGGTGTCGTATGAACGGGATCTTAGTTACCCGATAACCTATAACAACAGTTTACAACTCTCAAGTTAAACCAGTGCTAGATAGACGGTTTAATCCCGTCTCTGAGAATAGTGGGTAATAAAATGAGTTCGGTTGGAAGGAAACCTTTTTTAAATTATGAACGTATTGCTGCAGTCGTCTTACAAAATAAAGGATTACTAATTAATAACGGTAAATTAATAACGCGAACAAATAAAGTATGGGTGGAATTAGGAAAAATGTTGGACATGTAAAACACTACCCTGTATGCATACATTTTTAATAATAAAAACAATATACAAAGTTAAATTCTCGGCCTCAAAACGCATAGACCTATGAACAAATTTGAAGATGACGACGAGATAATAAAAAATGATTTAGATTCAAGTGTAAACACCGCTTATGAATCAATTATCGAAGAAGAAATTTGTATTTACTTAAGTAAACAAAAATTTGATAGTTTATTGAAAATACACACATAAAAGGTAAGATAATTGTTCATTCATTAGATTTTGTGAAATTAAATAACTATTTTTTTATGAGAACTAATTTGAGCTAAAAATTGTATTGCAACCGAGAACGCTCGCTGGAGCAGCTGAGTTGTTTAAGTGAGCGATAATGAATGTGATTGAGATTTACTCGCGAAACATTCTTAATAATAGTCATTATTTAGATACATATTGGGGAGATTAAAACAAACAAGAACATTCATTTAACATGAATAGTTTTCGAAAAATGTGTCTTTAAAATTAAATTTGGCAATTTGGCAACTTAAAAAATTTTTAATTTATTTATATTCTTTAACTTAACTACTTGCTTATTAATTATCAATAAACTCTGTTGAATGATGCACCTAGATACCCACCTAATGTTTTTAAAGTTTTTAAGACAAAAACCCGTTTACTCATGCGAAAAAAATCATTTGAACTTTTGCTTTGTTTTGACGTCCTTTCTTTTGTTTATATCCTGTATATTCCTTTAAGTGGCGTTGACATTTAGTAATCAAATTTAAAACCTGCATAGTACTAGAGGTATTTCATCATGATTTTTGAAATAATTAGATCAGAGGCAATCAGAAAACACCTAACGAATAGAAAATATTACAAATTCGAAGAAAACAAATGGCAAACTCTAATAACAGAAAAATTAGACGAGAATGGTATGAAATGAGGGTTTCAGTTTAAAACTCACAAAATATATCCTACAGCAGATACTGCTACATTTCATAGAAAATGTAAATGTGGTAATGCTTTGAGAGGGGAAATTTTGTCTATGAAAGGAGAAGTAATCAAAGTGTCATGTGTTAAATCCAAAATTGGCAACAATGAAATATCGAGTGAAATATGCGCAAAAGGTATTTAAGAGGCGACAAACGATTGGAAGCTACCAACATGTGGCAAAAGTGCCACATGTTTTAGAATTATGACAAAAATAAAAGATTTCAGCGCATCCGCCGCCATTTAATACGACCGCAAAGAGTTAAATTCAATTATTATATTGAAAAGTATAAAAATTTCTTGTGTGGTACAAATTTGCCTTTAATTAGTTTTATAATATTGTGAGTTCACTTTTTGAATAGACGAAAGTGGGGGTGTTAAAATTATAGAGCAGCGATATTTACAGTATTCGATTTTATTTTTTGACATTATAAATAATAATATAGATTAACTTTTTGTGGTACAAATTAGCCTTTAATATGTCCTTTATTTTGATGTAATTGAATTGGAATTCGATCAAAGTGGGGGTGCTGCCTTGATCTCAACCTAGCACCCCCCCCCATTTTTAAGGCGATTTTTCTCGATTATCGCGGTGGTACAAATTTTAATTTTTGTGGTACAAATTAGCCTTTAATTAGCACTTAATTATGGGCTACTTTTTTTTAATTTAGTCAGTGTGGGGGTGCTAGCTTGATTGGCATTATAAATGTCGGGTAGATTTTATAAAATAATAACACAGTAAATATTCACGTACACTTTACTCCTAGATTGAAAATCTATTAAACAACATTTTACAACAAATAATTATGAAAATATTTTTTAAATAAGTATTTTAAATATTGCATACCTCCCAAATTTACTAACAATATTAAAGAAATTTAACAGGAGGATTCTTTAAATTACTTTAAAAACGCAATTAAATTATTCAGAACACAAAGTAAGTGTTTGTACCATCAATTAGAGAATACCTCGGAGTACCTATACTTATAACAAGAAATAGAAAACATTTCGGAATTTCTTCTACTGAAACTTAAACAAAATAGACAATGTATTTACTGTCTCCTACTGGTCATAAAATAAATACTCTTTAAACTAGTTTTATACTTTTGTCACTGTTTTATATTTAGAACGGGCCATTATTATTTATTTATAACGTTATAACTCTCCCGCTTTCGTGAACTTTAACCCGAGTTAATCTAGAGTTGCAAAAGTTCCAAGTTCTAGGACAAAATCGTATAAATATCATTAAAACTGATTTCGAGGTTCACGACATTGCTTGGTTGAACGTGTGGTTTACGACTTATAAATAGATTATGTCACAAACAAGTAGTTAGTTATTATTTTTGTAACAATAATTTATTAGTAAGTAAGAGGGGGAATATCCAATCAACCGTTACGATTTTTATTAAACTTTTTTTACGGGAGAAAAACGTTGGAATCTAAAACGTAAAGAAATATCGTCGATAGTGTAGTGAACTTCATTATGTAAATGCGAGTACGAGTTCAAGGTATAGGAACGGTAAGAGAGTTGATAAAAACACACAACGCTTCGGGAGACAACTTAATTTAAATTCAGATGCGGACTGACTGTAGGGTAACTTTCAACAACGTAAAATATGTTACATAAGAGGAATGTTATGAATACTTATCCAAATAGAATTTTTTATACACTAAGTGACATAAAAATCCGGACATTCAGTTTAAATGATGTTATTTTTATAAAATTTTGTATAAGTACTTACTGAAGCATAATAAGTAAAAGTAAATGATAAAAATTTCAAAATAATTGATTGCATTGCTTTAAAGCACTTTTACCTTTAATAAATGTGGATGCATCTCGATGTGTTGCGCATTCTCCAACGCGCCTAGGCATGCTTCTGATCAAGTGGTCAATGCCCTCCTGTGGAATCTCATTCCAGGCAACCACCAACTCCTCTTGAAGTTCTTCTACCCGGAGGAATTGTCCCTTCGGGAACAACAAGTGAGAAAACTAAAAGACCTACCAGGGAAGACACTGCAATGGCAAAACACATATGCAGTGAGGAACGGCTGAGATGGGCTATGAACACCTTCCAGCCGTTCAAAACCCCTGGAACGGACGGAATATTTCCTGCCTCTTGGCCAACAGGGCAATTAATGGTTTTGCAAGAACAGGAATCTTCCCATGCAACAGAGGCAGACTGAAGCAGACTTCATTGCAGCAGAACATGATCCTCAAACAAGATTCCTCATCTGAGACGGTCCACAAACAAGATTCCAGCACTGCAATAGTTAGTGCTTCTACATCTTCAGTTTTAGGCAGAATTGCGGCACAGCTCTTCCAGATTAACGAAACTGATCTTGCAGAAGCAGGAAGTAGCTCTGTCCGAGACGTAGGAACAAAACAAACTAACTTTGTATTGCCCGTGGATATTTCACCGATTCCAACACCAAAAAGAAAAACGTCCAAGCGGACGGAAAGTTTCTTCAGCTGCAGTGATTACCAGTTCTCCCTATAAAGCGGATTTCGAAGAATTCTTGTCCAAATCTACTGAGAGGAAAAAGGTTCCCAGTCTTCAGCTTGGAGATAACGATGATATTCCTAAAGAATATGATGAAAGCGTCGTAATAAGGTCCAAAATCCAAAGAGACCGGGAAGGAGTGCAAACATAAAGGGAAGAAATTGAAAACAAAAGCTGCTGAGTCTTCTGATTCGTCTAACGAGGACAATGTTGACATCAGCGTGTATTCAGGTTCTTCGGATGATCTTCACATTCCAGTTGGAAGACGTACAGATAATGAAGACGACGCTGAATGCATGTTATGTGGTATAAAGTTTTCAGAAGACCGCAAGGGTGAAATTTGGGTTCAGTGCATGATGTGTTTGCTGTGGGCCCACAATCAATGTGGGGGAAGTGAAAAAGACGCGTATATAGGTATGCAATTTTTATCATTGATTTCGAAAACAACCATAAAATGTATTTTGTTTTTATGAATAAAAAGTATCTTTTGAATAGGGGAATATTTTTTGGGGGTCCAAATTACCCGCATAATTTCTCAGATGTGGGATTTTGACTTTTTTAAAAAATTGACCTGTAATACGAAAACTGTGAATATTATTGTAAATTTGTTTCCTTACCTAAACATAGATTATATTTAGAGTTTATTGCACATAATAGTTCGTATTTATAAAAAAAATCCATTTGCAAACAAAAAACAAACTGGGGTTCCATATTCCCACCTTCTCCTCTAATAAAGAATAATTAAATTCACAGTTCATGTTTAATCGGTCTTATAGTCTGTACAAAAAGTACGAGGAGTAATAAACCCTAATTAAGTATGCAAAACCTTTACAGGAGGGAGCACCATGAAATTTTTGATAAATCTCTTACTTTAAATTACATTTCTTCCGTAAATCTAAAAACCAGGTAGATCGACCCCGTATTTGTTTCAGTTGTAGCAAAGTTTAGGGTTTCTTCATTGTTAAAGGATTAGTAGATAAGCAATAACGCAATGCAGTGTGTGTATTTTGGGAAAAAAATACGTTTTAAATTATAATAAAATAAAAAATGAAAATAAATAATTATTGGAATACGTTTATTACTTACAATTTTATTCTATATCCGACTCGGAAGAGGAAGAATCGTTGTTGACATTAATAATAAGAGGGTCGATTAAATCATCACAAATATTGTCAATTTTCCACATTTTTGCCTCTACTTTGATAACATGCTCGATACAGTTTGTCCAATTTTCCTTACTAACATGACTTACAGCACTCTCAAACAATTTCACAACATCGTTTATTTTAAAAATAGTATTTTTTTTCAACTTTCCCCTTTACCTGAGCCCTTATTAATTCTATGGGATTAAGTTCACAATGATAAGGGGGAAGTCGAAGAACTGATATACCACGAGAAGAAGCCATTTCTTCTACAATGTAGGTTTTGTATTTATTCTTGTTCATTTTTGCAATTCTGTAAAGTTCTTTACTTAGTGGATCTTTTGGAAACTTAATATTTTTCGAAATAAGCCACTCCAAAAGCTCTGCTTTACGCCAACGACTTGTGAGCAATGCTTCTCGTAACCGTGAATGGTAACTTGCGTTGTCCATAACAATAACAGCTCCTTTTGGAATCAGATCCAACATTTGAACAAACCATTCCTCGAAGACATCCCCATTCATATCTTCCTGATAGTTCCCCGTGCGTTTTGAAATAAAAGTTAATAATCCACCATCAACAAAACCTTTAGAACTTCCAACATGGACAATGATAAGTCTTTGTCCTTTTCCAGATGGTGGCTGCAAACCTAACGACAAACCTTCCACGAATGCCTGCCTTCCGCTTTTAATGTTTTCATTTTGCCAAGATTTGAAAACTGTATATCCAGCATTTATCCATGTTTCGTCTAAGTAGAAGATTTTCAAATGTTGTTCTCTGGCATGTCGAATGCTTCTTAAATAGTCTTTTCTCCAAAAAACTATTTCCGGTTTATCTATCAAGAGAGATTTTCTATTATGTTTTGTATATCTGAAACCCAAATCTTTCAAAAGTTTGCATAATGTCATTCTGGAAAATTTTGTATAGTCCGTATCTTCTTGCACTGATGTCATAATTGTTGGAATTTCCTTTCGTAAGTAAAATCCATTGACTTTACGCCTTAGTCTTTGTTTTAATGACTCATCGATTTCAATTGGTTTTCGGCCTGAAGGAGTTTTAGGGGGTTGGAGAGTACCATTCTTGCTTTCTTTTAGTAATCTATAAATTGTTGATTTAGCAACACACAACATAGCAGCCGTTAATTCCACAATATCATCAACACTTGCATCAACACGGTACTTATACTCTCTTAAAATATATTTTAGTACGTCTATGAAATCTACTTAAATGAATGATTTATTACTCCTTGTCCTTTCTATATAGACTATAGAGTAAAACAAGTAAATGTTTTAGGATTATTTCAGTAAAAATAATAATTATTACATAACTATTGAACGCCTTGAAAAAAAAACACATTAAAAATTTTACGAGAAAATGCAAACTTGAAGTGAATCTTGAGAAGCAAATTATATTATCATAAATAAAAACCGCGGAGCATACTGTAATAGAAAAATATTACTCTACTGATCTCTGGCGATAATTGAAGAGTTCTCATGTTTACCAACTCCACTAGAGTATATTAGTCGATATAATGAAGAGAACGTCGATATGAATAACGACTAAAATAAATCTAAAAGTTGGCGCCAATAATGGGATCGGATGAAGCATTGTCGCGTGTTTATAATTAAACGCCTGCTGAAATTAAACGTGCATCTCGAAATTCTATTAGAAGGTTTTATAATTTTAAAATTTCATCTAATTGATGGGTTTTAATGTTTTTTAATCTATATCGTTATCAGATAAAATTTTTCTATTCTTGTTTAGCGTACAGTTAATAATTTAAAATGTAATCTAATTATTTATTACTATGTTATTATTAAGTCCTTATTAGATATAGAAAAATAAAACGTAATTGGAAAGCATGTAATAAATTGCTACTAAAAACTTAGGTGTCTTTTAAGTAAATTTATTGTACCAACAATAATAGATAATAATAGATAATAGAAAAAAACACCTTTTCTTGGCCCGAAACTTTTGTGGTACCTATCACAAAAAGCCAAACCAAAAAGAAACAGAATCAAATTAGGAATATGCCCGCTAGAAAACTGCTTAACTTCGCTATCAGTATTAATGTATTAGAATTTAAGTAGATTAAGGAATGCAAAAAAGATCTTAGTTTAGGTCGAAGTACAGAGAAACCTAATTGGCTTGTATAGGTACAGCCTACACGGCCGGCAATTTTTAAAATAAGTAGGTACAGTGGCACTTTTAATTTCAATTACAATTTTTGTCCACCTTCTCTTGAAAGATAAAAAATCATAGTCATATTTAGGCTGTTTGTTGAGAATTTACTACGCACTAAAATTGACATATTTTATTGATAATTAAATTTAGTCCAGGATTATTTAAGACAGTGGTTTTAATAACTTTAAGTGAGATGTATAAAACATTTTATTTTAAAATATTTTTTATTCATTAACTACTATTCAACTTAAGCAAAAGAACCTATAGTTGGTGCAAAACAAAATTTGATTCACGTCACTAATTTCGTCTTGATTGCCAAGCATCGTTCCCAACTTTCAAATTAAATGTTCCATTCAATAAATCAATATAAAATACTTAAATTTGTTTACATAAAGTTGGTAGCCGTGATTGACAAGTTGCGTCATTGCCATTGTTGTCACCGATTAGTATATTATTTACTTTTTTATTTGTCATTTTGTTTGTGGTTTTCGTGTTATTATTTCTTGTTGTTATTTTGAAATATAAAAAAAAACCGTTTTTCTAAGAACAAAAACAGTGTAAGAAGTGAAAAAATGCCAAAACAACTAAATAGTCGCTGCAAAGAATTGGTAGCTTCTTTGATAATTTTTTTAAAAATAGAACGAGACAATGGTGGCACTTTCATACCTACTACATCCATGTACATACACTTTGTTTTTACTACTTGATAAGCCACAATAAGAAATCCTCCTTTTTCTAACCTGCTATCAGGTATTTCACTAATTAATGTGATTGAGTTGTCTTCAGGTATTTGTTTTAAATTTCTACAACAAATTTATAAGCCAATAAAATAAGAAAATGTCTTATTTAATCGAAACGCACCGTATCGAAATTTTACAGATGATCGGATATGGGAACAAAAGTCGAACACAGGCTGAAGTTGCTCGTTTGTTTGCTAAAGTTCATCCAGAATTGCCTCCAATTAATCGAAGTACAATTAGCAAAATTGAAAGTCGATATATCGAGAGTTGGGCCATGTAAGAGATATTTCTCGAAAAAGGCCTTTACAAATCGACGAACAAACCCGGTTGAACATGTTGTTGGAAGTTGAAGAAAATCCTGTTACTCCAGCAAGGGAAGTAGCTCGCGTTCATGGTGTCAGTCACACAAGCGTTTTAAAAGTTTTCAAAGATGCCAAAAAGTACCCTTATAAGATGCAAAACCTTCACGAGCTTAACGAAGACGATCCTGATCTTAGACTTGATTTTTGCGAACGATTTATGGCATTTATCGATGGTGGTCAAATTTCTTTGGAATAGGTGCTGTTTTCTGATGAAGCTACGTTCACATTACATGGACACGTAAATCGGCACAACTGCCGTTATTGGGCTGACGAAAATCCCCATTGGATGCGTGAATCCCATACCCAAAGGCCTCAAAAACCAAACGTCTGGGCTGGAATTATTGGGAATCGCATAGTGGGTCCTTTTTTTCTTCGATGAAAATGTAACTGAAGAAACATACCTAACTATGCTTCAAAATGAATTGGTTCCTACTTTAAGGATTTTATTCCCCGATAATTTGGATCCCAATTTATTTGACCAACAGATGTGGCTTCAACAAGACGGGGCACCACCACATTTTGCTCAAATTGTACGGACCTATCTCAACGAAGTGTTTCCGAATAGGTGAATTGGAAGAAGGGGCCCAATAGAGTGGCCAGCAAGATCACCCGATCTCACCTCATTAGATTTTTATTTATGGGAGTATTTAAAAAGTAAGATTTATACTACTAAACCTAACGACATAGCCGTTAGAGACGAAATTATTCAAATAACGCCGGAAGTATTAAAAATGTTAGGAACAGTTTTTATGATCGATTGGGATATTGTCAGCAACAAAATGGAGGGCATTTTGAACATTTATTGCATTAAAGTAGTATTAAAAAACATTTCGGTATTTTATTTTTTTCTAACACATTGCTTGTAAAAAAAAACAAAAAAAATACCTACTTGTATTTTCAATTGAAAAAGCTTTAAAATAAAAAAAAGACCAACCTACCCTTTCATTAAAAAAAAAAGTTGGGGCTCGCTACAACCCTTAATATAATTAAGAAAATAAACAAACCTCTTTATTTTATGCCCCATAGAAAATAAAAGTTGACGTGTTTCAGGTATTTTGCGACAAACCTTTATTTATTAAATTACAGAATTTGTTCCAGTTAAACTTTCCACTCTATATAATGTTATAACAGACACATTGGCAGAGACGGAACCACTGAAACAGACCGTTTAAATATGTGGTCTGAAGCTCTTGAAACGATTACACCAGAAATTTGAAAAAAAAACTATCCATCATACTGAAGAGGAAATTTTTAAACGGTTTGATAGAGAGAGATTGTTGGATACACTAGAGATTCCACCTATAATAATAAATCCCAATGAAGAAACTGAAACTAGTAGTGATGACTCTAATTATAGTGAATAAAAGCAAATATTATTATACTCTTTATTTTATTAAACCCATAAACACAAAAGGTTAAAAAATATAAAAATTATGTTGGTACTTTGTTTGATGTCACTTCAAATAAATTGTTTTGGATAGTTTTATTCGAATCGATCTTTAAATCTTGTAAAATTACGATGACATGTATCAAATTTTGTTTTGCACCGACTATAGCCAATTACTAGAAACAATGAACAAATAAATTTGCAAGAAATGTAAAATAACTAATTTTGTAATTTAAACTTTGCTTTTTGATTGTTGCCCCAAAATGGGTTTGTTTTTGTCCATAATAATACAAACAATTTCAATTGCAATTTTAATCAAATTTGTCAAAACTTTTTTATTGTGCCAAATCTCTTTTAGATACCCAACAGTTTATCAGTGGTGCATAATCTTAATCTTGCTCCACCAATTGAAATTTAATGACTACGTAAAACGGGGCTACTTGATAAACTTTTTCATCTTTTAGATCCTACCTCGTTGCAACAAAGCTACGTTCAGGGAAACAAAAATTATTTTAGATTACTTTGGGGTAAGGGCTATCAGGTGTAACACTTGAAAAAAATCTAACCCTTGCCATACCAGAGAAAAAAAATTTGAAACACATTTTTTCAAGTAGCCCCGTGATGGGGCTAAATGATATTTGTTTGAAAACTGCATCTAAAATACAAGTATACTCACAATTGAGGCTACTTGAAACGTGGAACATCGAGAAATCAAGCAGTTTTTACAAACTAAGTGAAAACTCTTAGGGAAAATAAAGAAAAACAAACTTGAAACACAAAATATTGAAATATCAATCATTTTTCACAAACTCAGTGAAAACTCTCAAGTAAAATAAAGAAAATCAAATAGGTAAAACGATTCTAAATTAAGTCTTTAAATTTGATTGGTCCTCTTCTCAAAACTTCGTATTCGAGTAGCCGTTTCTTTATTTCCTTTTTTTCGACGATACCGATGTCTTCAGCCATTGGAAAAATGTAAGCACCTTTAATCTTGTCGCTCATTCTTAAGAAACTACACAGGTAAGTGTCGTTTTCTTCGCAGTTTATAATTTTTGCGGCATATTGTTTATTCGTCCCAGTTTGAGTTTTCATTTCGACGTAAATGTAATCACCTGGATTGAAACCTTTCATTTCGGCAGAACTGTCTGCAATAATCGTAGAGTTGTCTATTTCTTCCAAATCAGAAAATGTTTCAGGCTCTAGATCCATATCGCTATCAACTGTAATTTTTTCTTCACTAATGTCGCTCTCAGAAGAAGACGATGGTAAATAAGTTGCCTTTCTTTTTTTCTTCTTTTTGATCTCTGAACCGGACGGTATCTGGACGGCTAGGTCTATTTGGGAAACATTGTTATCTACGACAGGAATGTCTTTTTGGTTAATAATTTTACCTGCGACAGCGAGGTCTTCTTGTGTAATACTCTTACCAGCTTCCACCAACAACTTTTTTTTTCTACCAACAGAAGTTGCGGTTTTAAACCTAGATTGTTCGAAAACTGTCTTTAGTGAATCGACAATTTCTGTGGCTTGTTGTAAATTCTGTTGGTCTGTTTTAGGCAACCTATTTAATACTTTGTACCTATCTAATGGCCATATATACCAGTCGCTTCAAATCCTGACTTGATATTTTGTTCATTAGTGGTTGAAACTGTGGTTAGTGCTTGTTTTAAGAGGCGGGGAAAAACTTCTTTTCTGATGGTTCCCTTGTTATGTTTTTTCCACTCTTGTAGAATCTTCTTCCACGCTGCCTTTATTGGTCTAAAAACGCTTACATCCAGTGGCTGTGTCAGTTGAGTACTATTAGGCGGTAGAAGAATGAAGCGAATATTATTCTTGTCACATGTTGTAATAACAGCAGACGACAGATGGCTAGCCAGGTTATCGCCAATAAGAACTTTAGGGCCAGGTGGTAAAGTTTTGAAATATGGAAATACTATTCTGTCGAACCAGTCTTGGAAAATACTGGCATCGAACCATCCAGATCGTGAGCGATTATATCTGGCATGAGAAGGTCCGTTTTCTGTCCAAGTATTCCATAGGTGATCAGCTTTGTATACAATATAGACAGGAAGCATATATCCTGAAGCTGTACACGAAAACATCACTGAAGTTGCTGCCTTAGACGTGTCCATAACCTTCTCAGCTCTTTTAGAACTCTTGCGAACAACTACTTTTACACGGCCAGGATCGTCCGTAAAATTGGTCTCGTCGTAGTTGACGATTGCCTCTGGCAAAACATCCTTCATGCTCTCTGTTAAATGGTCAAAATATTTATTAATTACTTCCGGAGAAACTGCAGCCCTACTCTCTTTAATGGATTGCGACAGTCGTTTCGAAAGTTGATCTTTGTGTCGAAGTAAAAATTTTTGTAGCCAGGTTTCGTCTGGTCGGTTGATCCGGAATTGCTTCACTTGTTTTCCCAATCGGTCAAGATAAGTTTTTACGGTTTCCTTAATGTCATCTGAATCGCAGGGATAACCCCAGTCTGCGGCGATACTTATCACATGAGCCAGAGGAGTTTTCTTCTTCAGCTGATAAGGCCGGTTGGGCCCCAACCGATTTTGTGTGCAAGCCCTTAACTTTTCGATATAAAGTTATGTAGGGAATCTCGAATTGTTCACTCAAATCTCTTAAGTTTCCACCCTGCCTATATAATTGTAACGCACGTTGTAGTGATTCTTCATTGTAGTCTCGATATTTTCGACTTCCTGGCTTTCTTTTGTAAATTCGCACCATTTTCAAGTAACCCCTGAAAAGACGATGAAAAATAAAATGCTACACCACTGGCTACTGAAACACGAATAAATTTTTTTGAGGTTAGGGTGTCAAAGGAAATACTCATTTCTTAATAAAAAAAATTGTTGCTGTGTAATATTACTCATATGTGTCTTTGTGTAATAGGAAGTATACAGGTATATAAAAAATACATAAAACTTACTTTTTTTAACACTACACAATCACTACTAACCACCACAACAAACTTCCCGCGTATCATACAATCTATCAACTAACAGGTGTCGATACGCTCCCCTCACATACACACGTCATATTTCACACCACCTATCAGTAGCACGTGACTTAAACAGTGGCGGCTGAAATTATCAAGTTACCTCGCAGTTTTCAAGTAGCCCCGTTTTGGTACCTAAAAACACAGGATTAGTCCTGGACAATCAAAATTAAGCAGACATTTTTTTATTATCCATCTCTCAAACAATTTATCCTGCATATAATAATGTGTATAAAAAATATTTTATCTTTTTGGTACTTTGTTTACTAATTTTTTGAAAGAAACAATATTCTAACATAACTTGTGATATATTCGGATATATTACTCGAAAAAATCAAAAAATCGAACAAGAATTTAAATTTCTGCAAATATCTTAATTACCTAATTAAATTAAATCTATGGTAAAATTTCGCAGAAGTATATTTGCACGGCTTGCTTTCAAAGAAGAAAAAGAAAACATGGAAGTTTGCCAATTACTGACTGTCTGCATACACTTGGTTAATGTTGACGTGAACACATCATTCATTGATATGTCTTACCCACACTGACTTTTCAATGTAATGTATATTAAATTCTCTAGTTGATGACGTTAAGAGAAACGATACGAAATAGAGAATAGTGTCGAAGGCTGTTCATAAAAAATGACAATTTCCTGTCCAGATTTTATCTGGCACATGATTCACAAAACATTTTTATTTTTTGATAAATATATGTTTGTTGTATAATCACAATTGACGTATTTTAGAAGGTATGAATTCAATAATCATCAATTAAAAAGGTTTAAACTGTCAACGATACTTTAAAAAAATATTTGTCAAGATTCAGAGCTTCTTTTTTAATATATAAAAGAATTTGGACAGATAAAAAATACCTATAAGATCCTAATTTCATGCACAAAATTGCAGAAAAAATATGAAAGTAAAAAATCTGAAGTACCTAGATGCTTGGAAGTATAGCTATAAGCAAACTCTACAAAGAAAATCTACCTAACAGAGCTTTGTACTTGGGAAAGTTCAAGGCACATCTACAATTCTTCTAAGAAATTATAACGAACTATAGCCTAAAGGTGTCAAAGGATGTCCACCTCTACTGTGGAACTTGGTCTTAGACTCCTTACTCAACCACCTAAGCAATAAGAACTTCTACACTATTGCTTATGCAGATGACCTAGTGATTCTGCAAACAGAAAGATGTGAAGAAACACTCTGTGCTAAAATGCAAGAGGCCCTCAATATCATAGAAAGCTGGTGCAAGGATCACTCACTGTAATTAAACCCACAAAAGACAGAGATGATCCTTTTCACAAGGAAAAGGAAGCTTGTGAACCTTCGGGCTCCAAAACTTCTAAAAACTGAATTAAACTTCTCTGCAGAGGTGAATTATCTAGGGATCACCTTTGACAGCAAGTTAACATGGAACTCTCATCTAGAAAATAAAGTCAAAAAAGCATATATTGCCTATGAACAGTGTAGAACCATTGGTCGTACCTGGGGATAGTCACCAAGGGTCACGGAGTGGATCTACACTGCAATCATAAGATCTATGCTAACCTACGGCGCGATTGCCTGGGGAGTAAAAACAACCCAGCTGTCAGTCTTTCGCAAACTTGACCATTTACAAAGAACAGCATGCCTTAACATAACAGGAGGCATGAGAACTACACCAACTAGAGCGATGGAGGTGATCCTCGGTCTCACCCAACTTTATATATATATCAAGAAGATGGTTTTGATGACCATGCTACGGCTCCGTTCTACTGGTACACAACTTGTAGCAGAATCTGGTGAGTCGAGGTGTAGTTTGTGGCGAGAAGCTATAAACAAGCTTCCAATGCTACAAGCAAATACAGAATCGATTTCACCAAGATATGCCTTTCACAGACCCTACAAGATAATCATTAATGACAACGCTCAAAATGCATTGGCGTCAGGTACTATAAATATGTATGTTCACCGATGGATCTAAGACAAAAGAAGGTTCAGGATGTTGAATTTACTCCAGATCCCTAAACCTAAATATAAAATGGGTTGTAATGCAAGTATAGCTCAGACAGAGCTAACTGCCGTCTCCATAGCCGCAAAAGAGATTACTAAAAGAGAAATCACTGGCAAAAACAACCCTATCCTTACGGACAGCAGACAAGTACTTTTAGCCCTGAATAGACCACGGATCACATCAGGTCTAGTATTAGAATGTCACATGGTCCTTACGGAAGCCTGTAACAACAATGTGGTTACTCTAGGCTGGTTAAAAGGTCATGGAATTTCAAAAGGCAACCGCATAGTGGACTCGTTGGCTAGAAAAGCTGCCTCCCAAAGGCTCTTGGGACCCGGCAGTCTTGTCAACTTGCCGGCATCAGCGGTGGTTGACCTAGTAAAGGAACGCTCCCTTGACAAATTCAGGAGAAGATGGGACGAAGAAAAAGGTTGCATACTATCCAAGGAACTTCTGAAGTATCCGAATAGCGGAGCAGCCAAGAAATACGTGGCCATGACCAGAAAGGACCTGCGGTTGGTCACAGGTATACTTTCTGGCCATTGTCATTTACGAAAACATCTGAACAGGTTGGGTTTATCTGACAGCCCACTATGTAGAGGATGTGAACAAGAGGATGAGACAGTTGAGCACGTCCTTTGTGATTGTCCGGCACTCACTTAAATAAGACTTTCTGTTAGGCTCAATCTCAGAAGGTAGCACAATGGCCCAAATGTGGCCTAAGTGCAGTGGGGCGACCCATCCTTCCAGAATTACAGATACAGAGCCTAAAGAAACAGCCACGAAAAATAAGGTAAAAATATATGCTTGCTACAAATTTTTTTTCCTTTCTTAATAAAAAAACACAACAGTACATCCAGTACTCCTGTTTATAAATTATAAAAAAATTGTTGAATTGGTGTGGGTAGGGGCACAATGAGCCTTTATTCCCAGGTTGCTGCCATGCTCTGGGCGGTTCTAATTATGCAGAATCAATTTTTTTATAAAAACACAAATAAGTTTTATATTCAAGTAAAATAAAATCCTTATCTATCTATTCACAATTTCAGAAAAACCGTACTCATTAATTTTTTATAAAAAAAAAATTGTTTCCAATAAATAACAGTCAAATGATCGTCACAACAAACTTTTGTTGTCACACCATTGTCTACACGTAATAAACTTTATATAAAAAATGTTAAAGTTAAAAAAGTGGCTTGATCTTTTACAGTAAAAGTTACAAAAAATTGTAAAACAATTTTCAAACTAGATATACAATCAAATTCAAATCAATTCAACAAAATTGAGGTAGAAGGGTTAATGTTCTATAACCTGTTCCAAAAATATAAAAATATCTAGGAGGGACTGACGTCCATCTTTTAATCCCGAGGGTAAAATTAGGTTTCACAAGCAAGAAATTTTGAATCGGTTCCAAAGTATTATTTATAAATTTTCAACCCCAGTCTTCAGGGTTCAGTTGATTACCTTGCCATGTCTGAACTTAATATTAAAACATGCGGTTTTCAAAAAAATCCAAAAAATTTTAAATTTTGAAATTTGGGTCCTAGTAAGTCCCTTAGCACATATGGGACCGATGGGGACTTATGACACTTTTTTTTACAGTAAAACCAACATGTCTATGGAGATTTGGCTCTGTCGGACTTTTCTTCATTTGATCACTATTTTTATGTCTAAATTGACCAGACTATAATAAGTGGTTTTCTGGTAATATCTCCAAGTTTACAGACGTATTCAACTATAAATAGAAGAATTAAAATATTGTTATTTATTTTTTTGTATGTTTATTATTATTAGAAATAAATATTCAAATGATTACATTGTTTCAAAGGCAATACGGAGACCTTTCACGTGACCTCGGTTTGTATTTAAAAAAATCGGCGATGACGTCATTACGCCATCACTAATGACGTAATGTCCAACACATCTATAGCAATTGATGGCCATTCAAAAATTAAAATTGACGCGTTTTAAAATTTTCTTTAAAAGTCGCCTGTTTCTAAAATAATGAATTTATTCCATACATTTGCATCATACTGTATTATTATGCATAAAAGTCCATACATCCGTTTCGGAATTTGTATTATTGTGTATAAATCCGGCAACGTATATTAAAAATTAAACTGATCGTGACTTTTTACAAATTTTTGATTTATTTTGTTTCTGAAAACGTATTTTATGTAACTGTTTAAAAACTGATAACAATTTACGATGTGTAATAAATATACAGGTTCATTGAACCGAAAAAAAATCTATGGAATAGGGCGCAAAATACTTTTATACCCAACATTTTTGTACATTTTTATTTATTAAATGTTTATACAATTTATCAATAATATGCAAACACAATTAAATATCTATTCTCAACGCAGGTGTATTTTCCCTATAATAGTAGAAAGGGAACCTGTCAAGTAGGTACATACCGTGTAATTAAAACATCAAGCATTGGAGTTTGTCAACAAACAATAATAAATTTGCTTAACACAGTAAATTAAATTTTTAACCTTCGCAGCGACTTGATACAATAAAAAGTATACAAATCAGTATTAAATCTCTAAATTTTTAAATAGTGACATAAAAATCCAAACACCCAGTTTAAATGATTTTATTTTAATAAAATATGATGAATTTATTTATTTTACTGAAATAAACAATTGATAAAATTTTCATAAAAATTAAAATAAATATAAGAACATGTATGATAAAACTTAAAAAATAAAATTTGTGGTCTAAAATTAACTTTTTATATGTTTTAAAAAATAAAGAAAAATGGGGGGGCGAGTTCAACATAGACATATAGATTAAAACTTTCCAGTGTAACTGCAGTCCGACATAATAGAAGGCAAGAAGAATAAGTCACAAGAAGAAGAATAAAAGGTTATCGAGGTTATGTTGACAATAATAATTTAGATTAATTTAAAATGAAGATAAACAACATAGTAAAATGTACGATGCTAATTAGTCACACAAGAATGAAAGCAAAACCAATTATTGAAGAAAGTGGACGACAGAAAACAAAAAAAGGAAATATAAAAGACAAAGTAAAATCTGTTCCAAACACATAGCATTAAAAGGGAAGACTAAGAAATATGTAAGGGTCTTTTGGTCTCAACTGTTCATTCAAACATACAACTGCACTGTCTCTTGATGCTTCATTGATCTCTAACATTTCAAGTAAATTCATCCTGGGACCTTTAAAACATTTATGTAACCTCGAAACCTCGCTCGAAACATTGGACTTAGAAAAGGAGTGATTTTCAGCAATGATATGGTTGGCAAAGGCTGATGGTGAATTCGGTGGGTCAAAGTCTTTGTAATTTTTAACATGATTGAGATGTTCTTTTATACTAGTCTCTTTTTTTAAATCACTATTTCTTTTCTTTTGTTGCCCTCCATATTTATATAAAAATGTTTTAATTTAGATATGCAGATCACTAATTTTTCATCTAAACTTTAACAAATTATACATTTTCTCAAAGGGAAAGAGTTCGTCTTTCAGATAGAATAAAAATATATAGGGTGTTCCATTAAAAAAATCGACGATATTTGCACCCTATATATTTACACCCTATATATGTTTTGGCCCTAGAGTTTAAATAGTATACAAATAGTAATAAAGTATACTCTGCGGAATACATTTTTAAACTGATATCAATTGTAACCATCATAGCTTTAATTTTCTCTTACTATTTTATATAAAAGGAAAAATAATTATTAATTATCAAATATAAGTTCTTCTATCTCGCTCTGAGACAGCTGACAATTGGCCTTCGTTATAATAGCTACACTAGCTAGGTCGTGGCCTCGGTTAACATACCACCATTGTATATCACTCATCTTGTAAATTTAAAATTAAATAATAATTTTGTACAAAAATAACAAACAAATCTCGTTATATGAAAGAACCACTTCCGAACCTAACCCCTGAATATTGCGATTAAACAATTTCGACCATTTTTTTGAATTTCGAAACAACCTCACTTGCTTATCCAATTTACCCCTTTTTCTATAAGCGACTGGCACCTTAAGAGGGTAGGGAAAAGGGGGTAACAAAGTATAAATTAAAAAAGAAAATAACTACATAAGTAAAATATTTTCCATAAAAATAAATAAACATCATGACTGAGATGAAACAAATATTTCATTTTTCTGTATTATCTTAATCTACTTAGTAATATAAAAAAGACTTTTTTTATCCCTTTTTCTCTGATAATCACGCACTATACTGTCTGACAACATTATGTTCTTATTTGCATTATATTGTTTTATTGATTAAAATCTACTTATCAAGGATTTGAGAATCCACATATCTGCAAGGTTATCTACGAAATATAATGTACCTACCTTGAATTAAAACGATAAAAAATTGTCTCTGCCAAGTTTATATATATATATATATAACGGCGTTATAGTTAAGCTATAGTAACAATACTTATGTAACCAAACTAAAATAAGGTATTTGTTGAGTTTTGACTGATATATTACTTAGTTAACAGAGGAGCAAATACTTTTCTAATTAAAGTAAAAATTATTAAAAATCAAATTTGTAGAAAACTAAGCTTGAATAAACCAGAATAATTTATACTGCGTTAACCACTGATTTTTGCCTTTACAAAGTCTACAAATTTTAATCAAAACATTATCAATTAAACATTTTTGTAATCACTTTTGAAAAATTTAGGTGGAGGTTTAGGTTCATTTGTGTTGACGATACAATTTTGAAGTTTATTTAATTTTTTTAAAAAACGTGGAAAAAGATTTTTTTCAAACAATAAACGTATACTATGGTATTCAGTATGTTGTGAGGTAAAAAAATATTAATTGTTGATGCGATTATTTATAAAAAATTGTTTAATTAATAAACAATTAAATGTTTAACTGACAAATTCGAAAAAAATACCATTTCGTAGAGAAGAGAAAATTATGATTTTTAGGATTTTTTTCATTGCTTAATATTATATTTAAACAATTGTTAATAAACAAAAACGTCAATTAACAATTAAAAAATTTTTGAAGAAAAATTTTTTTCTTAAAAATCATGGTTTTTAATAAACAATAAAATAGCAAAAAAACTGTTAAATAAGCCATTTGTTTATAAAAATTTTTTGATCATTTGGTCACAAACATTTAAAAAAATTGGATTTATATTGTTTATTGCTTATTAAAAACGACTGTAAACAATTGTTTCAAAAAATTTAAATTTTTCACATCTAAAATCTCATTTGTTTACTTTGCTTGTTAATAACAATTTCAATTTTTAAAAATTTAAAAATTTTATTATGTAACTTTGTTCAGTAACTTTATGATAAAGGATTCCAAGGGTTAAAAAAATTCTTGTGTTTTTATTTTACTCACAGTAACGAATTTAAAGTTAGTAACAATGAAGATGTAATTTTTTAATTAACAAATGGACAAAAATGTGAAAAATAAAAAAATAAAAAAAATTTTTGACTGCAGAAATTTGTTCTCTGATGTGTTCTGTTAGTGCTAGAATTTTTTAAATTTTTTTCATTAATATTTACTTATTGAAAAAAATTATTTTATGTCATTTGGTCGTTGTGACGGTGACGCACCGCCTGTTTTTTATGCCATTTTCAACATTAATTTAGACCTATAAATAATTGAGCTACAATTCGGGGAGTTGGAACTTTTTTGTTGGAAATTTCCTGCCCTTTAAGAATCCGTTCAGTTTTTTCTTCTAGCTATTATAGTTTATGAGTTATTAGCAAAAATGTAAACCCCCTTTTTTTTTAATCTTAAATCGTTAATAACAATAGGAAATTTTTTAAAACGGATTTTGATATTCAGGAACATTTTTATATTTGTCATTTCGAATCGATTGACACTAAAATCAGATTTTTCGGATCGGTGTAACCCAAATCCGATTTAAATGACTTCTCGACCAGACTATTACTTGAATTTAATTTAATTGGATATTTTTTTTGGAATTCTTTCAGAAACTTTCTGTGGGAATTCACTGAAATTCTTGAAACCTGGCAGCACAATTTTTCAGACATGTTGCACCTCGCCATAAATTGATAGATTTTTTTAGTTTTAAAGAATGGTGGCTTGGTGACCTCAGACAGATAGACAAAAATTATCTTATTTGTTCTGAAAAACACGAATATTTAAGAATTTTTCGATATTTCAATTTTTAAGCAAGTTAGAGCACACCATCTATTATAATTTTTTTCTAAATATTTATTTTAAATTTTCTGTATAAATAATAATGATAATGTAACAAAGTAAGCAATAAAATAGGAAACACTAACTTAAAAGTAAAGGGTATTAAATAAGGTATTCAAAAATACGTAAGCAATAATTTAGGTATTAAGGTATTCATTTAGGTATTAAGGTAATAAATATTTTATCACAAATCCCGAACTGATCCCTAACTTAACATGCGCATAAAACAATCAGCCACTTGTAATGGACTTGTCCTCATAAATTCTTCTTTGCTTGTAAGAGGTTTGTTCCAACCGAGTTCCAACACAACAGAAAACCATACATGTACCGGTCATTTTCATTCGTTCAATTGTTTAATATTTATAACGTTGCACAACAGTTAGAATTAAACAACTGGTCGAATATGTAGCGTTTATTTCTGTTCAAGCAGCAGTCAAACTTGGTTTCAAACCGCTTGCAACGTGTGCAGAACTAAACTTACATCCGTTTGCTACCAAATTTTACTGCTACTTGAACAAACCTTTATATTTCTTGCAATGTTTTCTCTATAGGTGTTTAACAGATCCAAAAGTTTTTCTATTTTCCACAATATAATTATTTAAATTATGTATTTCCTTACTTCTTTATTTCTAATCAATCCAATATTTTGGTTTTTCTACCTATTCTGTTTTGTGTTTTCTCTGAGGTGTCATTATCTGCAGAACGCTACTGACTAGCTTAACGACATAACCTACCATGCGCGAAATTCTCTATTGGAGCCGTTTCTATCTATTTAATTAAGAACTCATAGCTATGACCTTAAAAGGTTTATAGAGATAGAACTTTTATTTAATTTATTTTCATTACAATTTGACCAATACGTTGTAAATATTCATTATGCAATAATAAAAATCTACTTAGAATACAGAATAAACAGTGTATATAGGTAATTTAGACTTGTTAACAATTGACATCTGTTTTAAGTAAACGCTAAAGATTAAAGTTGTTATAAAAATTTAATTGTAAATAACTAGTATTACGATTATGTATGTATGTATCTATAAATTAGGGGTGATTAGTACACTGCGACCTATAGGATCTATTATCCCCCCCCTTACTTGCCAAGTTCTGATGTTTTCTCAGGTTTATAGCAGCTCTTCGAGTCCTATTTTCCTGAGGAAGTTTAGGACATCGTCGGGCTTCAAATCAGGTAGATCCCCTTCTTCTATTTCATGTGTCCTAGGTATGTAGCCCTAGAATTCTGCAAGGCAGGGCATTCTGAGAGTATGTGTATTGAGGTTCTATCTTCTTCCTCACATAATCTGCATTTTGCTTCATCTGCTAACCCTAGTTTCTTCATGTGGCTTCTTAAACGGCAATGCCCGGTTAATATTCCCGTTAGAATTCGGAGACTTTACTGAGGTTGAGGCAGCTAAGAGATCTCTTCTGGTCATAGTTCCCCAGTAGTATCTTAGATTGCCTCAGTCCTTTCAGCTGATTTCAGTACTTGGATTTTTCCTTCTCCATTTCTTCCCTTAGTTTTCCTAAGATTACTCTACCGCTGATCCCACAAGATGGTTCTGGTCCCAAATGTGGGGTTTCAGCTCCTTTTTTTGCCAGCTTGTCTGCTGTTTCGTTCCCCTCTATTCTCTCTATATAGGAGGGTGACAGTGTTCTTCTGGCCTAGTTCATTTAGTTTGCCTAGGCATTTGCAAACCATCTTCGAACTGATTATATTTCAGCTCAGCGCTTTGATGGCTGCTTGACTATCCGACATGATCACAATCTCTTGTCTGCGGTAGTTTCTTCCAATATTGAATTCCACACATCTTTCGATGGCACGGACTTTTGCTTGAAAGATACTCGGGTATGTGCCCAAGCTTTCTGAGTATTTGGCTCTCGGTCCAAAAACTCCTATCCCAGTTCCCTCGTCTAGCTTAGAACCGTCCGAATACCACTTTATGGCATTCTGGTTTAAATTCTGTATGGTGTCTTCATCCCATTCAGATTTATTACTCAACTTTGTGATGAATTTTCTCACAAAGTTGAATTTCTTTGGCATATCATCTTGGGGCATTTCCCAAGTTTTATCAAATTGAAGTGATCGAGGTTTTTCCCTGATAATTCCTTCTTTGATCATTCTATATATTGTTTTTTTTTTCTTACACGTTCTAGCAGAATGTGCAGTGGGGTCAAGTTTAAAATCACCTCCATTGCAGCAGTGGGGCAAGTTCCCATTGCTCCAGTGATACATGAACAGGCTAGTCTCTGAATCTTCGAGAGATTTTTCCTCGTCGTACTCAGATTAGCCCTTGCGCCCCAAGCCACTGCCCCATATGTGATTATTGGTCTTACTATTGCTGTGTACATCCATTGCAGAATACGTGGGTTGCATCCCCAGTTCTTTCCTGCAATGTTCCTGCACTCCATGAGGGCCTTGGTTGCTTTGTGTATTACTTCGTCTTCGTCTCTGTTTTCCACTCGACGATGTTCTCCCCTATTTTTATGATTTTTAGATTATGTTCCTTTTTCCTTGTAAAGGCTACTAGTGTGGTTTTGGTGGGGTTGATGCTGAGTCACACCATTGTTTCGCAATGTTCAGTCCTCTTTGAATTACGATTAGACCAAGTATAAAGTGAATAGAACATAACAACATTGTAGATTAACCCATTAATATTTTGTGTTATATATGCAAAATTAAATATTTCAGATTTATTGGCTGATTTAAAGCTTACTATTATCGATCCGCTAGAAGTAATGTAGTTTTTAGATTTTAAAAAAGATTATTTAATTCTTGTTTTGTCACCAATGTACAGCACTATTTCTTTGTTTTTTTGTAAGTAGTGAAGTTTTTGCACTTCAAAAAGATAAAAAAGAACTTTACGAGTAAAATTTATCACTTATTAGGTACCCTGTATGTAATTTACGAAGTAATTTACATTTTAAACAGTAACCAATATTTCTCTTTTTTATACATTGTAAAAGTATGAAGTGTGAAATATACCATTGAATTAAATACAAAAAATAACTAAGTAAAACTTATTAAGGATAATAAAAAACTCTTCGTTTTAACAAAACTTCCAATATTTATTTAAAAATTGCTTTTTTAAAGACTCAATGACAGCTGTTTCGCTATGAAGCATCGTCAGATTGACATTTAAGTTACATTTTGTTTGTTTGTAGCTAGGTACCTGATGTTTAGGTAGTATTAAGGCTAGACCAAGTATGGAAGTAATAAGACATAACAATATTAAAGCCTAGATGTTATTAGCCCTAAGGGCTGCTGCTGCGTCGAGGGAAAAGCAGGTAGTGATCACCTCCAACAGAAAGGGGGGAAGGATCACTGAGGAAGAAGCTGGGACCATTCAAAGTAGCATCGTCAGACAGATGACTGCTACCATGAAGGGTGAAGAAGGAAAACCACAGGGACCACAACTAAGGTTCAGAAACTCCGAGTTAGTCGACTCAGGGTGGTTCTTAGTAACCGCCCAGGACGAGACATCCATGGAGTGGCTCCTGAACCAGTGGTCCCCAGAAGAAATTGAGGGGGTTAACTTCAGGGCTTCCAAAGCCAAAGATGCGCCATGGCCAAAAAATATCGGGCTAAGGCTCCGCGCCAAGGAAGTTGACGTGGAAGAATTGGAGAAGGCACTTTCGCTCCAAAGCCGGGAACTAGAGGTGGAAGAGTGGAAGAGTGGAAGTACCTTGAGAAGACAGGAGAACCTGGGGGAGGGTTCCTCGTCTTTCTGGTGAGTCCGGAGATCGTCACACGTCTGGGAGGTGTTTTATGAGTTGATCACAATCCCTGTAAGGAGACTTTCGGCTCGTGGGAAGCCTTCCGGTGATGCTCCCCCGGGACGACAAGATCCCGGGTCCTCCGGGGGAAATTATAGTGTGAAGGTTAGGTGAAAACGAGGGTGAAAATGTAGTTTAAATATTCAATATTGAAAACTTTAAAGGGTGGCTGTATCTTCCATAATAAAATATTTACAAAAAAATACAGAGAGATACAAAAGTTTAAGAATAAACGTTTGATTCCAGTGGCGGTCCATATTTTGATAAATTATAACCCTAAAAAAAGTTGGGGGGTGAAGCTTGAGCACCCTGTAACTTTTTTTGTGTGCACTATTGTATATAGGTAAGTGGGGTTTAATCAACATATTTTTGACCCCAGAACCTGTGGTATAATCTCGGGTATAATTTATGACCATTCTTTTGGGGACACCCTGTATAAAACTTTCCGGTAGATAATTTCAATATGAATTAATAATATAAACTCTTTTACTGAGTACATTTTGTTGTTTTGGGAACTTTCTTTAACAGTAGGTACTTTTAAACAGTAATAAAACCTCTTCAAGGTATAACTTAGATACCGGGTATCCGAATAAGAACGGCTTTCGGCCATATATCGGTAACCATTGATAGTACAGCTTCGGGAAAAAAAAATTTATGATAAAAATGGCCTCGAGAAACACCTGGAAATTATTTACAGACTCGTAGGTCTACCGCTAGAGGGCGTAATTTAATACTAAGAATTAAGAAATCAAAATTTTACAAAAATTGCCCTATTAAAGGGCATTTTTAATGCGATAATCAAATTCTACGAACAATTCTGCGTATTTTTGGTTACAAAAGTTTTAGTCTATCTTTTCAAATATAAGGTGGGGGAGAGTGGGAACATTATTTTAGAAAAAGGTCTGTAAGTCCGGTCCTGTTTAACCGATCTTTGCAAACTTGGTCTTGTTGATAACAGCTTTCTTCCACCAATATTATAGTTATCATTACCAAACAACCTAATAAGTGACGTGCCCGCTAGAGGGCGAAACTTTTTTTCTATTTTTAATCTAGTTCTCTTTAAAAAATATTAAATAGAAGCATGCAATTTTAACCATGAATTATAAAATTAGACCAAATTAGCAACAAAATGGTGAAAACCACATGTCAATATCTTTTTCCTATCCCGAGATATCTTAAGAAACGTGTAAATTTTAAGTATTTTCCTTTGAATATTAGAATAATACTCTGGTTATACTGAACGGCATTTAATAATTTTGGACTTCCTAAAATTGAATGTTCTTGTCCTCTTTATGATGTTTTTAAATATTTCAATATCACTGTTACTGTCACCGGTAAAGTTGAAATGGAAAAAAATATAAAAATAGTAGTGGGCCATGGAAAACAAAGCACGCAGACATGTGTCAAATTATTATACAAAGTAAAGTAAAATTATCAAATGCCGTTCAGTAGTATAACCAGAGTACCTATTCTAATATTCAAAGGAAAATACTTAAAATTTACACGTTTCTGATATCTCGGGATAGGAAAAAGATATTGACATGCGGTTTTCACCATTTTGTTGCTAATTTGGTCTAATTTTATAATTCATGGTTAAAATTGCATGCTTCTATTTAATATTTTTTAAAGAGAACTAGATTAAAAATAGAAAAAAAGTTTCGCCCTCTAGCGGGCACGTCACTTATTAGGTTGTTTGGTAATGATAACTATAATATTGGTGGAAGAAAGCTGTTATCAACAAGACCAAGTTTGCAAAGATCGGTTAAACAGGACCGGACTTACAGACCTTTTTCTAAAATAATGTTCCCACTCTCCCCCACCTTATATTTGAAAAGATAGACTAAAACTTTTGAAACCAAAAATACGCAGAATTGTTCGTAGAATTTGATTATCGCATTAAAAATGCCCTTTAATAAGGCAATTTTTGTAAAATTTTGATTTCTTAATTCTTAGTATTAAATTACGCCCTCTAGCGGTAGACCTACGAGTCTGTAAATAATTTCCAGGTGTTTCTCGAGGCCATTTTTAATATAAAATTTTTTTTCCCGAAGCTGTACTATCAATGGTTACTGATATATGGCCGAGAGCCGTTCTTATTCGGACACCCGGTACATATAATTTGATTTGTAAATAAAAACAGTATGATAATGTTTAATGTTTATTAAATGTATTTGATTTACGGAATCAATAATATTGTTATAATTAAAATGCAATTATTTAAGCCAATAATGAATATTTACGACACAAGGACGTAGTTAACTTTTACTTGTCTACATGTGATTCATTTTATTAATATTAGTAGTAAAAAAATAAAACTGTAAAATTACTAAAATGCGAGCTAAAATGCTGGTGCTAGTCGATTTCACGGTTCAGTGCCATCATGAAATGTGCATGGTTTGGCAAAAAATTATATACAACTACTTTTTTCGAAACTATTTTGGGAATTGTTTTTTTATTGATGTTTGTTATTATAGCAGCCTTGGTTATGGTTATTATTATTAAGCGTTCTTTAGGGTTTCATTTACTAGATTCCTGCTAACTTTTTTACTAATTAACTAATTAAAATTTGGTTTTCACCAAAATATAGAGAAAAAAACTAGTATTGTGGATGCTAAAAATATATATTTTTTATTCGAATTACATATTTTTTTTTGATATTTAAGTGCAAGTTTTTAAAAATTTTAAGTTTCCACATTTCTATATAACATTTTAAAATTTTTGATCAAAAAATTAAAAATGAACCTATTGGCACTAGAATTAGACTGTCAAAACGAGTTAAGTTGTTTAAAAGTAGTAATTTTCAGATTTTTTCATCACAACATAAGAATTTGGACCACTTAGAAATAAATTTTGCAAAACTGCACACCGAGCTGTAGGTACAACTGGAGGTGGAGGTGGAACGTTATCAAAGAAATAATTGTAAGAAATAATAAAACTGTTGATATCACTAACAAATCAAACTAAATAACCGAGGAGGTAACTAATAAATTTCGATTTAATTTGCTTTTATTGTAGGGTAAAAATTTGCCTCTGAAATTAAAATAAGATAATATGCTGGGGGGCTGGAAGTAAGAAGTATGAATGTAATTCAAAACGAGATATATATATACAAAGAAAAATTGTAAGATAAATCAATGAACTTTAAGCAACCGTATTTTTTTAATGTATTAATGCATAGTAAAAAATACGGGTAATTTAAGAAAAATAGACCATAACTACCAGACAAGAAGAATAATTTAAAAAATTAGATAATCAGGTCGATTCTGTCGAAGTCTTATTATCGTAACCATATTGTTAAATCTTTTAAACAATAACAATATGGTAGTTTAAATTCGTAAAAATTTCTAATTTTATAGATGACAACACTGCAATCATTACTGTTTTGTGTCATTTTCTGATCAAAAAGAAGAATGTGAGGTTAGTGTTTGCGCGATAACCTACAAAATGAGTAGTAACATTCAAATAAAAAATAATAAAAACTTTTAAAAAACAAATGGAGTAAACTGTTAAGAAAAAAATGCAGTTTGACCTAAAGGCAAAATGCACGAACAAAACCATACAGGCGTAGAACAAATAATTTTGATAGAATTTTTCCTTTTATATATGGTGCCAAAATACAAAATTATATAACCAGAGGTCAAATGAAATAGCTAGTTTTCTAACAGAAGTGGCTGGTACAATTTTCCTCTTATCATTATGACTTAATGAGATTTTAATTAGAAAAATAATTGTATTTATAATTGTGAAAAATATCTAGTTAATAATCAGGTTAATTATCTAAATCGAAAGCTTCCTTACTGCAAATATTATCTAAAACTGAACAGGAAGACAAGCTCTTTTGTTTAATCGTAAAAGTTTTGTAAATCAATATTCCCTTATATGTCCAAACTCTAATCTTAAAACGTTTCTAAAAATAACATACATTTCAAAAAAAAACTAAATACCTACCTATTTGCTATATTTTCATATGCATAAGTATATAAAATCGACTTTAAAAAATAATGGAAAACGTCATTTTCACAATTTTGTCACCTTGTTATGATTATAACTAAGGTTATAACAAGTACAAAAAGTATCTTATTAAGATAGCCAGCTTTGTAGCAATAAATGACAGATCATATTGCTTAAAACTAACGATTAAAATACCGTTTTTTGCTAAACTTATTATGGAATCAATTTTTTTTTAATAACCATGTTGTTATTGCAAACAGAATTGACCTGTATGTGTACGTATTTGTTACACAAATTAGTGAAAGATCATACATTACCAGAGATTTACAGTCCGGTCAATTTAGACATTCTAAGTTACATAAAGTCCCAACAAGCTGAATTTCTGTGAAATTGTTCAAAATATAATTATAAACAATGTCTAGGAATTCCCCATCTTTCCCGTTTAAAAAAAAATTTTATTCAAGGTCAAAGGTCAAAAAATGAGTTTTTCGCGATTTTCATCAATACGGTAAGTTTTATCATAAAAGTACCTCAGACAAAAATTGTAGATCATAAAATTATCTATAAAAAATGTATCAATACTTTTTTCCTTGCGTGCCACTATTTCCGAGATATAACGATTCAAAAAGTTATAAAGGTTGTTATCGTCATAATATGCGCAAGTTTCCAGGCCATCTATGAGGTAGTGTACTTAGCGCGTATTTTCAACGTGGTTTCCCAATAGGTCTACTCCACGGGTCAGTTGTAATAGATACTAATTTTCAATGATTGGAAAAGACAAAAGCGATGTAATTTAAAAAAAAAGTATTGAAGTTTATTCGTTTTATTCGTATGTTTCAAATTCTTGTTCTTCTTCTTGATCTTCTTCTTCATCTTCATTTTGGATGCAAGGCTCTAATATATTGTTGACCAACTTTCAAACCCAGTCTATAGGGTCTAGCTGATAACCAAACCACACTTGGACTTGGCAATATACTCGAAAAAGATGTTGATGATCAGCAACTGAGGTTGGAGGAAGACAAGCCAATTGAACTTGTTTTTTATTTTTAGTATTTTTAACAAAACATACATATCGATGCTCATCTAAACAGGTAGTTTTTTTAGGAACTCCGTACATAGATAGTCTTTTTAAAAACTTCAGCACATTGCATTAAATCTTGTTTTTCAAACTCTAGATGTATATACGTGGCGTACTCACGCATATTATGACGATAACAACTTTTAAAACTTTTTGAATCGTTATATTTCAGAAACGGTGGCTGGTAAGAAAAAAAATATTGATCCATTTTTTATAGATAATTTTATGATCTACAATTTTTGTCTGAGGTGCTTTTATGATAAAACTTACCGTTCTGATGAAAATCGCAAAAAACTAATTTTTTTTACCTTTGACCTCGAATAAAATTTTTTCCTTAAACGGGAATGATGCGGAACTTCTAGATATTGTTTATAATTGTGTTTCGAACAATTTCACAGAAATTCAGCTTGTTGGGACTCTAGGTAACTTCACCCTCATTTTTTGGTCTAAATTGACCGGACTATTACTTTTAATATGTATATTTGTACTTATGTTGGTATTTATACGTGTACTAGTACATAACTATGAAGTTTGTAAACATTAATATTCCATAAATTTATAAGAATATGTAACTAAGCGATTTTTTTGTTTCTTTAATTTTGTACCTTCACTTTTATCTTGACTTTTATTAAATAGTTATTGTATATTTCCTTTCAAGTAGTTTTTTGTGTGAAAAAATAATAAAACGCCAATAAACAATTTTTTCCGCTAAAATATCGATAACGCCCAGGTTTCAACCCCAAACATTTTTTGATTAAAGTCATCGCTTTTCAGTAATGAAAAAAATAATATTAATAACGGGTTTCCTAGAGAGCTAAGAAGTCAGTAAGTAGTTGTTCTCATTTTTTAATTAAAGTCGTAGTAAAAGAGGAACCCAGAGCTTAAATAATACAGTTATTTTTTATAGTTTTACCAAGTCTTGGCAAATGAATATTACGCATTTTTTGGAGGGAAAGTAATTACAGGAGATAATTTTAATTAAATGTTGTCGTACATGTTATAATGTTAAAATATCGTTGAATAATGCATAGCGATCGAAAAAATCAAACGACATATTCCGAGGTAGGTATATTCTAAAAGGATAAATCAAGGAATAAATTGATCAAATTAAGATTCAGATAAGTATTTTAATTTAAAATATAGTTTTGGGACATCTTGTATGTATTTACCACAATCAATCACGCGGTTATCTTATCGATAGAAACTAATGAATGTCAATTTGTTCAATAATGTAACGACAATGACTGGTATATAGATAATTATTAACGTAATAAATAAACAGAAACTAGTGTTACGTTCTCACGATACATAAAAAATTGTAAGAAAAAGTATAAAAAATAAAAAGAAAGACTTACTTAAAAGAAACAGTTCTTTTGTTCCTCTCCATCACTAATTATAAATACAAAAATACACCCTTACACTCGAGTACACTTTAAACAAAACACAAATAATTACACCTTTTGCACATCATTTTTCACTAAATTATTATGTTGAATAATTTACCAGCTCCAAACATACACAATAAAATTGCTTATACTTTTTTAAAGTAAAATTTTGTAAACAAAAACACTGTAGTTTTTTTATTGTTTATTGCGCGGTCGCCCGATATTTTGCCATGTTACATTCGAAAAAAAAGTATTCGTTGAACTACGGTATCAATAACAACATACAAAAAGGGAACTAACAAGTAAAGGTAGGTATAAATTGTCGGTATCGGTTTTAAAATGCGGAGAAACTAACTAATGAGACGATTCACTTATTTACGGACACTGGAGTGAGACATATTCGTATACTGTGAATTAGTATAGATAGTGAAATTTTAAATTGGCAAGATTTCGAGACAGCAGCGGCGTCGGGAAAGGTGTAGCGCGGGAAACAAATTTAATTCACTATCAAAAATGTTTTAATGTGGGTAATATTTTTTTTAATTGTAATTAAGTAATCGATATGTACAAAAAACAATTTTTTTAAAAGAAATAAAATGGTAGATGTACCGATTGAAAATTGCAATTAAATTTTACTTTTTATCGGGGTTTGTCGTATACCAATGAACATAACATTCATTATTTTTTTACTAAAAAATATTAAACATTTTTTAACAATTATAAGAAAATAACAGCATTCTTGAACTTATATTTGAAATGAATAGGTAACTGATTTCAACGCACCTTTTTATACTCACACAGTGTGTAAAAGCCAAATGGAATAAATTCATTATTTCGGTTACTGTACATATTTATAAAAAACCCCGAAACATGTCAAATTTAAATTATAACTTGACATTCTTTAACGTGAAAATGCAACTTCCTACCTTCAACCCCCTTAGAATGACAGGTACAAACCCCAATTTTTTAAATGGGAAGTATAGGCTTGTGATATATCATTTGAAAGGTCTCTTTATTCTCTATTCAAAAATATTATTTTTTTTTAAATTTAATGCAAAAATTAACATAAAAAAAATGAAAATCATGTTGTTACCGAAATTCGCTAAAATATACTCGAAACTTATTACAATATACTTAAAACTTATTTCCCGTTTAGGTCTTGATAATGAGAAAGTGAACAAAAACCATAGCAATGTGGTTTTTAAATTGTAACCATTAAAAAACTTTAGAGAATTTCCGTGGCAACGCTATTTTAACAAGCAGTAGTAAATTGTTTTATTTAAGTTGTCATTGTTGTAATTTAAGTATAAAGTTTGTTCAATTCAATTCTGAAAAATGGTTAGATTAACGGAAATGCATAAAATAACAGTTTTACAAATAATGATTGGTTAAGGAGATAACATCCGAACACAACAGGAAGTAACTCGCCTATTTCATGAGAAATTTCCTAATTTACCGCCTATATCCCAAGGAACAATAAGTAAAATAGAAAAGCAGTTTCGCGAGTTTGGTCATGTAAGGCAGATAAAAAAAGCAGCTGCCAATGTACTGAGTGATGAACTCAAATTAGATGTGTTGCTTGAGTTTCAGGAAAACCCACATACATCGAGTAGACAGGCATCCACTACATTCAATGCTAGCCATACATCGATAGCAAACATATTAAAAGAAATTAAATTGCATACGTATAAGATGATACCTACTCAGGAGCTCATGGTAGACGATTTTGATAGGAGAACTTTTTTTTTGTGAGCAAATGATGGACATGTTGGATAACAATATTATCCAATTAGAAGACGTTATGTTTTCTGAGTGTACTTTTTTACTTAACGGTCATGCTAATCGGCAAAATTGCCGCTACCGGTCCACGGAAAATCCTCACTGGATGAGAGAAGAACACACTCAATACCCTTAAAAGGTTAATGTTTGGGCAGGGATTGTAGGGAACAATATCATTGGTCCCTTTTTTATTGAGGGCAACTTGAATGGCAACAATTATTTGGCACAACTTCAAAATGATGTCATTCCAAAGTTGGCAAATTTATATCCTGATCCAGGTAACCCTCAAGTTCCAGCTAATACGATATAGTTTCAGCAGGATAGAGCACCACCACATTACCAACTTAATGTCCGGCAGTACCTCGATACAATATTTCCCAATCGGTGGATGGGGAGGCGAGGATCGATTGAATGGCCAGCGCGATCACCTGATCTTACATTATTAGATTTCTTTTTATGGGGATATGTGAAAGGCCATGTGTACAAAACTAAACCTTCTGATTTAAATGACTTAAAACGAATAACGCTTGCGATTAGGTCGATCACGCCTGATATGTTAAATAATGTTAGAAGACAGTTTTATTTGAGATTAGGATGTTGCCAAGACGTTCGCGGAGAACATTTTGAACATCTACTTCATTAACATTCATAGTTCTTTTTCGTGTTCTACATTTTATTACGTTTTGCATTACATTTTAGTTTTTGATTGTATTGTAGGAATTTCGGTAACAACATGATATTAATTTTTTTTATGTTAATTTTTGCAATAAATTTAAAAACAATAACATTTTTGAATAGAGAATAAAGAGACCTTTCAAATGATATATCACAAGCCTATACTTCCCATTTAAAAAATTTGGGGGTTGTACCTGTCATTCTAAGGGGGTTGAAGGTAGGAGTTGCATTTTCACGTTAAAGAATGTCAAGTTATAATTTAAATTTGACGTGTTTCGGGATTTTTTATAAATATGTACAGTAACCGAAATAATGAATGTATTCCATAATAAATTTAAAATATCAATTATTTTAATTACATATTGCGCTTAAATAACGGGAGCATTTTCTTAATAAATAATAATAAATAAATTTAAAAAGATTCTAACGTGAAAATCCCGAACACAAAAACAAACTTTGTATGGTTATAGTTAACAACAGAAATACATCGTAGATAAATGAAAAGAAAGAACATTATAAAAATAAATGGCTTGATAAAAGCCTATAATAAGAGTGTTGTTTTTTATCGAGATTCCTTTAATCATTCATACATACACCGATCGGTGACTAAGAATAAGGGACCCACCTCGGTAATTTTCAAACTTAGCCTATTATCAGGCAGGCAAACAAAGCTTTTGAAACTTTTGTCTTTGTATCAGTAGACCTTGATTACGACAGACACGAAGTGTTAAGATGGCGAATAAATATTAAGAGTTGGGAACTATCGATTTCGAGTTACAACTAGTTACAATTCTAGTTGAATTATTTTGAAAGAAGAAAAAGGAAACCTTTCACCCTATTAATTTTATGTGCTTAAATCTAAATTAAAAAATAATAATAATGACAGTATAGAAAGTAAACTAATGTTCATTTACCACTTTAATTCAACAATAAATTACTTTTTTTATACGTATAACTGAAGAACTCTTTCATCCCCGCACCGTGCTGTTTTAGAACTTTAAGGTCAGCTTAAGCATTGGCCAACAACGTTGAGGTTGGTCTAGTTTTAAGAACTCAGCTGTTTTCTGAAGTGCTCCGCCAACAATATGTATATCAGCTCTTTGAGACAGACACTTTCCTTGTCTATAACCCATCAAAAGAGCTTTCAGGGAGACGTGATGTCGTAAATTCATATATTTTCAAAACACATCCAAATAGTGAACCTTATCACTATTAATCACAGTAAAAGCTCATCGAATATGCGTTTTTGTCTGGTAAATCTTAACTACTAGCTGAGTACCCGTATCCTCCACATCACTAACTTCTATATTATAGATTTCTTCCCTTCGGTAATCTCCAGCAACTCCAAGTAATGCTATCACTCTGAGTAATAGATATTCTTTATCTGGAACTTCCCTCATGAAGCTTTCAATTTGTTCCTTTGTCAGTACCTTCGACTGGTTTGGCTGATGGTCTACATTTTGTTTTTTCAAAAAAACTATCAACTTTGGGAAACTTGATATGTTGATATTCTCATTAACCATAATCATTGATTTTACCATCGAGTATTTATACCATAATGAAGAAGGGTTGAATGTTTTTGACTGAAAATTTAAACTGTTGAAAAGAATGTTCTTTAAAAAAACTGTTCTTCAAAAAGTCAGCCAATATCACATTTTCATCAGCACTACTTTTCAAATTGTGTTGTTCACGCCAGTTGCAAAACAGCGCATATTTTTTTTCACATCTTTTCGCAAACTTAACTGGAATGATTTGCCATATCACTTCCGCAGTTTTCTCAACATTTTCATCTAATTTCAGATCCATTTTCTCCGCAGATATTTCGTGTGTGCAGAAAAATTCAATATGTCTACCTTTATTTACATTGTTACTTGGTAACAGCTGTTCATTTTTTATTTATAAAGTAAATCAACCATGTTAAGAATAAATCAAGTAAAGTACGTTTCACAATAATTCGTTGACTCGGTACCTGACCTTAGGGGATTAGTAATGAAAGGTTATAAATTTCTCACTGTACAGTAAACATTAACAGATCCGTAATCCGGTTTTCAAAATAGATTTAAATAAAACTCAGTAACATTTACTAAAACTTAAATTTATTTTGTAAAAAAAATCACGAAATTTTTTAAAAACAAACAAACCAATTTTAAGTTTATTTATTAATTGAAATTAAACAAAACTGTTGAAACTTACGCAGATGTTGTCAAAAAATTTTTCAAATAAAAAAGATGTAGTTTAATCATGGCCACATTTTAAAAATATTTTGTACTACAGGGTATCCCAAAAAATTGATTTAAATAAAACTAAATTAACATTTACTAAAACTTAAATTTATTTTGTAAAAAAAAATCACGAAATTTTTTAAAAACAAATTTTAACTAAATGTATTAATTGCGATTAAACAAATGAACTAATTCTACATTATTTACAACTATTTAATCTAAATGTAGTTCAGTATCACTATCGTCTTCATTTAAATTAATAACTAAGGGTGCTACAGTTACATTAACATTTCGATATGTACCCTCAACCTTAATAACATGCTGAATCGAATTTTTCCAGCTATCAATGGGAACATTACTTGTCACATTTCTGATTAACTCTATAACACTTGAGTTTAATGTAGGTGAAACGTTTTCCGATCTAACTTTGGATTTTAGCTGATGCCACATGTGTTCTATAGGATTGAACATGCTATAATATGGGGGAAGCCGTAACACTGTGTGGCCCATATTTTTAGCAATAGTATCACAAACGTATTCTTTTTCAATACCGAACGCTGCTACAACTTGTAAGAGATCACGTTTTGTGTAGGATTCTTCAAAATAAAGGTCATTTTTTAACAAATACTCTTGAATTTCCCATTTATTGTTGTTGCTATTTGGTACTTTATTTAATTGACGGCTATGATAAGTTGCATTGTCCATTACAATTATACTTTTTTCCGGTATATTCGGCAATAAATAATTCTATAACCAATCTTCAAAAAGTTCTGCTGTCGTATCTTCGTGATAATCTAAACTTGAATCTTTAATATTCTTTGCTGATAACAATAAAGCGTTTGGAACCCAACCTGTTTCTGATCCGGCATGTATTATTGTAATTCTTTGTCCTCTATTTGATGGAGCCTTTGTTTTGCAATTTCCCGATGAATCAACAAAACCCTTCGTTGGAGTATCATTGGTGTCATACCATGTCTCGTCGAGGTAGATAATTGAAAGGTTTTCACTTCTATATTTTTGAATAGCTTGTAAGTAATGACAACGCCACATTCGTAAACGATATGACTCCATTATCACTTGTCTTTTATTAATGGTATAATATTTAAATCCCATTTGAGAAATAATTCTCCACAAACTTGTATGGCTACAAATAATTCCCGTGTCGTCTTTAAGTAACCGTTTTTTTATACAATCTAGGGTTGGTATCATTTGTTCCTAGTATAGGACATATATCGTTCGTCGGATTATATCTTTTTGTATTTAATCAACACATTTGGTATTATTAACGTCACTTCGTTTTTTTCGTTTACTTATTGGCTTATTGATAATATCTTTTACTGTGGATATTGGGGTTTTGGTTAACTTACATGTTTCTTCTGCTGCATCGGTTACACTATAACCTCGATTATTCAATGTTTCAAACACATTTTTCACAATTCGTTTCGCATCCGGCGATAAATGCACTTTTTTTGCCCAAGGACGCCACATACTTAGTTATAAACACAAGATTACTTTCAGAGTATAATGTTTAGTACAAACTAAAATTCTGGGAGAGAATTTTAAAAACAAATTACCCCGAAACTCCCTCTTTCTCTTCCAAGATGATTAAGAAAATCAAAAATCATTTACTAATGATTTACTATTGATGGTCAGTAATAATAATTTAAAATTTTACCTGAAAAATAAAAAATCCAAAATATATCTTCCTGGACAAAAATAAATAATACCTTTCTGTAAATGTTCGAAGAAATATTAACCACCTTTTATTAGTAATCCCTTTAGAGCAGTTAAGAGCAGGTACCAAATCAACGAATTATTGTGAAACGTACTTTAATATAATTTTTTCACAGCTAGCAGTCTACATGACTTCCTCATAAAATGATCAAAAATGTCGTTTCAGTTTCATATTTTAATGCGTTTAAAACCAAAGGCAGTATGAAAAAAAATATAGTACGATACACGTCCGTGAAGTGATTATTACGGTACTCGATTAGATATTCTTCTATCTCGTACCGTAATAAGTCACTTTCCGGACTTGTAACGTAAATATCTATTAACTCATTTGGGTGTTTGTTTCAATTCGAACAATAAAAAAATTCATAAAAAATTGTACATATCTCCATACAGAAATATCCATTTTCATCATCAAAATCAGAAATATAAATAGCTACCAACGCGATTCATAAAATTTTACGACGTAGTTCCAGAAAATTTTACAGCTTTTGGAACGTGAATTATCCCAACTCTTTATATCGTACTTTTGACTGAACCTCAATATCAACTTGTGATATATCAAAAGCTATCGCTGTATTACACGCAATGTGATCGATTTGTTGCCTTATGTAATACCTACAAGGTTTTCACCGAAGGGTTCTCGTTTCTCCAATTATTTCAGGCAAACAAAAAATGTAACAATGTAAAAACAAAAATGCAAAGATTGCACGTTATTATACCGTGCTACAAAAAAAGGTTGGTAAGCAGACCGAGTCAGTGACACTATTAGAAAATGGGGTAAACTAAAAGAGGAACAAATTTTAAACCCAAGTAGCAAAATTTAAATCGAATAACTAAGCGTCTGAGGTATGTAACAATTTTAATTTTAATTTAACAATCTTTTATTGCTGTTAGATTATCTTCTCCCCTATTTTGAAATTGAATTTTTTTTCTCCATCAGTTTTTATTGTATAACTTTTACTATTGAATCTTCAAAATGCTCCGATGTATCTTCGTGATAATCAACACAAGAGTCCTTAATATTTTTGGCAGCGTTTGGGATCCAACCATTTCCTGATCCTGCGTGTAATATTGTAATTATCTTCCCTTTATTTGATGGTGCTTTTGTTTTACACTTATCAGAGGAATCAGATCATCCTTTGGAAGGGGCGTCATGCGTGTCAAACCACGTCTCGTCGAGGTAGAGTATTGGCCGATTTTCAGACCGGTATTTTCTTATTGACGTTATATATTTAGAACGCCAGTTTATTAAAAGTGTGGATTCCAATATTAGATACTTGTCTCTTGTCAATTTTGCGATATTTAAAGCCCATTGCAGACAGAGTTTGCCAAAGAGTAGTGAGGCCACAGTTGATGTGAGTTTCGTCATTGATGAGACTCTTGATTGTAGGGACATAGTGTAGATTTTTCGCCTTATCAAATCTTTTTCCCAGTCGTCTAGACTTTTTGTAACACTAGAATCTTTACGTTTTTTTCTTGATTCCATAGAATTTTCAACAATTCGTCTAACTGAAGTAAGAGGTACCTTCGTCAAATTACTGGTTACTCTGCAACACCCGCGTTATATCCTTGCTGAAGTAAGAACAATAAATAACTGCACAGTTAAACTAAACTTCCACTATTTATTTGAAAAATTCGCTTTAAAATCAATTACAGCTGTTTCGCTATAACTAGCATCGTCAGATTGACATATTGAAATTACATGTTGTTTGTTTGTAACTAGGTGCTTGATGTTGATAAGGAGTTAAGGCTAGACCAAGTAAGGAAGTAATAAGACATAACAATATTAAAGCCTAGATGTTATTAGCCCTAAGGGATTATCCTGGATGTATTTCCCTCTAAGATCAGTATAACTGTGCAATGATATAGAAAAACCAGGAAAAAACTATATCATGCTGATCTTTACAATAACTTAATATATTTATGTTACAATAATGTCTTATCTATGTATAAAATGAAGACTCAATCAAAGTAAACAGTTTAATAGTGGAGAACTTCCAAGATTTATTTGTTCATTAACTACTTTAAACTGTTGATCTGCTAGATGTCTTTTAATTTCAAGTTCTTCTAGAAAATCTAAATTTTGTTTTTTATCACAAATGTGTAGTATATGAATGTCATTGGTGTGTATAAGTGAGTTTGGATGTTCCAGTAGGTGTTTTGCATAGTTCAACTTATCTGGTTGTTGTAATCTATATGCTCTTAAGTGTTCATTAAATCTTACTTCAAAATTTCTTTGTGTTTGACCTATATATACTGCATTACATTTTGGACAATTAATTTTGTAAACACCAGATTTTTTTAATTTGGGTAGTTTTGTTTTTACATTTAACAATTTTGTTCCAATACTATTTTGTGTTTTAAATGATATTAATGCTGATGTTGCCGAAGATATTATTTTTGAAATTGCATTGGAAATATTTCCAAAAAGTAGAGGTTAACACAATCAATTTCTTGCTGAAGTAAGGAACTATACACATTTTTTTATAATGATTTTCGCGTCACAAGATAAGTGATTCTTCTTTAACGAACCACTGGAAGAAGCACTATTACTTTTTATCCACGGACGCCACATATACTGCCTATTCTGTACGTGTGGGTTTAAAATCTTTGTTATTAATGTCTGTAATAACAAATAAATGTTATAAAACACTTCCAATGAAATACAAAGATTAAAATGAACAAGAAATGTAAACTGTAATCCTCTACAATCCCTCTCTGAGAAACAAAATTACCTGAATCAGGTCCTTTTACATTTATGATGTGCATCTCGGATTTTACAACTTAAGGGTTTAATTGGTTTTATTATAATCCTTCAGTCAATAACATTTATTGTGCAATTACGTTAATTCAAAGCTTTTTTTAACTTGTGTTTTCAATATACCAGACTTGTACAACATAAGAGTTTATAGAATAATTCATGCTGAATTTCGAAGTACATTGTTTACAAAATGTTTGTGTGTAAATAAGAGCAATTGCAATAATTATCATTTACATTATCTAGATCTAGATCTAGTCGATAATCAACAGAATGTTGGTAATGAGCAGTTCTCCACTATTAAATTGTTTATATTGATTAACATTTTATCTAATACTTGCAAAGATAAAACAACGTTCAACAAAATAAAGTTATAAATGTATTCCAAATATTGAGATAAATAATTTTATGAAAGATACATAAAATTATTTTTATTGGTTAAAAGTCAAATTTTGAAGTTATTAATTGGTGAATACGAGAATTGCCTTTCTATATTTCGGGAGTAGAGAACAAAAACAAATATTAATCATCAAAAATCACTTTATTATTTTTTAAAATATTCCCCAAGAAGATCTATACAATTTTGCATGCGTTTTAACCAATTGTCGAAGCACTTTTGCCACTCTGATTGAGGTATCTCCAAAACATGCATTCTGAATGCAGCAACCGCTTCTTCAGGTGTCGAAAAACGTTGACCTCTCAGTTTGTTTTTTACGTACGGTAATAAAAAGAAGTCATTCGGTGCCAAGTCAGGATTATACGGCGGATGACTCATCAAATCGATGTTTTGGGTGCTCAAAAATGCAGTTGTTTGAGCCGATGTGTGGGAGCTCGCATTATTGTCGTGGTGAGGAATGATCCATCTCCTGATTTCTTGGAAGACAATTGGCAAACAAATGGTTGTGCACCCTCCACAATTGACTGTTCTGCGTTGTTGTAGTAGTACGGTTGCGACATGTCCAGTTTTTCCAAAAAAAAACAGGCGAAACAGGCAAAAGTTGTAAAAAATAATCGCACGAAAATGTTCACAATTTAATTCCATTTTTTGACCGAGATGAATCTTTTAAGTTACTGTAAATAACACAAATAGCGCTCGTATGTCAAAACGTTCTGAGTACGTATAACCTCAAAAATGTCCAACTTTACGATAGAGCTGTCAGTCGTCAGCTTGCAACACCAGGGTTGCCAAATCCCGGAATATAAAAGGCAACCCTCGTAATAGGTTAATTAATAAATTAAATTCTGTAATAGCACATGTGTAGAATATAAAATATAGGTTGTGTTGGTTTAAGAATTAAAGGTTGCTAGCAAATGAAAAGTTTGACCGCTGGTAATTAAAAGAAAGACAAGAAGAGTTAAAAAATATTTGAATAGTAGAATAATAAAATAAAAAAGTTATCAGAATAAGCAAATTTAAAAATAAACCAGATAAGAAGAGCATAGCAGTAATATGTAGCTGTGTAATGGTAAAAAAACGACTGCAGCACAAGTTATTGTATTTAAGAAAAAAATTAAGGTAATGCATTCTAGAAGAAAGGACAATAGAGACGGAACATTGTGGTAATTGTTGTTGGCGTTGGTTAGGTTACTTGATTAAAGTAATTAAGAATAAACTTATTGTTTTTATTTTTATTAAAATTCAATCTACTTAAGATTAAATTAAATTTTGTTTTGACCCCAAAATATACCGTGATATTAATTTAAATTGAATAAATTTAAAGCTAGTCAGGCAATATCATCTTAACATATCTGGGATAATCAATTGGGGCTAATAATAACTAGGTTTTTATATTATTTTGTATTATTCCTTCAAAACGTGGCCTAGTCGACATAATACTTTTTAAAAATCAATTATTTAATTTATAAAACAAAATGTATGTTCGATAAGTTCATCTACTAATGAATTGTCACAAATAAAAGTAATTTTAAAGCAAATTTTAAAACTTCCGGCGATGAGACAATCCAAGACACTCCTTGTAATCATCAACCCCAAAAGGTTTAAGTCTCTAGTAAATCTAAATAAAACTAATCTAAGAATAATTACAAGGTTTCTAACAAGGCACTATATTCTCCGAGAACACCGTAGAAAACTGAAACTAGACCAATCAGGAGCACTTATCAATAATTATCTTATCAATAATTGATTTTGTGTAATTTTTCTTAGTAACTTATCCTGAAGGGACAAATAAAGATTATTATTATTATTAATACAATAATAATAGACTGCTGTAATAAATATGTCGACTTCCATACAGAATTTGGTAGATCACAGTTTTAAATAAATAATTATTGGATTTCTTTAGCCTAAATGTCATGATTTTGCTGACAATTATACAGGGTGATTGATAACTATTGGGACATAGACTAAGGACATGTTATTTGGACCAAAATATGGCTATTGGGCCAAATATGCCTTAATATAATGTTGCTGAGAAAAAAGATACAGGGTGTTAAGGTTAATTTTTGTTTTTCGTTTTTTGCTAATAGTTTCCCTGTATATTTATAACTTGATATCAAAATTGGCACAGAGGCATAATCAGACAAGAAATAGTATTTTATTTACAATTCCACTATCAAATACCAAACTGATAAACAAAGTTGCAACTAACGTAAGGTTTCCGTTTTGACGATAAATCAAAATTAAACACACTTTAACTTAAAAGAACTCAAAAAAACTTAAACTAAATGTTCTACATGGTCTCCTATGATTTCTATACCTTTTCTAATTCTTTTTATAAAGGATTTTCGGACGTTAAAAAAATGTTATTCTGACCCCTTATAAGATTAGCTGCATTTTGAATGTATCTCCAAAGTTCGTCTCGTGTATTAATTTCATTGACATAAACTAAGGACTTAATATGTCCCCAAAAATAAAAATCTAGCGGGTTGTACTCAGGACTTCTTGGTGGCCATTAAAAATCACTGCCTCTGCCAATCCATCGTTGAGGAAATACGTCATTAAGATGATTTCTAACAGCTAATGAAAAATGAGGTGGCACTCCATCCTGCATAAACCACATTTTTCTTCTTACATCCAGTGACAGATCATCTAAAATATCACTAAGAGTATTTTCCAAAAAGAATAAATAAGAATCTCCATTTAAATTCGGAGGAAGAACATAAGGCCCTAGTAGTTGGTCACCTATAATGCCACACCAAATATTCAATTTAAACTCATGCTGAAAATGTCTAGCTTTAATTGCATGCGGGTTTTCTTCTTCCCAATAATGACTATTTCGCCAATTAAAAACCCCTCGTCTGGTAAAAGTTGCTTCGTCGGTGAACATAATATTCTTAATAAAGTGTCTGTCATTGCGATGTTTATTCAAAATACGTTGGCAAAACTGTAACCGTCGTGGAAGATCTGTTGGAAGTAAATTTTGAACAGGAGTGAAGTGATAAGGATGGAGGTTCTCTTTTTTTAGAATTCTAATTATAGACGACTGTTGCTCCTGATAGATGTCGTGAACTTATTTCAGGATTTTCATTCTGTTTGCATATAACATTCCATACCTTCTGGCTGCCGAGCGACCGCAAAAATTTTCTTGTGCGTATACGCAAATCATATTTCGCATTTCTTCATTAGTAAAATGATTGTGACGAGGCATTTCAATCAAAAAAAGTAATGATTACTTTTAAAAAATGCAACATTACACTACACTGTCACATCAAAAATAATTTACTCTGAACAAATGACATTTACCAACAACAATTATCTGACAGTCCAAAGCATACTTTTCATAAATGAATTAATATTTGAAATCCTTTTTTAAGACTCTAAGCAGTTCGACTGCGTTTTTATCGAAAACGGTTGAAACTATCATATGTTTAAACAAGAGTACCAATTTTACGTAAAAATGATGTTTACGTCCTATTTTTTAATAAAAATTACTAAAAAATTTCATCAGAAAAAGTTTAGACTTAATTTGATCCATGCCCTGGGCACTCTCCTCAAATGACAGGTCCACGTTTAGTAGTTAATGCTCAGGTCACGGAAGTCGCCACTATCGAAAATAAAATCACAATCAACAGGAAATCCGTTAATGACATAAAAATTCTGAATTTAAATGTTGTCAACAATATTGTTTGACAGTTAGTATTGTATTTTCTCGTTAGTAGATATATTTTTCAGTTAGAGTTTTTGCAGTTATTTATTAAAATATGGTTTTTATGTGTTCTGTTACGGGTTGCCTTTATAAAAATAACTATAAAAAATTGCATTGTTTACCAAAGGATCCACAGGTAAGAATTTGGTTTTTTAAAGCTTCAGCGTATACCTATTTATTAGTATATTATTATGCATATTATATTATTTCTATGTTACATTATATTTGTAGATCCGAAGAAAATGGAAATGACCGTTATAAATTTAAAATCTGGATTGACCACTTTACAAAATACTGCTTTTTCTCACAGAATAGAAATGTTACCGATTTATAATTTGATGCTGTGCCTACTTTAAAACTTCCAGGTAAGAGAATGATTTTAAACTTTTGATTGTGAATTAAAGCAAAAACTTTTTTAAATAACAAGAGTCTACAAATAGGGAAGTTGAAATACCTTACTATTATAGGTTAATGTACAATTTTATTCTCAATTTCTAATTATGAGTTTTATATTGACAACTCAGTTTTATAATATTTAATTTCTTTTTCAGAAACCAGCATCTCTCATTGTTCTGATGATCCTCTAACAACAGAAGCTACTCCCAGGACACCAGAATGCAATAGATCCATATTAAAAATAATTGGGGAAACAAGAAAAATAAATTTGAAACCTAATTGTAATAAAATTATTTTGCAAAAATAAAGAATTATTACTTATTTTATTTTTATTTCTATATGTCCTACCAAATTGTTAACAATATTAAAATACTTTAAAAATATTTTGAAAAATATATTTATTATATTTATCAGAATATTTTTAAAATATTTTGATATAAATATTTTAAATTAACCAATACAATAAAAATACAATTATATAGTTAGTGCTCAGGTCACGAGCGGCGCTGTAAACACGTTTTTAAAAAACCGTTAGAGTCGGCTATCTATAAACTTCTTTCTAATCTATGATTTGATCATTAGGAATGATCCACGTGGCGCCCTCTATGACAAAACGTAAAATTGTAAATAAAATACTATTTCTTGTCTAAGATTATGCCTCTGTGCCAATTTTGATATCAATTTATAAATATACAGGGAAACTATTAGCAAATAACGAAAAACAAAAATTAACTTTAACACCCTGTATCTTTTTTCTCAGCAACATTATATTAAGGCATTTTTGGCCTAATAGACATATTTTGGTCCAAATAATCTGTCCTTAGTCTATGTCCCAATAATTATGACTCACCCTGTATATCCTAAAATTTTAAATAATTAAGATTTTTATGTCTAAATGAGCAGTGATTTTACAAAAATATTAGTGCGAGTTGATAATCGCCTGATTTAAATATTTATAAAATAACTGTTTTTTATAACTTACCGATCTAGACTTCTCGTTCGATATAGGGTGATTAATTAATGTTACCGCTTCAGCTGCACTACCTGATTCCTCTTTTCCTGTAACAAAATCATTAAAATAAAATAATGTACACTCGTAAATTACAAATTCTTATAGAACATTTAGCTATTAATTCAAATAACGAAGAAGTTAGAATCTTTAAAGAAATTGTGTATACCGATCAAGCCCTTATGTTCTAACCTAACCATGTAACATGATATGTTAACTAAAAACGTAGTATTTTTAAATTAATTATATGGCCAAAGCTAACACCATCTATTGTATAGAGTTCTTAACATGTTAATTATTAAAAACGATACCTGTCAGTAATTTCAACTTTATACACGATCTTTAATGTGGCATAGTCCAATACCTTCAATGCCACGATTCATTCTCTTTATTGTCATTGGTGTTATACACAGGTATGTTTCTTGATTTATATTTTTGGTAAAAGATTTCAAATATATTTTCTATAAATCTAAATATAAATTTTCACATTTATAATTATTTCAAGTATATTTTGAGGGCAATTTAAAAGTAATTATTGTAAATTTTTTTTATAAAAAAAATACAAAATGGCAAACTGAGTACATTTTTGGAATTCTAATTGTTATATTAATGTATCTTTTGTTATTACTGTATTTTCTGTAATATATCCTAATGGTAAAGGCCGTGAATTCTGAGTAGACCTGTGACGTCAACCGGCGCAGTACTCAAATTTGTGTTTGAAAATTGTCCTATTAACTATACTAATAATTACAGCCCTTACTGATTCATTCTGGTCAGTCCGCAGTTTACGTCGTATTGTCACTCTCTAATGCACAGCTGCCATTCAGTTGTGCGCAACTATTTACGACGTCACGGGTCTACTTAGAATCCACGGCCTCTAAATGTAGATTTCGGAATACGCTGTTTTGTACTTTTTGTACGGAAAAAAATAAACGAACACGTGGCTGATGCTGACAATTTTGCATAGCATTGGAATATAAAATACCAAAGACATTACAAATTTCAATTTCAAAGACAATCCCAATTTCAAAGACATTACTGAGTTACTACCGAATTACCGCTGATTGCTTCTACATTGGTGGACTGTTCACCAGACCAACCCTTCACCGGACCAGCCCTCTCCTGGATCAACCAATGGATCGCAGATGTAAAAAAAGATAAGTCGACCAACGTAAATAAATGCATTTATAATATTATACAGCTGTCTCGTTTTTCTTTATTTCTTAAACGTAATATCAAAATCATTGTCGTATCGTCAACTGTATTAGAATAAGTAGTTGTAAAGAACTGTTTGCGGATTATTTTTTTGTAACGTATTCTCAATTTCATTCATTTTAGCACCAAGGAAATTTATTTATCTTTTCATTTTTTTTACTTCATAGACAGTTTTTTCTGACATCTTTCTGTCATCTTATGATACTTATTTAAATAACTCAGTTTCAAACAACTTTCTTCAGTAGTATCATAAAAAATAAAAAGATTTCAGTGGCGCCCTTATAATTTCTTAAAGAAACAAATATTGTACAATAGTCAGAGCTAATGAACTTACTCACCCCTAGCCGAGGTATTTAACTATCATAATTTTAGCTGTGATACACATTTATAAATTTTGTTAATTTTTGAAATATCTTTTACAACTAATTACAGACGAAATTAAGATTAATGGTTGTTTTATTGTAAATTACATTTTTTCTTTTGGTATATTGTTATTTTTTAAAAGTTAACTAAATATTGTCCCAACAAGCTGAATTTCTGTGAAATTGTTCAAAATATAATTATAAACAATGTCTAGAAATTCCCCATCATTTCCGTTTAAGGAAAAAATTCTATTCAAGGTCAAAGGTCAAAAAAATGAGTTTTTCGCGATTTTCATCAATACGGTAAGTTTTATCATAAAAGTACCTCAGACAAAAATTGTAGATCAGAAAATTATCTATAAAAAATGTATCAATAGACATTGTTTATAATTGTGTTTTGAACAATTTCACAGAAATTCAGCTTGTTGGGACTTTAGGTAACTTCACCCTCATTTTTTGATCTACATTGACCGGACTATTTCATCTTTTATATTTAATTTGTCGATACATACAGTTTGGTGATTATTGTAATTGCTTCATAATTCTTAAATCAATATTCTATTAAAGTATCATTAATCATTTTTATAGAAATCCAGAATATCAGAAGAAAAATTTGTAAGATGATAATTAATTTAACCAAGTAAATTGACAGGAAGGATCAAAAAAATTATCAATTAATTTTTATAAACACCTTCATCTTGTTATGTATAATAATTATGGATAAATAAAGAAATAAAAAAAATAAAGAAATACATTTAGAATCATGTGACTTAATAAATAATATCCCTTATATTATTTCACTTTCCGTTGCTTGGTAATCCAACAAAGTGAAGACAATTAAATTGAAGATGTGGAATAACTGCGAACAAACTTCCTGTGTACATCCATTTTCTTAATTATGGCTTGCCATTATTGTTTTCAAAGGTGTTTCTGCCGCTCGCTCTCTCTATCTACTGATAAATACCTCAACCATAATGAATTTATCTCCCAAAGATAAAATCCATATCCCTCGAAGGTCGTTATGTTATCATTTTATTAGGATTACTCGGAATTGTTAAAGAATGTCTATTGAGTTTACCGAAAGGGCGCTCCAACCCTTTTCGTTAAAGGTAAATTATTTTGAACAAAGAAAAGGGTATTTTTCTTAAGATTTTACTTGATGATGTTACTTTGATGAAACAGCAACGTATAGTACAGTAATTTAATTACATCGAGGGTAGAATCCGCTGTATTAATTCCCTAATTCCGAAATCAAATGAGTGAATTTCATCTGCTACAAACTTTAAAAGCATATTTATTATTTCGACAAAGTAATATTGTGTGAATTATTTCAAGCACATTAAAAGAAATAAACTGGGTTTTCTATTAAGAATAATGAAAAACTCTTCGTTTTACCAAAACTTCCAATATTTATTTAAAAAATTGCTTTCTTAACTATAATGACAGCCGTTTCGCTAGACATATAGATTGACATATTGAAGTTACATTTTTTTAAGGTTAAAAAAGCAATTTTTTCAATAAATATTGGAAGTTTTGGTAAAACGAAGAGTTTTTCATTATTCTTAATAAGATGAACTTCCAAAAAGTAAGGGTTAGTACAATCAATTTAATTGGGTTTTCTATATTTTTTTTTCCGATTAAATAGGAATTTGCCACGCCCTTTACTTCATTAGTTTATTCTATGTAGGTAAAATAATACGCTGCGAGATTTAAGCTCCCAAATAAATTATTTCGCTAATTAATTTTAGAGGGCTGAATGAAATGTCCCAAGTCCCAAGTTAAATATGCCAAAATACAAAATCTTTGGAACTTTTAAATTATCACAATATTTAAAATCAAAGGAAAATGAAAAACATCTCATATCGAGGTAACCAAAGACAATTAACATTAATTAAAACTATGTATACTAGTTCTTCAAATTAATTGATTGAAATACACATAGAGATTTCGAATTTATTTGGATATACCGAAAGTATAGGGATCACATCTCGAAGTCAGATAAACATACAAAAAAAATGATTTATTCTTTTGAGGTGAAAAATTTACAATGTATTACAAATTTTTTAAAATAAATTAATAAGCAAAAAAAGGTTTTTAATTAAATTAATAATCAGTATTTCCTTTATGGGCCTGTATACATGACTGTAAGCGATGTGGCATGCTATCGATTATACAGTGTGTAAAAGCCAAATGGAATAAATTCATTATTTCGTATATATATTTCGTACATATTTATAAAAAATCCCGAAACACGTCAAATTTAAATTATAATTTGACATTCTTTAACGTGAAAATGCAACCCCTACCTTCAACCCCCTTAGAATGACAGGTACAACCCCCAATTTTTTAAATGGGAAGTATCATTTGAAATGTCTCTTCATTCTCTATTCAGAAATTTTATTGTTTTTAAATTTGATGCAAAAATTAACATGAAAAAAATTAATATCATGTTGTTACCGAACCGAAATTCGCTACAATACAATCAAAAACTAAAATGTAATGCAAAACGTAATAAAATGTAGAACACGAAAAAGAACTATGAATGTTGATGAAGTAGATGTTCAAAATTTTCTCCGCGAACGTCTTGGCAACATCCTAATCTCAAATAAAACTGTCTTCTAACATTATTTAACATATCAGGCGTGATCGACCTAATCGCAAGCGTTATTCGTTCTTTTAAGTCATTTAAATCAGAAGGTTTAGATTTGTACACATGGCTCTTCACATATCCCCATAAAAAGAAATCTAATAATGTAAGATCAGGTGATCGCGCTGGCCATTCAATCGATCCTCGCCTCCCTATCCACCGATTGGGAAATATTGTATCGAGGTACTGCCGGACATTAAGTTGGTAATGTGGTGGTGCTCCATCCTGCTGAAACCATATCGTATTCGCTGGAACTTGAGGGTTACCTGGATCAGGATATAAATTTGCCAACGTTGGAATGACATCATTTTGAAGTAGTGCCAAATAATTGTTGCCATTCAAGTTGCCCTCAATAAAAAAGGGACCAATGATATTGTTTCCTACAATCCCTGCCCAAACATTAACCTTTTGAGGGTATTGAGTGTGTTCTTCTTTCATCCAGTGAGGATTTTCCGTGGACCAGTAGCGGCAATTTTGCCGATTAGCATGACCGTTAAGTAAAAAAGTACACTCATCAGAAAATATAACGTCTTCTAATTGGATAATATTGTTATCCAACATATCCATCATTTGCTTACAAAAAAAAAGTTCTCCTATCAAAATCGTCTTCCATGAGCTCCTGAGTAGGTATCATCTTATACGGATGTAATTTATTTTCTTTTAATATGTTTGCTATCAATGTATGGCTAGCATTGAATGTAGTGGATGCCTGTCTACTCGACAATTCATCACTCAGTGCATTGGCAGCTGCTTTTTTTATCTGCCTTACATGACCAAACTCGCGAAACTGCTTTTCTATTTTAGTTATTGTTCCTTGGGATATAGGCGGTAAATTAGGAAATTTCTCATGAAATAGGTGAGTTACGTCCTGTTGTGTTCGGATGTTATCTCCATAACCAATCATTTGTAAAACTGTTATTTTATGCATTTCCGTTAATCTAACCATTTTTCAGAATTGAATTGAACAAACTTTATACTTAAATTAAAACAATGACAACTTAAAACAATTTACTACTACTTTTGTTAAAATAGCGTTGCCACGGAAATTCTTTAAAGTTTTTAATGGTTACCATCTAAAAACCACATTGCTATGGTTTTTGTTCACTTTCTCATTATCAAGACCTAAACGGAAAATAAGTTTTAAGTATATTGTAATAAGTTTCGATTATATTTTAGCGAATTTCGGTAACTACATGATTTTAATTTTTTTATGTTAATTTTTGCATCAAATTTAAAAACAACAAAGCACCCAAATCAATTAAATATGACCAAATTAATACAAAAACGAATCAAATTTAGCATTATTTTGATTTAAAAACGCTTTAAAATAAATATCAACAAGAGTTTTTAAAAAACCATAGGCGTAGATATATTATTTCTAAATATTTCAAACTTTTGGACATATGAAAACATTGTTGCAATATTCTATTGAACACTTTATTAAATAAAAATACGTACGCTAACAAAATTTCCTTTATGATAATTATTGTTTTATAAAATCAATAAGTAATACGCTAATGTGCAACAATAAATGACTTTAACGGAAAAATGAAGATAATAAAAAATCAGATGCGGTTATAATAAAGCGAATTAATACCTTAACTAAAATTTCTATTTACACTATTTCTCGGGTTATTAAGCGCGGTGACGTTATAGATCATTCGCAAGTGCGGAAAAACAAAAAAACAAAATTTGCAAATGTTGACGATGCTACAAAAGATGTTATAAAGCGAACGATTTATAATTTATATTAAGAAAATATTGTACTGACTTTAGAAATCGTTCAAAGGAAAATTACGAGATTCTCCTGAGTATAATTATAAAAGCTTAGAAACTTTACGCGGTATACTATTAGAATGCGCTTTTAATTATAAGAAATTAGATAAACGATTGGTTATAATGGAATCGCGGCGTATTGTTGTACTCCGTGAAGAGTATTTAGATAAAATAACGAAGTATCGTGAATTAAAAAGGCATATAGTTTACCTAGATGAGACTTGGTTTGACACACATGATACTGTTGGCATAATGGCAAAATAAAAGTGGTGCAAGTTCAATCATAGGAGGTATCGCTTATTTTCACCTTTAGACTTATTATTTTTTAATGTTTTGGTTAACAAATTTATAAGTTGCCTGTAAATTATGGTAGATTTCAAAATGTATCACATTAAACTTTCTTCTGAAAGCCACAACCTACAAACTCATATAAATTCCATAATTAAATAACGTCAACACTCCCAAACAAAACCCAAATTAAAAAACATTTACTACTTAATTAAGTCAGTCCAAAAATTTAATTTTATTTTTCTTAAGAAACTGTAACATCCGTATTATATATCTGTCAGTACAACATAATATGGGACGTTACTAGTTAGTCATACACACAAGCCTAATTAATTTTCCTTAAGGAACCCGTATCCCATGCAATCTGAAACGAAAATGTGTCAATGATTTTTTTGTCCATAAAGTGCAGACATCTCTTAGTAATAGGATAAACTAACAGAAATAATAATAGAATCCTTTCACTAAATTGCTCTATTCATCGGAAAAAATTTTACCTGCTAAAAACACATGTTTTAGGGCTAAAAACCAGTTATATAATTCTCATTTCTAGACCTTGCCAGCCAACAAAATATATTTTGTATTTTATCTCGGGAAAGAACGAGGGTAGATCAACATTTAGTAATATCAATAGGAGCTCTATAGTAATTATTACTTTTATCTTTAGTTTTTATTAAAAACATTTTTTATTTGTATTTTTAATTGTATATATATACCTAATCACCGGTAGGGTAAGTTTATTATTTTTATAAGTTTATAGTTGTGTGTGATTCTTTTTAGATCAGTTCTAGGTAAGTGTCAAAAAATTAATAAAATATTATTAACTTAGAGGCGATGCATTTACAAATGACACATTAAAGTGGTCAACATATTTTAATTTTGTAATACCTATTTACTTGCGTCGAAAATTCGGAGACTAGATACTTATGAAGAATAATGATGTTTTCTAGAACGTTGCTGGATTTAAACTAATGTTTTAAAATTTGATGAAGTGCTGGAAACTACCCACTATTACTACCCGAATGTTAACCCTTCAGGATTATTTGTTGACTTGAAATACGGTTTCTTAGGTGCATCGCCTGATGGTAAACGAATTATTGTAACTATTATATACATATCAGAGTTTAATAACTTATTATGTTTTAGGTTTAATTGATTCAGATGAACTTGTTGAAGTACAATGTTTTTTAAAAGTAGTCACATCAAAAATATCATTGAGAGAGGCCGTAGAAAAGCGTATGGTTCCTTGCTTAAAAATTGAAAATAGTGAAATTCACTTGAAGGAAAACCACAATTATTATTATCAGGTAAGATTTGTTACTGGCTTTTCATTTTACTAATTTTTTAGAATATTACAAATTATTGTTTTTAGATACAAGGACAACTCGGCATCACAAGAAGAAAAACATGCCATTTTATTATTTATACAGGAGATATGAATCCACTTTTACCGAAAATGTAAATTTCAACAATATGGTAGAAAAAATTGAGACGATTCTATGAGGATTGCGTTGGGCCGGAAGTTAATTTAAACAGGAGAGGCAAAAGATTAAAATATAAAGATCCACCAGAAAATATTTAAATGTAATAATAATAAAAGTATATTTTTAAATAAAATATTTTGATGCCAGTTTTTCTTTTTACTTAATTCAGAATACCACGTATACAAAATTTACGCTAACATTTTTTTCTCTCAGAAACCTGTGACCAGATTTCTTCCAAAATTTGTGTCTATATGGCCACCAATAATTGGTATTTTTTTCAAGAATTTTGAATTTACAGTTTTTTGTTATTAACAATTTTATAATTTTTATATTTATTTACAACGATGTTTATTCTGTGTCTAATGGTTTTTTAATTGTGCTGGGAAAATGGAATAATAAACACTTATTCTGTAAGCGATCGCTCGGCACACAAACAATAATTTTATTTACCCTCATATATAACTATAGATGGCCAGCCGTACGCTGGGCATATTATAATTAAAATTTCTCCAAGATATAACAATGATATAACTGGTCTGCTGACAATCAATATCCGCAAATCAGTATTCTTTTTTTCATTTTACTAATTTGTTTTATTGAATAATTGTTTTGTAAATATCGCAAAATATTTAAAAAACGTTACATTAATTTATAATACAAAAATTTTATTTGATTTCGTTAATAAAAAAAAGAAAAAAATACATAGTGCCTAGTTCCATCTATGATAAAAGTTATAAACTAAAGTACAATTATTTCGTCATTAACTACGTCCATTTTTGATCCAAAGTGAAAAATAAAAATAAAATGCAGCATGATTTTAGTTTCTAACTATTTCTTAGGTCTGATCTCTTTAGAAAATTCTGATTGGGCTATTTGATAGAAAAATGTTCAACTTAGGAAAGGTTTAGTTTCATTTTAAGAAAATTTATTTAGATTGTTGTTTATTTATACAAATGTAAAGGTCTAAAATAGTTCGCATTCAACATCTCTTTTTCAATATTAAACAATAAATTAACAAAAAATCAATGCAATCCTTACCTAAGTTAGACCTTTATATGCAATTTAGTGAAAAAAATAAAACGATTTGAGTTGTAATAACGGAGAAAGTTAGAATAAACTTTTGGTCTGCAGGTGCCATTCTGATGTACAGCGATACCCCGTCCTTAAAGTATTTCTCCCCATTGAATAGATATAATGGAACCGTTTCTCTACGATCAACCCCTCCACGCACTTCTTTAATCCACCCTAGCGAACACACAGAGGAGATCATAAATTATTACAGTCGCACTGATATAAATTATAGTGAAACAAAAGTTTACCAATTCCGTTTTATTCAAAAACAATTTATTGTTAGCATAATTAAAAAATAACACGTTTTATCCGCAATAAGAGAAATATTCAAAACATTCTAAGAAATATTAAAATATGTACCTCAGTAGTGGAAAACAATAAACATTATCTCAACCCCAATGATTTTCGACTCCAATAAAACTTCACTGATAATAATAATAGAAACGAAACTTTGACTTATCAATTAACTAAAATGGCGTAGGCATAACGAACGTTAAATCTACTTTATAATTTCGCCCTACCAGGCGCTAAGCGGTACTAGCGGAACGTGTTTTCCGAAGATTTTTCCTACCCGTTAAGCGGAGTTGTTAAATAATACCAGGACAGCACACGCCCAATTACTAAACAACAAAATACCTAAGGAACAGATAGATCAGAAATTTGTCTAGTGATGCGATTTGAATGAATTTATTCTAATTGCATTAGAAGGCTATTATCTACATTTCAATTTTACAGAAAGTTACAAAAAATCTTTAGAAATAAGTAGATATTTATCATCTTGGGATACAATGAAATATAACCCTGGTGGTAGGAGAATGGATACTCAAGATGCTCTCCAGTAGAGCAATAAATATAAATGTAGAAGACATTACTGTGAGAGTACTACTCATGAGGGGATGTCCGCAGGGAGGGATCTTATCACCCTTTCTTTGGAACATAGTCCTGGATACCCTGTTTAATCACAACAATAATGGTTTCTACACAAAATGCATATGCAGATGACATAGTTATCTTGTAGACGGGCAAATTTGTGAACACACTGTGCAATAGAGCGCAAGATGGCCTCAAATTAATAGAAACATGGTGTAAGGAACACTCACTGTCGATCAATCTCAAGAAGGGAGAGATGATTCCTTTTCACTAGGAAAAGAAGCTTATCGGGCTTGAAAACCTCCGAAATCTTCAAAAGCAAACTAAACTTCTCTGAAGGAAGAGGTGAAATACCTCGGTTTTACCCTCGACAGGAAGTTAACATGGGGTCTCTCTCGCTGTGTAGTCACCTGGATCTACGAGGGTTGTCTGAAAATTTTCCGACCTAACAAAGATACTAACATTTTTTCTTCAAATTAATTTTTATTTTTCTACTTAGTCTCCTTGTAAGTCTATACACTTCTCCCATCGATGCTCCCATCTCTTCAACCCGTCGCTTGGGGCTAGATCTGGTGAGTAAGGAGGGTGGTCAAGCAGTTCAAACCGTAATTCGTGGATTTTCGCCATGGCAACCGCTGAGGTGTGAGACGGCGCATTGTCTTGGTGAAACAATATTCTTTTTTTCTGCAAATGGGGCCGTTTTTCTGCTCCTGTAATGGTTTTTCCTTTTTGAAGATAAGATAACTCCATGACTATCGCAGAAAACAGTTGCCATCACTTTCCCAGCCGAAGGAACAACCTTTGCTTTTCTTGGAGCCGATTCCCCCTTCGCAGTCTATTGTTTTGACTGTGTTTTTGTTTCTGGAGTATAATGGTGTATCCAAGTTTCATCTACAGTAATTAATAGGCGCCAAAACTCTGATTTATTGCGCCTAAACTGCACCAACAGAGAGTTGGAAATGTTCATTCGAACACGTTTTTGGTCCAAAGTGAGCAAACTCGGCACCCAACGCGCGGACAGCTTTCTCATGCCTAAATATTGATTCAATATGTGACAAACACGTTCTTTGGACATGTTTATAGCCTCTGCTATCTCTCTAATTTTAATTCGACGGTTGTCTAGCACTATTTGGTGAACTTAAGCGATATTATCATCAGTGGTTGCAGTTTTTGGACGCCCCGAACGTTCATCGTCACCCAAGCTGGTACGGCCACGTTTAAATTCAGCAACCAAAAATTTCACGATGATAAATGATAGTGCAGAGTCCCCGTACACAGCGTCCAACTCGTCTTTGATTTGCGTAGGCGTATTGCCTTTCAAAAACAAATATTTAATGACAGCTCAATACTCGATTTTTTCCATTTTCATAAAAACACTCACATCGACTCACTCAAATGATTGTCAAACAACAACTGCGCATCCAAAATGGTTGAAATTTAAGTGGGTACCTTTTAAAGCATGCGCAAACTCATTCATCAACTTTTGCTTACGAGTGCTGCCATCTTCATGTTGACGTCGGAAATTTTTCAAACAACCCTCGTACACTGCAATAATAAGACCTATGCTAACGTACAGAGCCATTGCATGGGGACCTAAAACTCCACAAGCAACGGCCATACAAAAACTGTATCAAATACAGCAAACGGCTTGTCTGAACATCACAGGAACCATGAGAACAACACCAACCGCGGCAATGGAATTAGTTACTGGTCTCGACCTGCACATCAAGGAGGTTGCGCGCACCCTGGCGACCCTGAGAAGCTGGATCCGAATAAATATTTGGCGATGACCAGGAAGAACAGTGGGATTTCTGACTGGATACTGTCAAATAAGGAAACACCTCCATATTAGGGGGCTAGTGGACACATCTTTATGCAGGATATGTGAACAGGAAGATGAAACTGTCAGGCATGTCTTATGTGAATGTGTTGTTCGGTTAGTCTTGGCCTACACCTGCCGATATTAAGGAAATGTCCCCTGTTGACCTGTCCTCCTTCCTGGATAAGGCAGGATGGACAATGACCTAGGAGGGCAGCTCCTTGGAAGGATGTACAATATGCCATATTGTGGCCTAAGTGCTGTGGGTCTACACTCACCCTTCCTACTCTACATATACAAATACAATGAAATAAAAAATTGCAAAAGGTTCATAAGAGCCATGGCCCCAATAAGATCATAAAAGCAATTCTTCTAATTCAATTTCTCCCTAGCTTTTGGAATATGTAGAAGTCAACCAAATTCAACACTGAGAATTTATTTATATATATGTAAAGAAAAATATTATGTTTCTTACATATTATCTGTCCATCTACACTATATACCCTTGCTGGTGAAATAGTTTGAAAATTGTTGTTGTTTGTTACTCGCTAGATGGAGCTAAGTGTTAATGAAGGATATAGAACTGTCAATTTGACAAATATAATAATTTCATTTATGTTATAATAATTTATTAAAAGGGAAATGGACAATAGACTTTAATTGTCGTTTCTTTGTTATTTTAGGTAAGCTAACTTTTGGTTAACTTGTAAACTACTGTTTGATAAATGTATGTTTAATAAATACTTTGTTATTTTAGAGCAACACAATAAATTCTATTGCATGAAAATTCCCATTGTAGAAGAATAGTTATTGTCTTATATATATATAATTTCACAAAACTACTGCTCTCATCTTTTTTGACTACACCCTAATTTGCAAAAGCTTATAGACCCCATCAACTGAAAAAACATTTTCTTCTGTTTCTGTTCAGCAGTATATATATATATATATATATATATATATATATAATATTGCACCTGCGCCGTTATTACTGGCAAGGAAAAGCTAACAGCAAGTTTTATATCGTTCCTTTCAACATTGAAGTTTCGCATCAATAGTTTCTTCAAACACACCCAGTAGTAAGGATGCAACGGCGGAGAGTTATGGGACAAAGGATCAATAAATTTTGCTCTGCATCAACTCGAGTCCAAGGACTTCATGGAATAAATGACCCTGATGAGCTTCATCAGTGACGTATGGCTGATAGCACGACTATAACCTAGGAGTCAGCCACCATAGATCTATCAGGTTTATTTTATTAATAAAAAACTCCTTAGTTGGAAGTAAATTTTAGTATTTATAAAATACGAACCTGTGCAGAATCTACGACATGATAATATGGCAAAGGGTGAAAATTTCGATTTCGTGACCCCTTATCTACAACGATAATTTAATTCACTGTTGTCAAGTAATGCAGTAACGAATAAAATTCAGCTTTATTGTATCTGCTATTGTTGGATTTAAACGTGGAAAGTAGGTGTATTCAGAGTTAACTAATGCAAATTCACACAGTAGCGTACACTCAATGGACAATAATAATTAATTACCAGTTTTCTACAGCAAACAACGTGGAATAACGTAATAATTTAATTTTTGGAATAATAATTTGTATTTTAATTAGCAGTGGTGATATGGATTCTTTTGAGGTTTCTTGTTACCAAAATGCCAACGGTCAATGACACTGGTACAAATAAATGTTAATCAAAAATAGATATTTAAATAATTTAAGAGGCTTTTAAAATTTAAACAACTAAGAATTTTCAGGACTTGCTCTAAATTTGTGTTTAATCACCCCTATTGTGTCCCCCCTTATTTGCCATATTCTGATGTTTTCTTGGATTTATAGCAGCTCTTCGAGTCCTATTTTCCTGAGGAAGTTTAGGACATCGTCGGGCTACAAATCAGGTAGATCCCCTTCTATTTCATGTGCTCCTAGGTATCTAGCCCTAGAACTTTGCAAGGCAGGACATTCTGAGAGTATGTGTATTGAGGTTTCATCCTCTTCCTCACAGGATCTGCACTTTGCTTCATCTGCTAACCCTAGTTTCTTCATGTGGCTTTTTAACCGGCAATGCCCGGTTAATTTTCCCGTTAGGATTCGGAGCCTTTTTTTTACTGAGGTTGAGGTCATAGTTCCCCAGTAGTATCTTAGATTGCCTCAGACCTTCCAGTACTTGGATTTTTCCTTCTCCATTTCTTAACTTAGTTTTCCTAAGATTACTCTACTGCTGATCCCACAAGATGGTTCTGGTCACAAATGTGGGGTTTCAGCTCCTTTTTTTGCCAGCTTATCTGCTGTTTCGTTCCCCTCTATTCCTATGTGTCCCGGGACCCATAGGAGGGTGACAGTGTTCTTCTGGCCTAGTTCATTTAGTTTGCCTAGGCAAACTAACCCTTACTTTTTAGAAGTTCGTATTACGAAGAATAATAAAAAACTCTTGTTTTAACTCAACTTCCAAATTTAATTGAACAAATTGGGTTTGAAATTACAAGAGTTTTTTATTATTCTTCGTAAGAAGTTACTAGCACATGCTTAATACGAGGATGAATCCTTTAGTAACGGTATCCACAATGGAGAATTTTTCATATAAAAGTTTGTATAACCCTGGTATAATAACCAGTATTTTTTTTAACTTTTCATTTGCCATAGCCGGTAACTAGATTAAATTATGTAAGGATTGTACATCTTTACGCCTTTCTCCGCCTCGACCCTTTCCATATGTATTGTGTAGAGCTTTCGGAGTTGGGATAAAGTATGGAACCAAGTAAATATCTTTTAAACAAAAAGAACGATATTTATGAAAATTTGCAGGTAAGTGCAATGGAACAAAACGCATCTGATGTACATTTTTTTGATAATAATATACTTCCGGTTTAACCGGAAATGCCATCAACTTCTTTAATTTAAATGGGACACCCTATATATTTTTACAGATTTTGAAAGAGGTTGTTATTTTGAATTCATACATACTGAGTTTAATGTAAACAAATTTTCACATTCATCAATAATTCTTTGTCTCAATTCCTGTAAGTTTGTTGGTCGTCTAACATAAACACGTGATTTTAGATAACCCCAAAGAAAAAAATCTAACGGGCTAAGATCCGGAGAACGAGCAGGCCACTCTATGAATCCTCTACGTCCAATCCATCGATTTGGAAAATTCGCATCCAGAAAATCTCTAACCCGTCTATCATAGTGGGGAGGTGCTCCATCTTGTTGAAACAAAATATTTTGTGGTAATTGCCCATTCTGTTGAAGTGCAGGAATAATTTCGTTATTTAGTAGATCCAAATACTTGTCACCATTCAAGTTTCCGTCGATAAAACATGGGCCTATAAGCTTATTTTCGACAATTCCCATCCAAACATTTAACTTCTGTGGATGCTGGGTATGTGCTTCATGAATCCAATGAGGATTCTCATTTGACCAATACCTTGAGTTATGGCGATTAACTGTTCCATTTAAACAAAAACTTGCCTCCTCGGAAAAAACTATCCTAGAAGCAAAATTTTCGTAGACATTACAGATGTCCATTAGCCGTTCGCAAAATTCCAGCCGTCGGTCAAAATCATCGTATGACAATTCTTGAACCAACTGTACCTTATACGGATGATACTTTTCACTTTTTAATATCTTTCCTACAGAACGTCGACTGATACCATGGTTTAGTGCCAAATTTGTGGTGGAAGTTTGAGGTGATTCTTCTAAATCGATTGCAATATTTTGTTTAACAGTTTCGTTCGTTGCAGTCCGCGGTCTTCCAGGTTTTAGCAATTTTTTTACCATCCCAGTAGTATTAAAACGTTGTAATGTTTTAGTTACTGTTGAGCGTGATATAGGATTTCTCTCCAGATGCAAATTATTAAAAATATGACACACTTCTTCATGAGTTCTAACACGATCACCATAACCGATCATCATTAAAATTTCAATACGCTCTTTTTCACTTAATTGAACCATTCCAAATTGTGCAATTTATTTCCATCAATTAGAATTTGACACTTGAAGAACAAAATACGTACTAAACAGTACTTGTTTATTTATTACTATGCATACAAACAACATCAATTAGTTTATCTAAATAGTTTTTTGCTCTAATGCAAAAAACTCAAAGGAGGTTGGTTAAAGTGCTATATTCCTCGTTTTTACAAATTTGTTTACACTAAACTCAGTATGTATGAATTCAAAATAACAAGCTCTTTCAAAATCTGTAAAAATATATGGGGTGTCCCATTTAAATTAAAGAAGTTGATGGCATTTCCGGTTAAACCGGAATTATATTATTATCAAAAAAATGTACATCAGATGCGTTTTGTTCCATTGCACTTACCTGCAAATTTTCATAAATATCGTTCTTTTCGTTTAAAAGATATTTACTTGGTTCCATACTTTATCCCAACCCCGTATATACTTTTTAGTATTGTCATTAGTTACTAATAAAATTTTTGAATAAATGTAGGTACTTGTATTTTAATATTTATAGTCGTAGATAACATATAGTATTTAACTTGCGTAATGGTCATAACTCACTTGATAATTTGCATCATTCGTGTGTCGCTCGTAATTTAAACTGCATCTGCGTGAGTTAGGACCTACACTACCGCTCATTAAATAGCATTCTATTTGTTCACAAGTTATTTTTTTATTGGTTTTAATAAAAAAGACTTCCACAAAGTAAGAGTTAGTACAATAAAATTAATTTTTTGTGACAGCCCTTTCAAATATTGACCAGAGAATGTTCTTAAAACCATATTATGTCAAATTTATAATAAATGTATTCTTTATAGTCTCAGTAATCTTAAAATTAAAAGCTTTTGTAACACTCAAGCGTATCTGATCAAAATAAAACCGGATTCAGAAAAAGCAAACCATTAAATACGATTTACTATTATTTTTGAGGTTGTTTCCAATTCGCTAAGTGGAAGTAAACCTCATTATTTAAAGGTACGAATGTATAGGTATAAAGCCGATGTCGAGATAAATGTATTAAAGTGCTTGTGGATTGTAGGCACGTTTGCTAAAAAAACGGTGTTAGGAGTATCGATGAAAAACGTCAAAAAATAATTTCCATCACACTTCTCGCATACTGTAACGACATTATTGGTTTAACATGTCCAATGTAGATTCTAGTATTGTTAAATGACCATTTAACTGTTCTGGATTTAATGTAGATTTCTATTAAAAGAGTTTTATACAAAATGTTATACAATTCGAATATTTATACGATAATAGTGATTATTTTCGAAATTTTGTAAACTGACTAATAGGATAAAATAGGATAATAAAACAAGTTAATATTATTTGTATATGTATATCAGCTAAAATACTTGCAATTATAAAAATATTCGTTTGTTTACTGTTCTCAATAGTTTGAATATTAATTTAATATGTCAATATGTATTTGTATGAGCTTGAAAGGGTTAGGCTTACAAAACTGTTTGTATATCACTTTTGAATGTAGAAGAATTCTGCAGGGGCAAACTCCAAATGGTAACTTTCAAGAAAATACTAATTATGACATTAAAAACGATTTAATAAATTACTTTTTCCAGAATTCTTAATTATTAATATTTAAAATAAAAAAAAAAACTGAATTAAAAATTGTTTTCTTTTCGCAATAAGATCTCCAGGAGTTCATTCTTCATTCTTAGATTCTTTAAGATGAAATGTGATTATTTTTATTTGTAGTAGCACGCCTTGTGGCTCTTAAATTACATGCATGCAACCTTCTTCTAACAGTTTGACTAGATATCACTCTTCCTGTAGCATGCCTAAAGAAGCTGTTAATTCTCTAAGCAGTAAATGTTCAGTTTCTTCTTGCATTTACAGTTATAAAGCGGTTTTGAGCAGTTGTAGCTCATTTCCATTCTCCTCCATGCCTGTACGTTGTAGACTAAGTTTCCTAATATCGATTCCATGACACTTTGGGACACATTAAGCCGTGTAGCAACTTTTTCTGACTCGTCGGATGTAAATACCGAACGCAACTATTGCTATTAGCTACCATCCACAACTGTCATTTTCATCAAATTGTTTGCCACCGAATACGGAACTACGAATAGAATGGAAAGAACCTAGTTACTGTCTAGATCCGTATGCGACATCGAGTAGCAGCGGTTGTGTTAAAAAGTACTGTCGATAATACAGATTCTTTAAATTTATATCTAGTGCCATCTATCTGTCAATAAGAAGTACTTTGCGATAAAATAGACAGCTACATTTCAACGAAACTAAAGTAAATATATATGTTTACAATCAAAAAATGATCATTTATTTATTTATTTTGCTTAAAATACAAGTCATGTTTCAAAAGATTATTTCTCAAACGCTTGAAAATATGAGGGACATCAAATATGGGAATAATTTCTTGGTCATTGATCACAAAACCAATATTTCTATTCTCTTCTTTTCTTTTTAAGTATTCCTCCTTCGTTTCACTCATTAGCTGTCTAATAGCTCCGACATTATTTTCACTTTGATCACAAACTGTCGATACTACTGAAATAAACAACAAATGCCTATAATACTTTAAGAATTAGGCTTTAATTCACAAAATTGTGCGTACAAATAATTGAAATAAATAGCAATAGACAGTGACAACTTTGACATACATTGTCATAAATTATAAACTAGTAAGAACACTCTTTTCAAGGAGTTGGCATCCTAGATTCCATTAAGGAGTATCATATCATTCTCCGCCGCTAAAGAGTGTAGTCCTGTAGGTATTGAGGTGGCCTTTTTGTCCGACAAGACCTTTTCAGAGGCACTTCTTGCTGGACTAAAGGCGATCCCGACGTCGGAGAGTCGTCTGGACTGCTAGGTGGAGTGGCATCATCATTACGACGAGTAGTCTCATTACTAGATGGAGTATCCATGCGGTCTCGTGGGAGCCCGGGTCTGGGTTGAGCAGCAGTCTCTAGACTTCGCAACGTTGTTTCAGGAGTGTCGTAGTTTATTGAAGTATCCGTTTCAACTTCTGAAGTGTCGTCGATTGATTGTGGTTGTTCGTCTCTTATTATCTCCCCTCCCTGGCCGATCGGCGCCAAGTGTCTATTAGATACAGCGGTCTCCCGCCCGTCACTGAGTCTCACAATGGAATAGTCTGGATTAACTTCGATCACATCGGCTTCCTCAACTAGGGGCTGGTACTTGTTTGCTCGAACACAGCGTTTAACTAGAACTTGGCCGGCACTTGTAAGCCATGTCGGAATAGTGCTTCCATTCGGAGATTTTCGAGATTGTCTGAACATCCGTTCGTGTGGTGTGCAATTGGTTGAAGTGCACAGCAAAGATCTGATAGAATGCAATGCGTTATCTAAAACTTTCTCCCAGTTCTCAATCGGAAGATTATGGGAGCGTAAACCGAGTTGAATAGATTTCCAAAGAGTTGAATTCAGCTTTTCTACTTGTCCGTTCCCTTGTGGGTTGTAAGCTGTAGTCCTGCTTGTAGCAATACCGCGTGAGTGTAGGTATTCTTTAACTTCATTGGATATGAAAGCAGTTCCTCGGTCTGAATGAATGTAATTGGGCATTCCGAACAACATGAATAGGGAGTTAAGATGCTTTATGACAGTTTTAGAGCTGATGTCCGAACAGGGGTAAGCAAAGGGAAATCTAGAGAATTCGTCGATGATTGTTAATATATAACGATTATTTGTATTGGTTGGAACGGGTCCTTTGAAGTCGATGCTTAGACGTTCGAAGGAGCTGTAGCCTTGATGAGTACTGGAGGAGGGTCGCTATTTCTGAGGAACCTCGGTTTTACTTCAGCGCAGATTCGGCAGTTGTTTGTCATGGTCCTTACTTCTTCAACCGTATAAGCGAGATTTTTCGTTTTCAGCCAGTGATGCATCCTCGTGACCCCCGGATGGCACAGATTTTCATGAAGTTTACTCAGTCTAGAGAGGCGAGATGAGGTGTTAATACTGGCGCAGACCCTGGACAATGTGTCAGCTACGAAATTTTCTCTGCCTAGTCTGTAAACTATGTCATAGGTATATGGTGCCAGTTCTAAACGCCAACGCTGAATTTTCTCGTTTTTGATTTTGCTACTGTGTTTCGTGTCAAACATGAAAGCAACGGATTTTTGATCTGTAATAAGATTGAATGATCTGCCAATCAGGAAATGGCGCCATTTCTTAAGCGACTCAACAATCGCATAAGCCTCCTTTTCAATCGCAGAGTGGTTGTTTTCGCTTTTGTTTAACGTTCTAGAATAGAATGCCACAGGTCTGGAGTCTTGTGATAGGGTGGCAGCAATAGTGTGCTCGGAAGCGTCAGTTTCCACAGTGAAAGGCATTTTGTCATCAATAGCATGTATAGCTGACTTAGCAATTACTGATTTTAAATCATTGAAAGCGCTTAAAGCTTCAGAACTAAGTGGGAATCGAGTTGTATGTGCTAGAGAATGTATATTTTTAGAGAAATTAGGAATCCACTTCGAATAATGGGCAAACATGCCTAATGTTCTTCTCAGTGAAGCTTTATCGTCTGGAGGAGGGAGGTTTATAAGTGGTTGTAGCCGATCACTATCTGGCTTGATAATGTGGTTTTCTATCGAATATCCAAGAATATTAAGTGTTTTCTGATTGAATTTGCTCTTTTCTTTGTTCAAAGACAAACCATACTTATCCGCCGCCTGAAGAAATCGTTCCAAATTTGAATTGTGTTCTTCTTGAGTATTTCCGCATACAGTTATATCATCAAGATACGCAAAAGTTCCTTTCAAGTCTTCCTTTCTGATAACCCAGTCGATAGTTCTCTGGAAACTTGAGACCCCATTGGTCACTCCAAAGGGAATTCGACAAAAATGATACAGGTTGCCGGCGGCTTCAAAAGCTGTGTATGGGCGTTCATGCGTAAGGATTGGGATCTGATGATACGCGCTCTGAAGATCTATAGCGCTAAAGATTGAATACTTGGCGACTTTTGTTACGATTTCCTCCATGTTAGGTAATGGGTAGGCGTCTAAGAGTGTATATTTATTTATCGTTAAGGAATAATCGATGACCATCCTCTTCTTGTGGTTCGCATTTTTCGTTATAAGCACCTGGGCGTGCCAAGGCGATTGACTCTCTTCAATTATTCCTTGTTCAAGTAATTTCTTTACTTCTTCAGCTATGAAGTCTTGGTCTTCTTGACTATATCTGCGTGAACGTATGGCGATGGGTTTGCAATCGGGCGTAACGTTTGAAAACAGCGGCACGGCAGGTACTGTAGCTTCTGCGACACAGCAAACTTTCAAGGTTTCTTTAGGTCCACCGAAAGCAAATTCAAGAGTAGAGTGCATGCTTAAGAGGTCATGACCAACGATGATGTCTGCGCATAGATCCTTTACGATAAGGAGTTCGACGTTGCTGTATAAGTTTTCTCCCAAAGTAACGTTTTGGCAGGTGGTACCAGTGACCTGTGTGGTTAATGAAAGAGAAGCCATTGAAATGCTTTGTTGACAGGGGCGTTTTTTAAGTTGGGCTAAGTTTGCGAATTCTTCGTTAATGAAACTTATACTACTGCCTGTGTCTATTAAAGCCTCTGCTTTTATGCCTTTGATGTAGGCGGCAACCGTAGCCTTCTTAAGAGATGCTGGTACTGCTGCTGAAATACATGAGGTACAATGTGCACAGTTTTCAGGAGAGCTGGTGGAAGCAGCCTGTGGTAAACCACGACAGACAGATGCGAAGTGCCCTCTCTTACCACATTTTTGACAGGTCGATTTAAATGCTGGGCAATTTCTTCTGTTGCGGTGACGATCTCTCCCACAAAAGTAACATTTTTCGCGAACTTCCTCACTTACTTTAGGTTTTGTAGCTGCACTTGTTTGGGAATGTGTATGTGCAGGTGCTTCGTTTTGTAGATTATTATTACTATTGCTATGCTTTTCTTGACTGATTGCATTAACAGTTGGAGAATTGAAGCTTTGCGAGTTGCTTTCTGCCATCTCCATTGATTGTGCCTTCGCATAAGCTTCATCGAGGGTGAGTGTTAGGTTCTCTAGAAGCCGTTCGCGTATTTTCAGTGAATTGATTCCGGCAATAAAAGCACCCCTGATACTATCTTTCATTTTTGTATCGGCGTCAACGGATTTGAAATCACAGTCTTTTGCTAATTGTTTGAGTGCTTGCAGATATGCGTCTACGGTTTCACCTGGTTGTTGACGTCTTGTAGCTAGAAGATGTCGTGCCGTGATTACATTGTTGGGCTTGACGTATAGCGCATCTAAAGCTTTCATTGCTGTGTCGTACGATGTACAATCACTGATTGCACGAAATACTCGTGGGGAAATGTGGTTGATCAGTAACTGAAGTTTAGTTTCGTCAGTGAGTACCGGTTCTGGCTCTTTGGAAGTAGTTGATGAGGTTTGTGCAGCGATGAAGTTATCGAATGTACGTTTCCAGTGCACCCATTCGGGGCCCGTAGAACTAAGAGATGAATCTCCATCAAAACGGTCCGGCCGTAGAAACTTTTCCATTATTTTGTGAATTAAATTGAAATAAACAATAAATGCCTATAATACTTTAAGAATTAGGCTTTAATTCACAAAATTGTGCGTACAAATAATTGAAATAAATAGCAATAGACAGTGACAACTTTGACATACATTGTCATAAATTATAAACTAGTAAGAACACTCTTTTCAAGGAGTTGGCATCCTAGATTCCATTAAGGAGTATCATATCAACTACCTTCAAACCTATACTTTGATATTTGCAGATTAGAACCTTCAGCAAATTTTTTAATGCCATGGATTTATGAGGTCCTTCACTAAATGTAAAAGCTAATGGTTGCTTCCACTGTTTATACAGTCCTTTCAGCATAAAAACGTTTGCATGATCTGCTAGTACAGGTTTTCTTTCTTTATAAATTACAATTTGATTTATTCACTTACCAGGTTAATTTAAAGTTGGAACTGCTGTTCTTATAAGACCTCTTTTGGTACCTAAAACTTTACAGTTACTAGAAAAATATTTCTCACAAAATACATATTTTTTAAATGTCTTCAACTGACAAGTCTTTATAATTTAAAGACTGTATCTTTAAAATCCACTCACTAAACACACTTGGTTCATTTTGTGGAAAACGGTGCATTTTGCCTTCACGATTTGTACATGTAGGTACACAACATTTCCTTTTAGATAAGGGGGGTTGATAGTTTGAATCTATTTTAGGGACAGAATTATTTGGAAGCACAAAACCAAAGATGATATACACCAACAAAACTAAAAAAGCTGAAGACAAAACTACTGCTCTTTTCCTGATTCTCAGAACTACTGTCTCTTTTCTTAATTTTCTTAAAACTGTTTCTCGCCAAATACAGATTGATACAGATCTGTTAAATTAAAAAGTATTATCGTTAATAGTATTAGTAGAGAGACCTCTTCCGAAAAATAGAACAATTAAAATGAGTAGACGCAACGATCAGCGCCATCCTATGGTTGTGTTAAAAATATTCATAAGTTTTGACGGGAGTATATTTGCTTTCATTTCTATTCGGTGCTGTTTGCTGATAATTTGAACGTGTGATACAGCGCTTAGGAATAGTTTTATTTTTAGATTATATCAATTATTCAAATCTAACAAATAATTTGTCAAAAATTGTTTAATTTTTAACGGAGCATAATAATAGTCTTAGAGCTAAGTTTTTTTAATTAATTGTAATTCTGTAAAGTTCGTTTAGCCGCAAAACGGCACCTGAGCAATTTACTTCATTTGCAAATCAAGTGTCACTTGTCACCGTAAGCCAATTTTGCTACGTGAATCTGTCATTGCGATCGACATAGTGGAATTTCACTTTAATAAATTCTCTTTTTATTTATAAGCAATATCCAAATTCATGTTACTGCAAAAAGTAAAGCGAGTAAAAGAAGCACCTACTTAAGAAAAAAATGGACAAACAAATATTAAAGGTTAAACATATAATTTAAAACATGTGGAACCACGAGTTTCTATAAATTTCAGTGGTATGTCGACGAATTATTTGAAATTCATTTAGAATTTTGAAAATACATTACTATAAATATTGGTAAGTGAACTTATTTGTTTTAAAGTTCTTATTTTACGCGCATTTTCACACTGGTGTATATTTGTTGGAAGCAAAGGAAGAATTATATACCTACAACTTTTTTTTGGGAGGTAGACTGGAATGGCACTCTGTAAGTAAATAGCGATGAAGATTCCCTTCTTTGTTCTTTCTTTCTCTTTAAAAAATCTCGGTGGTTTCCAAACCTAGCTGAATATGACTGAAAATGCATATAGAAGCTAATGATAGCGACAAATCCAGGGGTTTTTCTATTTGAGACCTATCGTTCTATCTTATTCTACTCAATCCGCCAATGAAATTCTTAAAATTCTTATTCTTTCCTTAAAATACAAAAGCCTTGATAAAAACCCGGCAAATTATACAGAATTCATAATTTTAAGAATACTTAAGTTTCTCGAATTTTGTGCTTATTATATATAATAGGGTTAATTACAGTCTATAGAAAAAGAGGCATATGCTATTGTCGAAGCTATTAGAAAATGGAAGCACTTTTTGATAGGTAGGCATTTTAAATTAATAACGGATCAACAAGCTGTGTCATTTATGTTCCATACAAAACATTCCATAGTAAAATAAAAAACGAAAAGATTTTACGATGGAGATTAGAATTATCTTGCTATAGTTATGACATTATATTTCGCCCTGGGCGGTCCAACGAAGCAGCAGACGCGTTTTCAAGAATCTGCGGAACAACACATAGTGATAAATTATATCTATTACATCAATCTATTTGTCATCCAGGAATAACAAGTACAGTGTGCAATGAAATAAAGCCCAGATTCTACAAAACTCAGAATACTCATCTAATCATAGCTACCTTTCCATTGGAACGTTTAAACATCAATTTTAAAGGACCTTTACCAAGTTCGAATAATAAGAAATACCTTTTTATGGCTGTAGACGAGTATTCTAGATTTCCCTTTGCATTCGCTTGTAAAGATATGAACGCCTCTACTGTGGTAAGCTGTCTATAGAGCGGGTCACAGTTATTATGCAGCATTGCGTTTATGGACGACGGCGTTGCCATATCGGCATGTTCTTCGAATTTGGTTCCAACTGGCGCGGGAATATAACTTGCCATTGTGTTACTATTATGATTTAAATGTTGACTAAATTATTCATTTGAAAATCGTTTAGTGAGTAATTAAGAATATTTATAATTATGCTTTTAGATAAATTTTACGCGTTTAAAGGAAAATATTGTAAATCCGCTAAAACATTCAAATTTTATACGTTTAATTATCACGTATAAAGAAATAAATAAATACAGCGGCTTTACAAAAGACCTTTGTCAAATTATGAAATAATAATATAATTAATAATAAAAATACAGTTGACAGAAGCAAACATGAACCCTGAATGGGCGTGTCCTTGTCGCTGTAGTTGTATTTTCATCTCACTTATGCAGCCACTAAAATTGATATTATCGTTAACATTGGCTCGTGACTGGCTGATTGTGATAACCTTGAAATTAGTTGGCATATTTTCCGCGGACCATGTTTGCTTCTGTCGACTGTATGTCAATAATAATAATAGATACATAAATTACAAGACGAGTGGCAAAAAAGTCAGCTGTCATCTAAATTTTAAGGGAGAACGATTAACAGAGAAAAGCTAATGAAATCTTGCCGACGTTTCCATGATTTTTCCGAAGATTTTTCTTCTTCTGGCGGGTTGTTGTAACAAACAAAATATAGAATAAGTAAATGAATTAATAATTACGTATTTTAACTTGAATTAAAATTAAACTTTAAAAATGACAATGATTAGCAGGTAATAACTAAAATAAATGAAAATTGAATGGGACATTTGAGGGTTAAGAAATATATTACTGATCTTCATCGTCATCCAAGTCTTCATCTTCAATTATTGGTTCAATGTCTTCCATTAAATGATCTGTTTGCCACATCTTTTCCTCTGTCTTCTCTACCTTTTTTTCATAATTAGACCACTGCCGAATACGCTGTTTTTATAAGTTTTTCCACATCCTCTTTTTTAAAAGTACTTTTATTACGAGCCACATATCCTTTCACTTGGCTCCACACCGTTTCAATAGGATTTAATTCGCAATGATAAGGTGGTAATCGTAGGACTGTTATATTATGTTCCGTGGCAATGTCGTCTATTTTTCTTAGGTCGTACTGCTCTCTAAACGCGTTTGCAGTAGCCAATAATTCTGTTTTTAAATAATCATCCTCGAAGTTAATCTCTTTTTCCAGTAGCCAGTACTTTATTTGTTCCTTATTCCAAGTTGTCTTTGGAAAAGGTAACTTCGCCGAATGGTATGACGCATTGTCCAACACTACAACATTCTTTGATCCGTTTTTCGGCAAATTAAGGATCAATTGATCTTTAAACCAGGCATCAAAGCCTTCTGCGTCCATTTCGTCGTGGTAATCGTCTGCACCTTTCTTTGCCAGAAAAGTTTTTTCTGCACCCTCAAGAAAACCGTCTTTCCAGCCTGCATGAAGAAGAACAAATTTCGGTCCTCGTTGACTTGGAGCCTTCAGTCCTGTTGTCAGTCCTTTGACAAATGCATCTCGGGCATTTTTTATGGTAGTGTTTTTTCATTCAAAATTTACACTGTGGCCCACATTAATCCATGACTCGTCCAGATATATTACGTTATATCCTTCTTCGCGGAACTTCTTCACTGATCTTAAATATTTGTGCCTCCAGGCGATTATATCAGCTCTTTCTATTAGAATCGAGTCTCTTCCTCTCTTTCCATAAACAAACCCCATATCGTTAAGCAAGCGTCTTAGCGTAGTTTTAGAAAAATTTGGTACATTTTCGTCTGAATTTATTTTAGCAAGAACTTTTGCCAGTGTTGGTGGAATATTTTCGGAGTAGAACTCATGCACAGCTTTTCGTATTTGCGATTGGATACCTTCATCGTAGGTGATCAGTCTTGAATTCGACTGGCTGCTGTTCCGTCTTCGTTTTTTTGGCGATGTCAAAGGTCCAGTAGCGGCTTCGCTTTTCAGATTATACACTGTTCTCACACTAAGGCCAGTCATTTCAGAAATCAGTTCTATTTTCGCTGTCACACTTTTGTCATCTTTTGTATTCAACGTATACGTTAAAATATTCAATAAAAGCCTCTTGGTTTGACGATGAAGATTTTCACCTTGTTTAAATTTTTCAAACGGTGCTGCTAACTGCATGGCTGTTGTTTCAATAATGCCCTTTCGTTTATCAGCAGAAACAGATAGGTACCTGCCTATGTTATTACTTACCTGTACTTTTACTTACCTCTACATTCCAGGAATATTACATAACGGTTTACGAGGATCAAGGGATCATACAGGTAAAAATAATTGGCATCTTTGTAATTAAATAATATTTTCACTGGCAATAGGATTAGGATTTGTCTGAAAGATTTAGTAGAGACCTAAATAATCCATCAAGTGATCAGGTATATACTGATTACAATCTACATAAATAGATTTGAATTCCATTTTTTAATAATATTTATTATGTAGAATACATCTGTTTTGCAAAATTCATAATAAAACGTTTCTACGAAAATAAATTGGCTGAGTTAATTGTGGTTCAAGCCGTAACCAAAGCGGCAACAGTGTTGAATATTCGCCCATAAGATTTACATTGGCCTATGCCGGCCACGCTGCATAATAACAACTGTGACCCGCTCTATAGGAGCTGCTTTATTAAATTTTTGTTAAGGTGTGCATTGAAGGTGTTCGGGGAAGATATAATTGGTGTTTGTTATTTGTAATTCAAATTTTATCCGTAAAACTATTAGCATTTTCAATTTTTGTTGCAGAGAAGGAGAAAATATGGTATTAGAAAGTACAATGGTATGTGTAGATAACAGTGATTACATGCGAAACGGAGACTTTCCACCATCTAGGATACATGCTCAGCAAGATGCAGTATACGTATTATCGCGATCAATATTTCAATCGCATCCAGAAAATAAAGTTGGATTATTAGCGTTGGTTAATCAAAAAGTCCTTGTAAATCTAACGAACGACATTGGTAGATTGTACTCCCACCTTAATTTATTACAACCAAACGGATCCATAGATTTATATCGAGGAATTAAAACAGCTCACTTGGTTCTCAAACATCGTGAAGCGAAGAATCACAAAACGCGGATTGTTGTATTTATAGCTAGTCCCGTAACTAACGAAGATAATAAACTGACGGATCTGGCTAAACAGCTCAAAAAAGAAAAAGTTCACGTAGATATTGTCAGTTTTGGAGAGGAACAAATAAATGCTGATAAGCTCAGTGCATTTGTATCGATACTTAACGGTAAAGAAGGAAGTGGTAACCATTTAATAACTGTGCCAGAAGGACACAACGTATCCGACACATTACTTGGTTCCACTATCATAGAAAACGCAGGAGCTCTTCTGGATCGTGTACCGGTAGGATTTGAAGATATGGAAGATCCTGAATTGGCGATGGCGTTGTTTCTTTCTCTGCAAGAAGAAGAAGCTCGAATGAATACAGTTCATGTGATTACTCCTGAAAGAAGTGAATCTCAGGTGGAAGTAGATAAACAAAACGTGGATGATGTAAATGATTTTTCGGAACTAACCGACATTCAACAGCTTATGTATGCTCTGAAAATTTCAATGGGGGAAGAAACATTTTTTGAAATGATTAATGATCCTGATTTTGTTGAAAATCTTCTACATAATATGCCAGAACTTAATTCTCAATCTGCAGATATATCTGAAGCTATAAATAAATTACTGGAAGATAAAAAATCCAAACAAGATGAATCTGATAATAAATAAAAAACTTTTAAAATTTACTGGTTTATTTTGTTCGAAGTATATAAGGTTTTCCAATAATTAATCATGATTTTCTGAATCTCTTATAGAGGTGTTAAGAAATTGTAAATCTTAGACATTATACAGTATGACGCAAAAGTGTGGAATAAATTCATTATTTCAGAAACACGACGACTTTAAAAAAAATCTTAAAACACGTCAATTTTAATTTTTGAAAGGACATCATCTGCTATAGATGTGTTGGACATTACGTAATTAGTGATGGCGTAATGACGTCATCGACGATTTTTTTAAATACAAACCGAGGTCACGTGACAGCTTATTTGAAAGGTCTCATTATCGCCTTTGCAAACAATGTAATCATTTGAATATTTATTTCTACAGGGTTAACCAAAACTGTTGGTTTATTAATACAATTAACTTAGAAGAAATGTTTACTTAAATACAATTAAATTACAACAAATGTTCAAATTGCGACCTTCAGCAATGATACAATGAGAAAAGCGAGCAGTAAATTCTTTCCTAACGTTTTCGAGGACTTCAGGTGTTATTTGTGCAATTTCCGTTCGGATTCGCTCCTTCAACTCTTCTATATTATTTGGTCGATTTTGATGTACTCTGCTCTTTAAATATCCCCACAAAAAAAGTCTAACGGAGTCAAATCTGGAGACCTTGGTGGCCATTCGATAGGCCCCCTTCTACCTATCCACCTTCCTGGGAAAACGTACCTCAACGCCATAGTGTGGGGGAGCCCCATCCTGTTGGTACCATAAATCATTTCTATCTGGAAATAGCTGATTCAGCTGTGGCAACAGATAATTTTGAAGAAATTCCAGATAACTAGCAACAGTTAGGTTTTCTTTAAAAAAAAATATGGCCCTACAATTTGATTGTTTATAATGCCGGCCCAAATATTCACCTTCTCGGGGTATTGTGTCCTATACACTTCTAACCAATGTGGATTTTCACTTGTGCAATATCGACATGTCTGGCGATTTACGTGACCGTTCAGCATAAAAGACGCTTCATCTGAAAAAGTACCTTTTGTATGAAACCCGAATCTCTGTTACATTGTTCCGTAACTATTTCGCAGAATTTGATTGTTTTATCAAAATCATCTTCTAATAGCTCCTGGACCAGATGTACTTTGTATGGATGCCACTTCTCCTTTTTTAGCACCCTTACAACCAGTGCTGCCAGAACGAAAATGCAATAATGTACTAAATCATGAAACAAAAAGTACTAAGTCCGGAGAAAATGTCCTAAAAACAAATATGTACCAAAACGGACTAAAAAGCACCAACAACGAACGCAAAAGGTACTAAATAAGTGGCGGGAATTTTGAATTAATGATTTATTTTTAGTAACAAATGTTCTTAGTTTTAATTTCTGCTTACATGAATCCACCTTTTTTGCCGTGGTTACAGTTGTTTACAATTCAAATATGGCAATTGACAGTTACAATTGACGATTTTAACAAGAGTTTCTCATTTGTACTAAAAATTGTACTAAATATTAGTTATTTGCTAAAATGTACTATATATGTTAAATGTAACACTAACGTACTAAACATTGGCCAAAATCACCAGATCTAGTACGAAAACACTAGTTCTGGCAGCCCTGCTTACAACAATTGATTGGTGGACATTATTAACAGGTCGGCTGAAAAGTTCCCGGTCTGACCTATAGATGACGACACTAGAATTAAATCCATTTCATTTTTAGATAGTATCAACCTTCAAAAGATTCGTGTAAAAATTTGACAGCTGTCGGACTATTAGTTTGTGAGATATTGCATTTTTAGTGAAGCAACTTTTGTTATTTTCAAAAAGATGGAAAAAAAAGAATTTCGTGTGCTTATTAAATATTGTTATTTGAAAGGAAAAAATACAGTTGAAGCAAAAGCTTGGCTTGATAATGAGTTTTCGGACTCTGCGCCAGGAAAATCAACAATCATTGACTGGTACGAAAAATTCAAGCGTGATGAAATGAGCACCGAAGACGGTGAACGCAGTGGACGCCCAAAAGAGGTGGTTACCGACGAAAATATCAAAAAAATCCACAAAATGATTTTGAGTGACCGTAAAATGAATATGATCGAGATAGCTGACACTCTAAAGATATCTAAGGAACGTGTTGGACATATCGTTCACGAATATTTGGGTATGCGGAAGCTCTGTGCGAAATGGGTGCCGCGCGTGCTCACAATCGACCAAAAACAGCAACGAATTGATGATTCTGAGCAGTATTTGCAGCTGTTAAGTCGTAATAAACCCGATTTTTTGCGTCGATATGTGACTATGGATGAAACTTGGCTCCATCACTACACGCCTGAGTCCAATCGACAGTCAGCTGAGTGGACTGCGGCCGGTGAACCGCCACCAAAGCGTGGAAAGACTCAACAGTCAGCTGGCAAAGTTATGACCTCAGTTTTTTGGGATACACACGGTATATTGTTCATCGACTATTTGGAAAAGGGAAAAACAATCAACAGCGACTATTACTGTGCATTATTGGAGCGATTGAAGACCGAAATCGCGAAAAAACGGCCCCATATGAAGAAGAAAAAGTGTTGTTTCATCAAGACAATGCACCGTGTCACAAATCATCGAAAACGATGGCAAAATTGCATGAATTGGGCTTCGAATTGCTTCCTTACCCACCGTATTCTCCAGATCTAGCCCCCAGCGACTTTTTCCTTTTCTCTGACCTGAAGAGAATGCTCTGTTACTGAGGTAATCGCCGAAACTGAAGCCTATTTTGAGGACAAACCGAAGGAGTACTACAAAAATGGTATCGAAAAGTTGGAAGGTCGCTATAATCGCTGTATCGCCCTTGAAGGCAACTATGTTGAATAAAACAAATGAATTTTGTCAAAATATTGTGTTTTACTATGCTATAAAAAAACTATTTTATTATTAATTTTTTTTGTTCACAAAATCCTCATTTGCTTCCTTATTACTTTCTTTAAATTTTTCAATTAAAATGTCCATAGCCTTTCTTCGTGCATTTCTGTCGTGGTATAATTCACTTTTTACTTTCCATAGACACTCCTGTTCTTTATATATTTCGAAAAATTCACGCAAAAAATTTTCTGCATAAGTCATTTTCGGAATAGAAACAAGAGAACAAGTCGGACTTCCTCAGTACCGTGAATGGCTGGCTTAATGTCCAACACATCTATCATAGTTGATGGCCATCCAAAAATTAAAATTGTCGTCTGTTTCTGAAATAATGAATTTATTCCAAACATTTGTATCATACTGTATACCTTGGTAAATGGATTACTCCCAACAACTCTGAAAAGCTAGCAATTGAAAGTCGCTGTGCCAAACTTGAGGGTGCCTATCACATTTGTAAAGACCTATATAAAAGTAGAAGCCTATCTCGTAACCTAAAACTGTGCCATTACAATACTGTTGTTAAACCAGCTGCCTTATATGCTTCAGAGTGCTTACATCTAACAATGAAGGGACCGTTACGAAAACTAGAAATCAAAGAGAGAAAAATTTTGAGAAGAATCCTAGGTCCAGTAAAGGAAAATGAAGAATATAGAAGACGACATAACAACGAACTATATTTAAACAATGAAGATATCATCACGTGTACGAGGAAGAGAAGAATGACATTCTTCGCTCATTTGGAACGAATGGATCATCAACGACTGTCCCACAGAATCCATTCCTCCATCGCTCACAAGTCTTCCTACTCCAAATGGGCAAACATAGTAAAGAAAGACCTACAGGAAGCACATATCGACTATGATTCCATCTACGATAGGACAAACTTTAGAGATCTAGTAAAATCTGCCACAACATTACATCCCTTAACAACTGCCACAGCTCGACCCGCTGCGAAATGGACTGAGGAACGGAAAGCAGCCCATTCAGAGAAAATGAAGGCATACTGGATCCAAAAAAAAAAAAATCTATGAGAGTTGAAACATCGTGGCCCTAGCTGGCCGAAACGGGAAAAAAAAAAAAAAATCATACTGTATAGCTCACTATAAATCATATTTATCAAAAAATTTACACACAAAATTTAAAGTTCCCAAAATAAAACCACTTTTTGTCGATTTGAGGTTGGCGACCCAACGAAAATTGTAATTTTTTAGGTTAGTTCTTATTCATATATCTTTAGAATCGACCTGTCTCAGTTTAAATTAAACTATTGTCTTATTAAAATAGAAATGGAATTAAAAAATCCACAAGGAAATGAAATATTAACTTTTCTACCGACGAAAACTGTTTTGATGGGATTTAATTGCAGGATTACAAAAATGAGGGTTGTTCTCTACTAGAATGTTTTAAAAAATATTTAATAATAGTTAAATAATGGTTAACCATGTTTATCTGTTTTAACCCGCCAAAAATGGGCGGTCAACTTTAACCATTATTAAACTTACCGGTACATGTAAAATGACGAATTTAATCAGAATTTAATTTTAACCTTGATTAAGTACGGTTGGTGCATACGGGGATTAATAAGCCAATTTTGTTTTAAACAGGATTTCAAGTTAAATTATTATAAAAAAAATATATAAACCAAAAATATATCAAATAAAAAACTGAAGATGATATAAAAGATTACACACTGATCTTTGTAAACGGATACTCTAGACTCTAGACCTTCGTTCTTTCTGGAATCACCCTCTCCTTAAAAGTTCACTTTGATCCTTTTATTTTTTAAGCTAATGGGATAAAAAAGAACCCCAGCCCCATAAATCAATTCTCGGTGAAATTTTCTTATCGAATGGCACTCGAGATCGAATTCAATCGGGTCTAATCAGCCTCATAACAAACTCCGTAAATCTATTTAGGTAGGTACGTGAAACATCCAATTCTTTACAGAACGGGTACTTATTTTAACAATCAATGGAAAAAATGATAAGGACAATTAAATAATAAAGGAACAAAAGAAAATTAAACTGTAGGTTTTAAGAATTTTTCCATTTTAAATACAGAATTCCAATTATTCCTACTAACACCCTGTAACGCATACGAGTATTGATTCAAAATTTACTATACTAATTGATTATTATAGTGCAGTCGAATTACGTGAAAAAGTGACCAATTTATGACTTAAATCCGAATTGAGGTAGCTAAGTGGAAAGGGGTAGGTTTGATAATTACAAATCGAAAGGCGACCATCCAAGATCTTAGATGCGTGCGAGGGGTGCGTGGTAGGGGTGGAAAGGGGGTGAAAACGGTTTTTTGCGATTTGCAGCGTAAATACGCATTTTATTGAAAAAAGTTAAATGGAAAAGTTGTAGATAATAAAAAAATCGACAACTTTTGTCTGAAACATTTTTTTACATAACCTAAAAATAAAAGCTAAAAAAGCGAAAAACCATAATTTTCGTTTTTTATTTTTTACTCAGCGAAAAATCAATATTTTGTTATGAAATTCAGTACACTGATAGCTTTTTGTATCCCAAAAAATTAGAATTTTTTTTTTACGATAACTCAATTTTTTTCCGACATATTAACGATTTTCGAAAAAAAGTCCTCATTTTGTAACGGCTCCCAAGGTCCGAATTTTTATTTTAGACGCCTCTTGAAGGTATCATTTTTTTCGTAACGACTTTAATTTTCATATACAATAATAAAAAAATACTACTCCTAGCAAAAAAAATCGTTTAAAATCGAAAAAACTGAAAAATTCATAATTTTTCACGCGTATATATCTTTTTCCTACCCTTCCACACGTTATATTACTCTCAAAAATATTTCATGTACATGCATTTAATTTATCACCTTATTGCAGTTTGTAGGATTAAAATAAAGGAAATCATGGACGTTTATATTGATTAAAAAAATTTTAAAAAATCATTTACAGTAAGAAAGAAAGTGTTTCGCTACATGATTTGCGATTTGAAATATATCGAACGGCATCAACTAAAGCTACTTTTAAATTGAAGAAGCTACCGCCCACCGAAGGATCGGCTAGAGAACACACATTTAGAGCATACCTTCAACTGCAAAAATGGCTTAGAAATGACAAAAATCCTACGGAGTGGGACTGGAAACAAACTTCGGAAGGATTTTTGATGCCAAAGTACACTGAAGGACAGTTAATTCCAGACAGTCTGCTAAAAAAAATTTCCTGTAGTTGCAAGTTGCAGATGCAGTTGTCGAAAACACGGTTTAAACTGTACGAATTTATGCTCGAATTGCTACGGCGTTAATGATTGTACTAATATCGAGCAATCAATCACAGAAATTGCCGTGCATCCTTCAGAACACGTTGACCAAAACGATGCATTTCAAGATGAGAATCGCATGCTAGAAGAGGAAGAAAATGTCGAATCTGACGAAGAAGAATCAGAAAATGATAATGAAGATGAAGACGAACATGATAAAGATGAAGAAGTAGATGATGAAAATGAAGACGAAAATGATGAAGATGACGATGAAGTAGAAGTACAAGAGGAAGAAGAATGTAATTCGCAAGTCAAAAGAGCGAGATATAATTAAAAATAAGAAACCGTAAAATTGTACTTTCTTTGTATAATTCCATCGTATGCACGTATAAAATAATTTTTTTTATTTTTTTAATCAATATAGATGTCCATAATTTTCTTTATTTTAATCCTACTAACTGCAATGAGGTGTGATAAATTAAATGCATGTACATGAAATATTTTTATGTGTAGAAGGGTAGGAATAAGATACGCGTGAAAAATTAAGAATTTTTCAGTTTTTTCGATTTTAAACGTTTTTTTTTGCTAGGAGTAGTATTTTTTTATTATTGTATATGAAAATTAAAGTCATTAGGAAAAAAATGAGACCTTCAAGAGGCGTCTAAAATAAAAATTCGGACCTTGGGAGCCGTTACAAAATGAGGTCTTTTTTTCGAAAATCGTTAATATGTCGGAAAAAAATTGAGTTATCGTAAAAAAAAATTCTACTTTTTTGGGATACAAAAAGCTATCACTGTACTGAATTTCATAACAAAATATTGATTTTTCGCTGAGTAAAAAATAAAAAACGAAAATTATGGTTTTTCGCTTTTTTAGCCTTTATTTTTAGGTTATGTGAAAAATGTTTCAGACAAAAGTTGTCGATTTTTTTATTATCTACAACTTTTCCATTTAACTTTTTTCAATAAAATGCGTATTTACGCTGCAAATTGCAAAAAACCGTTTTCACCCCCTTTCCACCCCTACCACGCACCCCTTGCACGCATCTAAGATCTTGGATGGTCGCCTTTCGATTTGTAATTATCAAACCTACCCCTTTCCACTTAGCTACCTCAATTCGGATTTAAGTCATGAAAAAAAGGTAATTCGACTGCACTATTATTAGTACAGGCCGCGTTTGCCAAAAAAATGTACTACAGCATCAGAGATTACTTTATTTAGATCGAGTGTCTATTTTGACTTATATTTATATAGTTTTTTGTTTTTATTAGATATCTTCTATTTATTTTTATTGTTTTTTTTAATCAATAGAAAAATAAGGAAAAAGCGAGCTGAATTGCAACAAACTGAATTATTTTTCTATTTACAGTTGTTTAAAATAATGTAAAATTTTGGCGTATTTCGAATTATAAAATTTAATAATTTCTGTTTATAAATTCCGATATCCTGCATCCTATATCAAAGTAAATTCATACTTATACCGTTCTGACTTAAGGACTTCGATTATATTGCCTCCAATAAATCTTCCTACCGGCCGGCAGACTCCGTCCAGTTGCAGGCAGGGCCGGAGTGGACTTTTTACTTTTACATTGAGAAGCAATTGAAATATTGATAGATAGATATAAATTGTCTAAAAATATGTACAAATGTGCAAACAGGTATGTAGTTAGTATTTCTAAACATTATTTTATATAACATTGGTAAAAAATAAAACAAAAACATTTATATTCAATCTTCGATAAGGAACAACCTCAAAAATATTTAAATTCTACCGCTAGTTTTCTGATATTTGCAAGAAGAAAATAAAAACCCATTAGACGAATGGAAAAATCCATTTTCAACTGAAAATAGGTCCATAGCAAGGTGGTGAACTGGAAATACAAAAGTATATGAAAAATTTCAACTCTATACCGAGCAACGATTTATGTTAGCAAGTCATGTGTGAAGTAATAGTAGTGGAGCTTTTTTACATTTACTAACAAATGAGATTAACACACATTAAAACTTACCCTTATTGTATTTAACTCCTCTCATAAAGTTAATAATTAAATTTTCTGTTTGCTAATGTTTATTTTTATTTTTATAGCGGTCATTATTTTAATAGCATAAACACATCTTACCCATTAAAGTCTAAAGTTTATACGTAAAAGCTTTGGTCGTTAATAATTTATAGATTTAATATGTAATGAAAACCGCTCGAATTTACCGATTTCATTAACAAAGAAGATTAATTATATGTGAGTGTTACAATTTTTTGGGGATGTAACCCACGTATTCTGCAATGGATGTACACAGCAATAGTGAGGCCATTAATCACATCTGGGGCAGTGGCTTGGGGCGCAAGGGCTAATCTGAGTACGACGAGGAAAAATCTCTGGAAGATTCAGAGACTAGCCTGTTCATGTATCACTGGAGCAATGGGAACTTGCCCCACTGCTGCAATGGAGGTGATTTTAAACTTGACCCCACTGCACATTCTGCTAGAAAGTGTAAGAAAGAAAACAATATATAGAATGGTCAAAGAAGGAATTATCAGGGAAAAACCTCGATCACTTCAATTTGATCAAACTTGGGAAATGCCCCAAGATAATGTGCCAAAGAAATTCAACATCCTTAAAATTAAGCACTTTTTGAGTCTTCATTTTATACATAGATAAGACGTAATTTTAACAGACATATAATAAGTTATTGTAAAGATCAGCATGATATAGTTTTCTCCTGGTTTTTCAATATCATTGCACAGTTATACTGATCTTAGTGATAGCCTTGTAAGCCGAAATCGATCATTTGCCAATTTTCGAATAACATTACACACTTTACTTCCTGGTTTTTAAAATACAAATTTACCTTCTTTTTATGATTTTATTAAGTGTGTAAAATCTTTTAGTTATGACTGCATCTCTACTGGTATTCTTGCATGGTACTAGGTACTATGTCCAAACCAGTTCTGGAAGAACTGGTTGGAATTTATTTCGGAACCAAATTATAAATTTTATTTAATATGTCTTGGATATTTAAATTATAGACACATAAAAAAAGAAAGATATTTCTAAGAATAATAAACAACAGCATTGAAAATATGTTTACCTATTGAATTGGCTCTGTAAGATTCATCCTAGCCTCCTTCTCCAAAAGAATATGGAGAGGAGTTATACCTAGAAGTCAAAGTGGTAGACATAGCGCCCGTAATGGCCAAGCATGCAGATCTCTGCAGACCAGACAACTTCGCTGCATCAGCTTGTTGTAGTCCCTTCGACCCCCACGCCACTGAGCCATACGTGACCATTGGTTTTACCACCGTTTGTTACATCCAGTAATTTTCCACGATTTTCCACAGAGATTCCAAAGGGATACCCTGGCTTTGTTTATTGTTCTCTTCAGATGGGAGTTCCAGGTAAGTTTTCTATCTAGGATTACCCCCAGATATTTTACCTCCTCCGCAAATGGAATGAGTTCACCGTAAAGAGTTCCCAAGGCCTGTGTTGGAGATCCAGGGTTTCTGGATCATTGCCACGTGGATGTTTTCCCCGCCAAAAACCCTGCCAAGGAGGAATGACGCCGGTTTGGCATGTTGTATATTGGCCTGGATGTGTGAAGGCATTATTAAGTTACTGTTGGAGGAGGAAGAGAATCTTTCTTTCCATCTCCCGCTGGGTTGGGTTTTTCCACCCCTTTGGTGCTCTCTTTTTCAGAGGGGTTTTTCCCTTCTTGTCTTTCGGGGCCGTTTTTGAGGCAGCTATTGTCTGATTGCCGGAGTCCTAGCAGGAGGATTAACCCCCTCCTTTGACCCCACAGAGGTTACCGAGGTGTCAACAACTGTAGTCGCGGTGGCTTTTTCTTGGGGAGTGTGCAGGCCTCGGTTTATTGCCCGTAGATGTTTGAGTACCACATTCTCCTCCAAACTAGGTGTATCCTCATCCTTGGGGATATAGACCACGCAGATGTGGGGTTTGGGTATTTCCTCCTTTTGCACCAACTTGAGTTTGGCGTCGTGCCATGGATGGTCTCTAAATCTCTAAATGAGCGTTCTGTGTTCAGCCCGGATACAGTCCCGATACGAGGTTTCTTCACCTTCGCTTCCGGGGTGCTGCCATCCGAGCGAGAACGCTTGCCAGAAGAAGAGCGTTGATCAGCCGCTCTTCAGTAGCCGGCTAAGATGATTCTTGTCGCACCGCTGTGTTGCAGTCTTGGTCAAAGTTTCCTCAGAGATTTGCTTGGTCCCCTCAATTATTATTATCCTTGATAAATTCATGGAAGTGTCACCTGTCAAATTAGGATTGTCAAAGGATAATACCAATGGATGAGTTCTATAAAAGGGAAATGTTGCCAAATTAACGAGCAAAAAAATACTGAAAAAGGTTAGTCGCATAAGGAAGCAGTTTTTCCAATATATTTTTGGTTTTTCTTATGTATTTTGGGCCCCTTTATCACCCGTGTTGTACCCGAAAGATATGGAGGTCTTTTAACATATTTTTAGTTTGTAGTATTTTACTTCTTACAGTTGACGAAAAACTAAATGTCAGCTGTCAACACATACACGTATCATTAGATATTGTCCTGTTATTATTTAGCATTGTTTGGCTTCGTGTTTTTGTATTACTGCTTTAAGCTACCTTTTATATTTAAATTGGTATCTTAAGTCCTTCATAACATTTTCATCTAGGAATGAATAAAATACTTCAAAATGTGGAGGATTAAGTCTAGTAAAGTATTTAAACATGATATTTGTCGTTTTTAGGTTTTTATATGAAAAATAGTTTTTCCTGTACGAGTATTTCCGTCCACGGTGAAGATTTGAATATACTTGTACTATCTTTTGTTTCAATTTTTGTAATTTTTTTTTTTGGTTCAGTTTTTCTTTGCCTTATAAAATTAGTAGAGCTATAATTGTGTTCCAACATATTTGTAGTGGGTTTACTTGGGAAATTCTTAGATTGATTATCAACATCTATTTGATAGTCTGAGACACTAGCATGTTCTTGTACATCAACTTGAGTTATTTCTGCATTTTCCTCAACCTCAGTAGATTCATTATTACAATAAGGTTTTGGATCTACGCAATTATGAACGAAATGTTCACTACAAATATAGGTGGTTTTGTTGATTGTGGCAAAATTCAGATTTTGGTTGCCACATAAATCAATCCATTTGAGGCATCTGCTCGGACATTTTCTGGGTTTAGGAAACGGAATAAACTTAAGAGAATTCCTTCTTCGTCCTTTAACTAAAGTTCTTGTATTATTTCTACAATTTTGATATGCACAATGCTTCATCGCAATTTGTATTGTGGAATCACAACGAAGATACAAATCCGGGTAGAATTACTCTTCTCGATGGTATTTGCAATAATAAAAGCAGATCAGAGTAACACAAATCACTAACAGATAAATTTAGAATAAAAAATCAGTAATACAAAAACACGAAGCCAAACAATGCTAAATAATAACAGGACAATATCTAATGATACGTGTATGTGTTGACAGCTGACATTTAGTTTTTCGTCAACTGTAAGAAGTAAAATACTACAAACTAAAAATATGTTAAAAGACCTCCATATCTTTCGGGTACAACACGGGTGATAAAGGGGCCCAAAATACATAAGAAAAACCAAAAATATATTGGAAAAACTGCTTCCTTATGCGACTAACCTTTTTCAGTATTTTTTTGCTAGTTAATTTTGCAACATTTCCCTTTTATAGAACTCATCCATTACGTCGACTCGCGAACATCTACTAGGGTAAGGCCGCGTGGTTACGAATTTTCACTCCAAGGTAATTTATTGGCTTACGATCCTACTTGGTACATAATATACTATAATCACATAAAAATTAGAAAGTCATTCGACAGGATCAAAGGAAACGGTTAATTTAAAGTTAAATAAACTATAATCTAATAAGATACCATATTCAACTTCCACTCAAAATTGTATGTTAGAGATAAAAAACGGATGCTATTATTTCCATATTAAAAAGTTTAAAACTAAAAAGTTTTCTCATTACATATGTATGGCCTCATACTTATATAGACAGGAAAAAGACTACATAAAAGCATTACAACCAAATTGAAGAAAGGTCTAGTTTATAGAACGCGTTATTTGTTATTTCCTATGTAATTATTAATCAGTGCAAGATGAATCAATATAATTCGTATTTCTTAAAAATAATCAAGTACGAATTATTAGTAACTGGTATTTGGCCAACGCAAAGTCGTAGTAGAATATTTACTCTAATGTACAAAACGTACGGTTTTGTTACTAAAATGAATTTCCTGTATTTTCTGGTAACATTGGTACTGGGATTCATAACGCAGTGGCAGAACTTGACGAAAACCCAACAAGCAGACGATATTATTTTTATATTGAGTTACTCCTTGAGTTTTTGGAAGGTATTATTGACGCAAAGTAGACCAATTCAAGAAATAATGCAGAAAATAGCAACGTTCGACGTCCGCATTAAAACTGATGATGAATTATACGGCGTGTATAAAAAATACGCTCAATTTAATTTTAAATTATGTACCGTACAACCTTTAATATTATCAACTTTGTACGTTGTGTTTGCATGCGTAATAGTTAAAAATCTAATTTTATGGAATAAGTTGGAAAGCCCTGGAATACTTATGTTTAGACAATGGATCCCGTTTTATCAACAGAAATGGTTCATGATATATTTAATTATGCAGGTATGCCAAATGTACTATAATTACTTTTGAATCACTCGTAGTGGAAATAAGGAGCCGTGGCCAAAGTAAATTTGCAATATTGCAAAAACGAATTTCGCATGGACTTTTTTACACAGTCACACATTAGAAAAGTCATATTTTTTAAAACTTTTTATTTGTTTGTATCTACATGGCTACATAAATTGCCGCATTTGTGATACAAAATAATATGGGCAATCAAAAACATTCTGCACTACTTACACACAACAGTATTCAATTTTATATTCATTTATATAATCTTTTAAAAATATGCTACTAGCATTTTAGGTTTAGCTTTTTTATTTTCAATAAAAATATCCATAAACTACGCAAAGTATAGGGCTGCCTTTTATATTTATTTTTTGAACATTTCCTTCGACCAATCGACAAGAGCCTTTTTTTGAGTAGTTGACAAATTGTGTAGGATCCAATGCGAACAAATTTTTTTGACCATCAAATATTTATACAATATTGAATGTATGCAGGTCCCACTAATGCCTAAGGTTGTCTTAATCTCACGATAGGTCACATGACGATCTTGTGATATCAGTTCGCGCACCGCATCAATGGTAACAACTAATGTTGGACAACCTGGGGGGCTAGTTTTTCACTCGTGAAATTTCTCGTATTTCGATCAACCCAAGTTTTAAAATATAACATTTTATGTAGAGCTTGTCATGGCCTTTGTAAACCCCTCCTACCTATAATACGTGCGAAAATAGTATACATTACACATAGTAAAATACAAAAAAAATCCGGTCCATATATAGCCATTTCATCTATGTATAAAATGAAAACGGACCAACTACTTAAAAAATGTAGAATACACAACAGAAGGATATGACAGAAATTAATCTACTGGAGCCATCTTCCTGGACATCAGCAAAGCCTTCGACCGAGTATGGCACGAGGGACTGATATACAAGATAAGAAAAGCAGGATACGCCAGAAAACTGACGATACTACTACTCAGCTATCTGAAAAATAGAAGATTCAGGATAAGGATAGGAAACGCAAAATACGAAATAGGAACAACAGAAGCCGGAGTACCAAAAAGAGCAGTCCTCTCACCAGTGCTTTACAACATATACACGGCAGACATTCCAAAGACAGACAATACAATGATGGCTCTCTACGCAGATGACACGGATATCGTTTCAAGAAGCACTCAACCAAGTATGGTAACAAGAAGACTCCAACAGGCTATGGAACAAATAGACGAATGGTGCACAACATGGAAAATCCAAATAAACCCGGAGAAACCCCAAGCAGTCTACTTTACTAAAAGAAGGAAAAAACCAGAAGAAAACATCAACATAGGAGGAGAAGAGATCCAATGGAAAAACAAGGACAAATACCTAGGAGTGATACTGGACAAAGATCATGTGGAAAACATAAAGAAGGCAAAACAAGCAGGAGAAAGACTAGCCGGACTTATAGGAAGAAAATCCAAACTAGCACTGAAGACAAAGATACATCTTATAAACGCGATCATGTTGTACGCCTCCGTAGCCTGGAGACTCACAGCCAAAACCTACAAAAAGATGATACAAGCACGGCAGAATATCTGCCTTAGGCAAGCAGCAGACGCCCCATGGTACATAAGAAATATACAACTATACAGGGAACTAGACCAGGAGAAGACAGAAGAAATCATGAAAGCCAGAGCCAGAAGAAGATTTGAAGAACTCAGGACACACCCGAACACAGCACTTAGGGAATTAACAAACTACACAGCAGAGGACTATGGGAGACATCCTAGACCAAGGAAACAGCTGGACAACTAAGAAGAAACAACATCTGTCAAGAAGCAGACAGAAGAGGAACCACCTATAAAAGACTCTGCCCATCCTTAGGGAGATGCGCAGATTCTTGAGTAGGGACAGGTTTAACAAGTGGATCCACTCTCTAAAGTTGCCTTTAGCAGCAGTTCGTTAACTAAGGGCTAACTTTTTAGAGGCAGCGAAAAGCACACACTCTTGAACGCCTAAAAAGAAGACAGGAGGATAAAGGTGCCCAGCACCGTCCCGGACCAAAAAGAAGACACCTGGAAACCATCTCCGAACCAAGATAGTGGAAGGAAAAACATAAGCCCGAGGACTGAGGCCCCCATCGGAAGTGGTGGAAGGGTGGAGGAAGTTCTTCTCGGAATGCACCGCTCCTAGAGGGATGCATTCTGGAAGGGACGGGTTTGGTTAGAGTGTGTGTGTGAAGACTCAATCAAAGTAAACAATTTAATAGTGGAGACCATCCAAGATTTATTTGTCCATTAACAACTTTAAATTGTAGATCTGCTAGATGTCTTTATATTTCAAGTTCTTCGAGGAAATCTTAATTTTGTTTTTTATCACAAATATGTAATATTTGAATGTCATTGGTATGAAAGTTTCATTTAACCGTTTAGTTGTTTACTGTTCTTAATGAGATGGACTTTCCCATAGTAAGGGTTAGTACAATAATTTTTTTAATGAAAAGTTTAATACATTATATGATCTGAAAGCATTTTCTGGAGCTTTAGTATTGTTAATTGCCACGGTTACGCTACGCTTCGCCTCGGCAAAAACACCTCGGCTCCTGTAATGTAAATAACTATTTTTCTATTAAACTATTCAATACACATTTTCCACAGCTGTTTTATGGTTTCTGGGGTGGACTTTATTTAGTTGCCTCCGATGGCTTGCTGGGAAGTCTTATGTACTTTCTATCAAGTGAATTAAATATACTGGGCAAGGAACTGGAACGATTTGGTTGCGATAAAATGGATAATGGAAATAGAATACAACAATTGAGAAATTTAATTTTGCGACATAAAGATATTATGAGGTAAAGTAAATGTTCTTATACGATTAAACAAAAAAGTAGAAATCAGCAACTTTTATTTGCACAGCTTTTTGGTGAATTTAGTTAATCTATCTATGGAAAAGTTAATTTTAAAATAACTCAATTTTAAACATAATTTACGACTTAATCCTAAAATAGTTATTTGTGTACCAAGGCCGTAATGTTGATCTTTTTTGGCCGAATCTCGGCCTCGGCTACGCCTCGGCCGCAAATTTCAGGTGAGGCCAAAAAAGATCATACGGCTGAGGTGCACACAAAATTGTTTAAGCGAGTGTCTCATCAAATAGGTAACAACTTTTTTTTACAATTTTGTTTCTAAACAGAGACGAAACTGGAAGATTAGATTCAAATTTTTATTAACCAAATGAAAAGTGTATTATTAAGTAACAAAGATGTGTACAGAATTGCTTACAGTAAGTATGATAAACAGAAGTTGGGTCATAACGAAGTTAATAAATTATAGGGCATTATTTGCTATTAATTGTTATGTTAAATGTACATTTACTACCTTTTGAAAATGTAATACCACTTTTAGACATGACATTGTTAACAAACATTTCATTTTCTTGATTTTCCGTAACAATGGTTCTTGCTGGAAAGCTGCTTACTGAAGTACCATTTAATTCAATTTCTTTGGAATTATTTTGAACAGAAGAACGCATACCTGAAGTACCTTCTCCTCCTGCAAGAATTCTATTTGAAATTTCCTTCTTTCTTGAAATGGAATCTTCAAAGTAGCCTTCTGCTACAGAGTTAGACTTCCAACTTCCGTGGCTTTTTAACATTAAAATATCAGCCCCTGTTTCAACCAAGAGAGAGGCTGAACTTCTTCTAAAAGAATGACCCGTATACTTATTAGCATTTGGTAATTGTAGATACTGTGCAATAAGTGATGGTATTTTTCCAAAGGTATGAACACCAACAACTTGTGTAGAACATTTTCCTTGGCGATAATTTATAAAAAACGTTTGATGACGTACATTGAAAGGTCGTAAATTTAAGTATTTTCGAATCAGCTGTAGGGCACTTATATTTTCAATTATTTCATCAGTTATTGTAAATACTCGTTTTTTACCGGTTTTTGTCTCCGGGACTGTGATTACTAACACGTTTCCTTTGTCTTGAATATCATTTATAGACAACTGCCTTAGTTCATTTCGCCTACAAGCACCAGTCAATCCAATTATCAAGCAAACCTAAAAATATTACAATATAGTTATAAGAACATGCAATGAACTTTAAAAATATTGTGTTTTATTACCTTCCACATTAAGTAGTTCTTATCTGGAGCTTCTGTTAAGAATTTATTGATATCCTCTCTTGTAAAAACTGCCGACTTTTTCGCTTCGTAACCCACATTTTGCTTTTTCAAAAAAAACATTCAGTTTTGAAAACTTGCTGATATCAATGTTATTTTTGACCATAATTGTTGATTTTAACATCGAATATACGGACCATAATGTTGATGATTTTGAAACCTTGGCCTTTTCCAGAAAAAATGCGAGAAGTACTTCTTCTTTTAATTTTTTAATCTTATGTATGTTGCACCATTCCATAAAAATCTCATACTGTTTTAAGTAAATCTGCCTGGATTTTTCAGGTGATAAATTTAGAGTCGATGCATTGGCGGCTTCATAAATTTCAGCTGGATTGTCACTATCACTGTCACTCATTTTTCTTTTGAACTGTTTTTATTACAATATACCTACACCGTAAATGTGGTTTTTATTATTTGTTAGTTATTTACTTTAAATTTCATTTCACTGACAGAAACGGAAAGCTTGTAAATAAACAGCCTGGCAAAGGAACCTTTTCTTTTGTTTTATGGGTAAATAACCCAAACATGCAAATTAAGTGTGTCTAGTAGGCCGCCTTCATAATTTGACAATCTTAATATCGGACGTGGAAATAACTCAAATAAGCAAATTAAATGTGTCTAGTAGGTTGCCCTCATAATGACTTTGTTTGCAAAAGCGGCCGTAAAGTAAAAAAGCGGCCGTAAAGTAAAAAAGCGGCCAAAAAAGATACACTTTAGGGACGTTAATAGATCCGTAAAACTTCATTTTTTGTGACACTCGCTTAAAAATATAATTATCTACACCTATTTCTAATTTTAGTATGTATAGTATTTTTCACAATACGGTGTTGGCTTATTATCTTCAATAAACTACCCGATATAATCTCATTGTGTAGAAAATCATCAGGTAAAAGATGCAAATGTGCTGCAGGATGGAACTTAAGAAATTTGAATTTTGCATAATATAGGAGATAATATACAAGTAATTTATTTAAACGTTACAATTTTATTCTATGTTTAGTTCAGTGTCGCTATCGCTATCCTCATCTAAATTATTTATAATGGGCGCAATTGATTTTACAGAAACGAGTTTTCAACATCTATAACATGACTAACAGAACTCTCGGTAGGAATGTCATTCATACAGTTCTTAATTACTACTACTTAAAATCGGAGAAGTATTTTTTCCACGTACACTCGATTTAAATTGGTGCCACATAAGCTCTATGGGATTGAACACGCAGTAGTAGGGAGGTAGTCGTAACACTGTATGTCCCTATTCTTCAGCAATTGTATCACAAATATACGTTTTTGTTTTAATTTTCCTCAAAATATATGTCATTTATATCCATGAAATTTTGAATCTCCAATTTCGGATTCTTTGAGCCAGGAATTTTTTGCAATTGTCGACTATGATAGCTTGCGTTGTCCATTACTATAACGCTGTTTGGCGGAATCTTGAGTAACAGACAATTTTTAAACCAACCTTCAAAAAGCTCTGCTTCGTGATAATCAACACAAGAGTCCTTAATATTTTTGGCAGAAAGCCACATAGCATTTGGGATCCAACCATTTTCTGATCCTGCTTGTAATATTGTGATTCTCTTCCCTTTATTTGATGGTGCTTTTGTTTTACATTTATCAGAGGAATCAGACGATCCATTGGAAGGGGTGTCATGCGTGTCAAACCACGTCTCGTTAAGGTAGAGTATTGGCCGATTTTCAGACCGGTATTTTCTTATTGACGTTATATATTCAGAACGCCAGTTTATTAAACGTGTGGATTCCATTATATTACATGTCTCTTGTGAATTTTGCGATATTTAAAGCCCATTGCCGACAGAGCTCGCCAAAGAGTAGTGAGGCCACAATTGATGTGGGTTTCGTCATTGATGAGCTGCTGTTTCAGACTTTTGATTGTAGGGACACGCTGCTCATCGTACATAGTGTAGATTTTTCGCCTTATCAAATCTTTTTCCCAGTCGTCTAGACTTTTTGTGACACCAGAATCTTTACGTTTTCTTGATTCCATGGAATTTTCAACAATTCGTCTAACTGAAGTAAGAGGCACCTTCGTCAAATTACTGGTTGCTCTTGCTGCAGTAACCGCGTTATATCCTTTGTGAAGTAAGGAACTATACACATTTTTTATAATGATTTTCGCGTCACAAGATAAGTGATTCTTCTTTAAACGAACCACTGGAAGAAGCACTATTATTTTTTATCCACGGACACCACATACTACCTATTCTGTATGTTCGGGTATAAAATCTTTGCTATTAATGTCTGTAATAACAAATAAATGTTATAAAATTATTGCACGCCGTAACACAAGGAAACACTTCCAATGAAAGTGTAAGCTGTAATCCTCTACAATCCCTCTCTGAGAATAGTTATTTATGTACCCTACGTCCCCTACGCTTTTATGAAAGTAAGAACTCACCTATTTGCTACCCCCGGCCAAGTCCCACTCTCCCAACTCCAGACTCGATCATAATTCAAATAAAATTATAAAAAATGTATTCTGATTTGAAGTGTAACAACTCTCTATTTAAATCATATTACTACAAAATTATCAATCTCGAAGATGGATATTGAAAGAACAGTTTGTGCAATTATTAATATTAATTCCTGCTGTCGAAGAAGATGCCAGAGACAAGTTTTGATTTTGGGTACTTGTTGATGCAACTTCAGATGCAGATGCTCCGGCATCACTATTTCTAAAACTTCCCTCTCGGAGTGCTTGACCAGTTAAAATACTTTTTGATACATTTATTTTATTGGGAATGGAATCCTCAATGTAACCCTCGGCGACTGTTGAGGATTTCCATCCTCCGTGCTGTTTTAGTGACAGCATATCTGCGCCGGCATTGACTAAAAGTGTTGCAGATGTGCGCCGATAACAATGCCCGGTGTACTCTAGTTCGTTCAGCAATTTTAAGTATTTTGCGATTAAGCTAGGTATCTTTGCAAATGTATGCACACCAACCACTTGCACTGTACACTTTCCTGATTTATAATAATTGACAAAAAATATATTATGATTACAATGCTTCGGTCTAAAGTTGGCGTATTGTCGAAATATTTCTAAAGGATTCACTCCGTCGCAAAGTTTGTCTGTAACTGTAAAAACACGCCTTTTACCATTTTTTGAGTCTGGAATGGTTATTACAAGCATGTTGCTTTGATAAACAATATCCTTGGTCGTTATTTTACGTAGTTCGTCTCTTCGACAAGCCCCAGCAATTCCAATAATCAAACAGAGCTGAAATATAATATAACAATAAATGCATCAGCAAAATAACTAAAAACATTTTACCTTGTGCAAAAGATAAGTGTCATCAGGGACATCACCAAGAAATCTGTTTATTTCATCTCGACTGAATACTCTAGATTTTTTCGCTTTGTACCCAACGCTTTGTTTTTTCAAAAATGCAATAAGTTTCGGAAATTTGGATATGTTAACGTTTTCCTTGATGGCTAGTGTAGACTTTAGCATAGAGTATATTGACCATAGCGTCGAGGACTTATAATTATTCTCATCAGCTTTACTAGAAAAATAGGCCAGAAGAACATTTTCTGAGAGATTCTCGACCTTATGTTCCTGACGTCAGGTCTTGAATTTTTTGTATTGTTTTTCGTATAAAATTCGTGATTTCTGTGGGAGTAAATCCAACGTGGCCGTATTTGCCAATTCCCGTAGCTCCGGAGGAGTATTACTTACATCCACATCGCTATCACTATTCATTTTTGATTACTTTGAACACACACCGCGGTCTTATTCACACGTAAAATCTAGCGAATTTCGTAATTACTTCATTTGACAACAGCAAATGACAGTAATTGTCACAGGCGCCTACGTTTTTATTAAACGAAAATTATTCAATCGCCGCTCTCGAACAGTGCCGTACCATAGCAACCGCAGCGGACGAAAAGTGTTTGCGGACGAAAAGTACTTGCCTCCAATAATAGTCGATTTTTCGTCCGGAAATCAGTACGTAAAATGTAACTTTTCGTAGAGGTCGACGAAAAACAAAATTACCTGAATCAGGTCCTTTTACATTTATGATGTGCATCTGATATTTTACAACTTGAGGGTCTAATTGGTTTTATTATAATCCTTCAGTCAATACCATTTATTGTGAAAACTGCTTTACCGAAGAAGATAATCTGTGCATTAATGTAGTGGTAGTAGGTATGTTATTTGTAATGATTTTTTTTTATTTCTAGGGATGTCGACATAATTAATACAACATATGGTTGGGAGTTTTTCCTGGAATTTACCGTAAAATCTTTTCATCTTAGTCAAGTTTTATTGGGCTTATTCGAAGTAAGAAAAAGCAATTTTAAAAACATCATTTTAATCATTTTGTTGATTAAATACTGATTTTGATTTAATATTTATTTATTTATTTCTTTTTAGATGACGCAGATTGGCGAATTTTCTCTCATTGAAGTATTCAATATTATAAAATTTTTAGCTGTGTTTACCCAATTTCTAGTGCTCTATTATCAGGCGAATAATGTTATAGTGGAGGTAATACCTATATTAAAACCTTTTGCGTTTATCCAATCTTATACCAAAATCTTTAACATTTTCATAAAAATATAAATGTCATCAATGATATCAATTCCACAAAGTAAAACAGATAGTGTATCGTTTGCTCTCTAAATTTCAAATGGGTTAATTTTTTTTTGACATTTCTCAAGCATGCGTTATATGGATAAAAGCTCGAGAACGCAGGGAAAAATGGGCCAATTATGTGAATTCCAAACATTTAATCACTGGAGAGGGTTCCAGTAGTCGATCCTCATTAACATAATTTTCGATTAAAGCCTACTCAAGTATACACATATGTCCAAAAGTTTGGAATATTTAGAAATAATTTATATACGCCTATGGTTTTTTAAAAACTCTTGTTGATATTTATTTTAAAGCATTTTTAAATCAAAATAATACTAAATTTGATTCGTTTTTGTATTAATTTTGTCATATTTAATTGATTTGGGTGCTTTCACATTATTCCAATTCTGGTTTAAATTTCATTTGAGCTGTTTAAAAATGCCCAGAGACATCGATGGGTTTTTGACAGAACATCGTAAACGACGAGGGTCAAATTTTACAGGAGGGCTTTTTTCCTTCTCACTATTTTGTTTTTGAACTTAAATCTGTTAAATTTTTTTTATAACCATTTGTATTCTTATAGTTCCGTTTAGATTAGTCAATTTTAGTCAACTTTAACATATTCAGGTATTTTTGCATAAATGAAAACTCTGTACTCAAAAAAGAAAATGACAATAATAATAACATTTAAAAATTATTTTAACCTTTCATCTTAAATTATGTCTTGGTATTGCACATCCATTTTGGCATCTTTTATTTTTACATGGATTTTCTTGAACGGATTTATCAGCCCCTAACGCTTTCTCAGCTTTTCTTCTTATCTTTCTTGATTCTTTTTTATTTTTTTTAACCCAGAAATGCCCACAATCTGTCTCTCCAATATCTGATCCAGAATAGCCAAAATCGGAATGTTCATCTTCATGAAAAGAGTAATCGGAGTCAAATCTTTTTAACGCCTTGCTTTTAGGAGAACTCTTCTTATCATAGTTTTCGGATTCTGAACTGGATGAGTAGTCTACCAGTTTATTTGGTAAGGCTGGTTGTTGGGTACTAACCGAAACATTAACATTAGTTTCTCTCATGGTGTCATTTAAATTTGAAGTCTGAATAGAAACATCGTTTTCCAGATTGAATTTTGAAACGTCCTCAACAAAGTCATCTACAAGCATTATCGGAATGTTAGCAATATCAATTAAAATATCTGACTGATCTTGTACAACTTCCATTATACTATAAGAATCAACGTTATTTTCATTGTCAATACTTTCAGTGTTGTTTTCATTTTGTACTGGTTCTAAAACTGGATAGATATTTTGCATTTTATTCGCGTTGTCATCATTTACACATTCATTCTGAGTACTAGTATCAGCAATATCACGCAATGCCATTACGGCTATGCGGTAACCTCTTGAATGAGTCATCTAAATAAATAAAAATTATATAACTAAACATAAAAACAAAAAATATTATTATTATAACTTACCAGCAAAATAATTTCAAAGATCTGCAATCGCAATAAAATAAATAACTCTAACGTATTTTATTTCTAATTTCTATTATTAATGGAATAAGATGCGCTCGTCAATACCATTTAAAGCAAACTGAAATGAAATTAATTTACCTAGTTTACTCCTAAACAAGTCGATGCAGGCTTGTTACTGCCCAGCTCATCTTAAGGTAGAGAGGCAAAAAAATTATCGTGACATTAGGATAAATCGTAACCACCACGAGTATACGGCGCATACGATGTTTTGTCAGTGTCATATTGGCGGTTACGATGTAAATACGTCCGTTATGAAAACCGTTACAAAATTACTGGTGGATACGATAACTTTAATACGAGTTTTGTATACCTTTTAAAATAATTAACAGACTGACCTAAGTTATGTGTATGTGCCGTTCATCGTAAGCAACAGTTTGGTGTAAAAACATAATTTTCGAGAAATTAGTCGCTTACGATGTTTTGTCAAAAACCCATTGACATGTTATCATATTTTAATAAGTCTAGAGTAATTGCTTTGTTACAACAGGGCTTTAGTCAAAGTGATATCGCGAATATTGTTGGTGTTACTCAGGGTGCTGTATCAAAAATTAAAAAAAATTCCAAGACACAAATGATGTGAAGGATCGTCCCAGTATTGGCAAAAGTCGATGTATAACAGCAGCACAAGACCGGCAGATAACATTGATAGCTCGAAGAAATCGACAGGAATCTACAAGTGGCATATCCAGAGAAATTGCTAGACTTGAAGGACTGGACTGAATATCTCAAGGCAAACAATTACACGAAGATTAAATGCGGTAAATTTGTATTGCAGAAGACCTCTACGTGTCCCCAAACTAACCTATCAACAAAAAATTGTAAGGTTGCAATGGGCTCAAGAAATGTTACACCATGCCCTAACTGGAATTACGTGATGTTTTCTGATGAATCAAGAATTGGCTTAGTTTCTGATTCGCAAAGAACGCTAGTTTGGAGGGCCCCAGGAAGACAAGCCCGATTAGAAACAGCCCAACCACGGGTTCCATTTGAAGGTGGGAGTATTATGGTTTATAAGGGGTACACGGACGCCTCTCCTGGTTTTGGAGAGAATTACTGGTGCTGTGTACATCGAGGAAGCTTTAAATCCTGCTGTGCGTCTATTCCGGGGTGCGGTAGGTGATGGATTTGTGTTTATGCAAGACAATGCACCTCCACATCGAACAGCTGCAGTGCAAAATTTTTTGGAAGAAGAAGGAATATCCACATTAAGATGGCCATCAAATTCCCCTGACATGAACGTCATTGAACATGCCTGGGACATTCTTAAAATACGCATTAAGAAGCGAAACCCTCCCCCAATTACTCTACGAGAACTGAAAGATGCTGCTCGTGTATATATTAAAAACATAGTTGCCTATAAAGATATTCAAACTTATTATTTTTATTATATCATCCTAATAAATATTTTTTTTCAGAGCTTGAAGACAAAACTCTGATTGTCTGTTTTATCTATGACGGCATTTTCTTTAAAGACTTTTTTTAGTTCCAAATCTTTCAAACAAGAATCTACTAGCTTAGTAGATTCAAAATGTTCTAAGCCTAAGCACTTCAATATAAAACTTTTTCAATGCTCCAATGTCTTATCAAGGGTTTGTCATTTGTGATCACTAAAGTATAATGCGACTGTTAGCAGAATATTTGAAGTTAACACCTAGTTGAGCACAAATGTTTAATTACACAAACCAAAAAAATACTGCACATTCCTGACAAAAAACAAAAAATTACATTTTTCCGAAGAACTTAAAATTAAAATATATACATATGGCGGATCATTAATTAAAAGTTGGAATCTTGGAACATCTGCACTATTAAACTATTTACTTTGAAGTCTTCATTTACATATTACATAAGACAAATATAATGTCCATTACAACCAGAACAGTTTTTTTTAATTTTTTTTTAATACAGGGTGTTTCTTAAGTAATCTAAAATATTATATGGGGCGCTTCGTTACTCAATTTTAAGACGAAAAGTTCATATAAACATGTGTGATAGGTGTTGTCGTTTATAAGATACAAGGTGTTGTACGTGAAATTAATTTTTCTTGGTGACGCTACTGATTTATATTTTTTTATTATTTTATTACAAGCAACATGTGTTAAACATAAAGAAAAAATAATACATTTTAGAGCAAATATTCAAAATGTCCACCTCCAGCTAAAATGCAAGAATCCGCTCGATGTCTAATGGATTGTCGAATACGTTCAAAGATACCAGGATTGTTACGAAAAACATTACAGCCGTCTATGATACGATTTTGAAGATCTTGTACGTTTAATATCAGTGTTGTGTAAACAAGCGATTTCAAATATTCCCACATACAAAAATCCAGAGGATTGTGTCCAGGTGATCTAGGGGGCCACGGGTGTGGAGATCCTCGTCCGATCCAATGGCCTGGAAAAACATTATTTAAAAACTCGCGTACAATCACTGAAAAATGTGGAGGAGCTCCGTCATGCATGAACCACATGCGCCTTCTAATAATAATAGGTACATCTTTCAAAAGAAGTGGAAGTTCATTTTCTAGAAAATGTTGGTATATCTCACCGGTTAACCGTACAGGAAGGAAAAATGGTCCAATTAAATAATCATCGATGATGCCAAGCCAAACATTGACCGAAAATGTTTGTTGAAATCGTTTTACACTTATGGTATGTGGATTTACATCTGCCCATATGTGGTCATTATGAAAATTCATAATCCCATGTCTAGAAAAGTTGGCTTCATCCGTAAATAGAATATTGGCCACAAAATTCGGATTGTTCGCGATTTCACGTAAAATCCATTGACAATACTGTATGCGTAATGGATAGTCAGTAGGTAACAAATGTTGAACACGTTGAACGTGATATGGATACAATAAATTATCTTTTAGAATATTCCAAACAGTTTTGTTACTAATATTTACTTCATCTGCAACTTTTCTTGTACTCGTTTCTGGATGTTGGTCAATAATTTGAAGAATCTGGTTTTCCAATTGGGGATTTCTCACAGTTCTGGGTCGTCCAATAATATTCTTCGATTAAGCAAAAGTTCCAGTTTCTTGTAAACGAATATGTAACTTAGTAAACGTATCTGAACATGGTAAACGATTATTTGGATAACGCTGGGCATACGTACGTCTAGCTTCTAAGGCATTACCATTCGCTAATCCGTACAAAAAATGCATATTAGCCATTTCAACATTAGTAAACACTGGCATAGTTATTAACTAAACACAGAGTCAATCAAATAAAAATGTACGATTTTTGCGTTGGTTTTCAAATTTGACACTTGTCATTGTCAACATTATTTCAAAGGCCACTTAGAATAAGCATATTTTTGCGTATTACTTCTAAAAACCAGTAGCGTCACCGGGAAAAATTAATTTCACGTACAATCAGAACTGACTTATTACAATAAATTCAACACCCTGTATCTCATAAACGACAACACCTATCACACATGTTTATATGATCTTTTCGTCTTAAAATTGAGTAACGAAGCACCCCATATAATATTTTAGATTACTTAACAAACACCCTGTATAATAAAGGTATGCGTGTGTCACACGTGCATACATGCACTATTAGCACCCCTTAGCTGGTATTTCCTGCTCTTTTTTACAGCCGAAAGATGCTAATGCCCATTTTCCTCCCTTGTGACACAATATACTGTTTGTTCAACAGTTATATACTTAGTGTCCTTAATAAAATGTTTTTTATTTTGCTCCTTTCTTCGTTATTTAACATTAGAAAATACCCGAAATAGCAACAAGTTCATTATCCAATTTCCCACTTTATCCATAATTTTCCAAATACATTTGTATTAAAATAACAAAATGCTTTTTACTAATCCAAAAATATATTTTTATTTATAGAATGCAAATTTGTCTGATAGTGTGTATAAAAGTCACTGGTTTGGTCAACATGTGGAAATAACCAAAACTGTGTTAATTATAATGAACCGAACAACTAAAACTCTAAAATTCGAAGGCCTCGGACTAGTAATATTGAGCAACGCACTAACTGTCAAGGTAAATCAGAAAGACACAGGCCAACAATGAAACTGTAGACGTTCCAAAGTAATCTTGCATTTAATCAAAAATATTTGTCTATATTTAATAAGATATTACAATAATTAAAGAAAGAATTAATAGTTATTTATGATATAAGTGTTAAATGTACTTTTAACACGTATATCATACAATATTTTTTCTACAAACGTTCAAATAAAGTAATTATACAGTTTGAATTAAATTTTAAAAACCTGTGTTAATACATCCAAAGAAGATAATTTTAAATTGCATCGTATATTAAGGAACCTAGCAACCATTGTTGATATAATTGTTTACGAATCATCATTCTTCCTTAGCCATGGAAAATGGTAGAACAGCAGTTCAAGGAATTTGTCTAATTGCACAAATTGTACTGTTAATATTAATGTTAATAAATAAAATCTAAATATTTTGACAATTCACTTTTGACAGCACAGTGCCATAAATATTTTAAGGCACTCAGTGCCATAATAGTATATTAAACAACGCATTTCATATGGAATTCTGTTATGACACGAGTTCAAGTTTAAAGTTTAAAGAACGAGTGTCACAACAGCCATATGAAATAAGTTGTTTATAATATTTTTTATATTTTGCCCTTTTTACCATTTTTTAAATTAATTTTTTATTTTTATGTAATTACGAAAATTTTTATTTTAAGAAGTATGTCGGCAGCACTGTGTAATTTATAAAATTTGACAGTTGTGACATTAAAATTATCAAATGTTAATGTTTTAAAATATTTTAAAATGAATAATATACCAATAATAATATATTATATAAGTAAAATATTATATTCATATTCACAGATACTTTCTTAAAGAACAATATAAAATTAATAAATTGCTATTAGCCACAAATGTCATTGTCAATAGTCTTGCCTTTAGATACTTCACTCATGTCGCCAACCATTTAAAACAAAAATTTGCGTGCGTAAAAGTTACATTACGATACGCAAATGCGTTTTATAATGAAGATTTTTATATGTGCAAAATATAAAATTAGTATATTAAACAACGCATTTCATATGGAATTCTGTTATGACACGAGTTCAAGTTTAAAAAACGAATCGCGGAGCGACGAGTTTTTTAAAGAACGAGTGCCACAACAGCCATATGAAATAAGTTGTTTATAATATTTTTTATATCTTGCCATTTGATCATTTTTTAAACTAATTTTTTATTTTTACGTAATTACGATTATTTTGATTTTAAAAAGTATGTTGGCAGCACTGTGTAATTTATAACATTTGACAGTTTTGACATTTAAATTATGAAATGATAATGTTTTCAAATATTTCAAAATGACTAATACACCAATAATAAAATATTATATAAGTAAAAGATGATAATCATATTAACAAATACCCTCTTAAAGAAGAATATAAAATTATTAAATAGTATTTGAATGTCATTGGTGTGTATGAGTTTTTTCCTGGTTTTTCTATATCATTACACAGTTATATTGATCTTAGAGGGAACTACATCAAGGATAATCCCTTAGTACTAATAACATCTAGGCTTTAATGGTAGCTATTATTCACGAAGATGAAGCCTACGGCCGTATGCGAGTGTTGTAAATCATAGCCATTATATGCGAGTACACTACTATACTTTGTCCACGACTTTCAAATAAAATTTAGTATTAATCATAAAAAATCTTCATTTTTAATAAAAATATTAAGACAATGAATCTATGACTAACTAAATAAATACTTAAATTATACTGTTTACTTTATTTTTTAAAGGGTCTATTTTATACATAATTTAATGGGAAATCCCTTGGTGGTCGTCTGATTTTGATGGGGTTAATATTTTGATCACCATCATCCCTCAAAGTTGATAAATGATGTAAAAAGTCGAAATTTTTAAATTTTCAACATGTTTCGATTATGGAGAGGGTAAAATTAATAATTAAAAAAAATCATACCATCTTAAAGTTTGTCTTATTACGAAAAAATCCTTTTAGAAAACTTTTAGTTCTAGTTCTCCGCTTTGCTCAGAGCCGAATTAGATATCAACATGGACCTTCGAAAAATTTCATAAACGGGGGGGTGAAAATATTGAAAATTTCCGTAAGGGATGACTGGATCGGAAAATTTCAACCACTTTTTTCTTTGAAATTAAACTTAGAATCTGATGATGTAAAATATTTTACATTTTTCTAGCCGCTTCCAAGCTAAGGTAAAAAAAAAGGATTTCGGATTTTGGAACGACTATAACATTTTAATATACAGAAAACACAGAAGAGTATAAAAAAAATCTAAATATTTTTACCTATTTGTTTTAGGTAGTCAAGGCAATGTTTTCTTATGCTGTAATTACAACTGTTCAAAAGTTGTATAATAAATAAACAAAGAAAAAGTTGTAGGATGCAAGTTGAAATGTTTACATTTTTTGGAGCAGTAAAATATTTAGTAAAAATGCATAAATTATCAGCAATTTGAGCATGATTTTCACAATGTACTTATTATGAATATATAGATACCGCGCACTCAAATCTAATAAAGTGGTTATCATCTAGTTTCAGAAATTTCATATTACCCACTACGAGTCCATATTTACTGAAAATATATTCACTATTTCCCTAAAATTAGCAAATCAAAACTCAAAGTCAAAACCACAGACTTTTATTCAGGTAATTTACAATTATCGCAACTAGTTTCGGTCTAGATCAGACCATCATCAGGCAGAGTCACAAAAGTAGAAATTGAGGGTGTTAGAACAACGTAGGTGAAGATTGTAATATTATATTTAATTGATTTGAATATTTTGTGTGGTCTTAAAAAATAAAAATAAAAATTTTTTTGAAGAAGTTAAGAATATGAAATATGGGGATTTTTAAGAGGAATTCTACTAGACGGAATAAGAAATCTAAAGTAGAGAGGAATTTAATATTTCCCTACTTGAAACTAGTTGCGATAATTGTAAATTACCTGAATAAAAGCCTGTGGTTTTGACTTTGAGTTTTATTGGATCTTTTCTATTGGATTCAACCACATTTGAGATGGATGACCTATCTAATTAAAACTTTTTACTGTTGACAATAGTTATTACGAGCCTTTTATATTTCGAGATTTGGTAGAAGCAGAGGGGGAGAATCTGTAACACCCTTGTAATGTTGGTTGCCTTCCCAGTAGGCCTTCCAAACAAAGAACTCGCAAGAAAAAGAAGAAGAGTAACATTTTATTATGATAGTTTAACTTCACTTCTATGATTACGTTTTTGTATCGTTACATTTTATTAAGAATAAAACCATATTTTTTAATATTTGCGTCAACTACAGTTATTTACAAGCACCCTCGACAAGAAAACCCTTTAGGTATAGCAACAAAATTAAAGACCCTTCGCGGTTAAGATCAGCTGCGACAAAATATGTTTAATCCTTTCAGTAATGTCACTTCAGTCTCTTCTAAGACTCTATATTTTTTTAATTACATACACCTATATATCTGCATAAGTTTATATAGCAGTTATACCAGATGTAAAATGTACCCTGTCAATAGTTTAATGCCAAAACCGATTATCGTTCCAAGTTGCCGTTTTAGGATATAATCTCTATTGTAGACCCATCTGTCTACTAAACCCGTGAAAGATGATTTTCTCAAACGGATTCAATTTATACATCTATCAACTTTATTATGGAAAATGCTAATAGAGGAATATAGATCCTATTACGTTTAAAGACTACTTCTTGGAGCTGTCGCACATATTTTTTAAAATTTTTATCTTCCCTGTCATTGCATATGGTCAGTGTGTGGAATGCAATTTTTAACAAGTCAGCTGTTCTATTTTCTCTTTAATCCAATATCCAAATATTTTGCAATTAAAACCATCTTAAAAAATTAAAATCACAGATATAAACAAATTAAATAAACCAAAATCTAACTAACAGAGTTTTAAAAAGCGTTTTTATATTTTGCACTTAAAAAAATCTTCATTATAAAACTCATTTGCGTATCGTAATGTAACTTTTACTCACGCAAATTTTTGGTTTAAATGGTTGGCGACATGAGTAAAGTATTTAATGGCAAAAACATCCCATTTTATATTGTTCTTATAACTTGTTTGTATGCGTGAAGTTTTATACAATTATTAAAAAATCTCAAGTGATAGTGAAATGAATTTAACTCCACCCAATATAACTAATGTTAAGTATTTAATTATTATACAATAAAACGATTAAAAACATCTATTGTTGCTCTTGTTTAACTATTATTATCAAAAAGATTATTAATGCAGGTACAAGTAGGACGTAGGTAAAGAATAGTACGTAACTATTGCTGTAAAGCATTTTACGACATTTTACGACATTTCACGACATGAGTAAAGTATTTAATGGCAAAAACATCCCATTTTATATTGTTCTTATAACTTGTTTGTATGCGTGAAGTTTTATACAATTATTAAAAAATCTCAAGTGATAGTGAAATGAATTTAACTCCACCCAATATAACTAATGTTAAGTATTTAATTATTATACAATAAAATTATTAAAAACATCTATTGTTGCTCTTGTTTAATTATTATTAACAAAAAGATTATTAATGAAGGTACAAGTAGGTCGTAGGTAAAGTATAGTACGTAACTATTGCTGTAAAGCATTTTACGCACGAATGGAATAATTGCGTAATTCCACCTTTGTTATGTAATATAATATATCAATTTCCATACCAATTTTTATTCCAACATAGCAAATTTTAATAGCGTCCGTAAGCTAATGATAATAATATATTCAATGAATTTAGATTTGCTGTACTTTTAATAGTGTAAACATTCTAAATTTATTCCTGTAATAATAATTGTAATTAATATTCTAACTACCTAATTTTATACATAAACATAATTCAATTATTTTTTCCCCCTTGCTTTATTAATAATTACACCTAATGTAACACATTATATCAAGTTAATATAAAGCATTTGGTTTAAATTAAATTAACAACTCCCGCAGGAGTTTACAAAAATTGCCTTAGCGCACGGTTTTTCACGTACACATGGCGGGGTATTGGTTAAAGTTTTCAACTAGCAATAATCGCACCTCGGATAAACCTCATTGGTTACGATATCGCCACTGCGCAAAGCTGAAGATACCCATAAAAACATCGTAGTATTATAGAAATTCCTTACTATAAAATAAAATGTACGTAAGTTACGCTATCTATCAAGCGAAGTACGAACCAAGCGATCGTTACATTTGGGATCGTAGTAGACAACTTCTGTCTCAAAAATTTATATACGTATAACTGGTTGTCTAACTGCTAAAAGCAAAATAATGATTTTATTTGCTAAGAAATAATGAAACTGTAGATAATTTTTAAAACAGTGAAAAATCTTTTATTTATAATATAAACCCTATTTTTACTATCAGGGACAAGTAAAATAATAGGGTAGTTGTACCTATATACAGGGTGGTCCTTAAGTAATTGTACAAAAAGAAACAGTAGATTCTACACTCTAAAATATTACGATTTAACCCAACTTACTTTAATAAAATGTTGATATTAAGAAAGATACAGGGTGGTAAAGTTGAAATTTAAAATTTAATTTTTCGCCATAAATTTCATGTTTATGGAGATTTATTTACAAAAATTTATAAGCAGAGGTTTTGAGTATGAGGAATTATAATTTGATGCATAATTTTGATGTATCTCATAGAGGACGCCACATATGCCACATATTTGACATAAATTTGCGCTTAACTTTTTTGCTCTTCGACTTAACAATATTTTTCTGATAAGATATAAAAGATACGACATTTCAACAAAAAAAAGGTGTACTTGTTAATAACTTCAAAACTGAACAGTTTTTGAGATAATCGCATTTTACAAATCAGCTGCATAACTCCGTGTAACGCAATTATTCCAGGCAACGAATGAAAAATAGATAAAAACATCAATAATTATAAATTTTGGTATGGAATATTTTCAACTAAAGTTGATAGTTTCCGAAACATTAAAGAAAAAATAGTATAGGCTATTATTTTTTTACATACATCATTAAGATAATTAATAATCTGTTATTGGATTTGACATCAAACATTTTACATTTGATATTAAATTAAAGTCATAATAATATCATATTTTATTTTCAATTGAAATTAAGAAATAGTTTAACTGAATAACATAAAACTTTTTATCAAAGTAAGTGTTCGATATGTCCACCATTTTCTTCAATGCATTTATCAATGCGTTCCATAAAAGATCGTCTCATATTAAATAGCATCATTGGTTGAAAAGAAACAGTTGCAGCATTTATTTCTTCTTAAAGTTGGTTGTGAGTGTTTATGACATTTTTGTAGACATGTTGTTTCATTGCTCCCCATACACCAAAATCGAGCGGATTAAATTCTGAGCTACGTGGTGGCCAAGGAAAATGACTACCACGACCAATCCAGCGTTCAGGAAAGTTGTTATGTAGGTATGTTCTCACTGCTCTCGTATAATGTGGTGGTGCACCAACTTGCATGAACCACATATTTTGCCTTAAGTTTAATGGCAAATCTTCCAGCAAATCAATAAAATAATTTTGTAAAAAATGTAAATAGTTATCACCATTGAAATTACGAGGTATTTCACATGGCCCTAAAAAATGATTTCCAATGATTCCACACCATATGTTTATTTTGAATTCATGTTGAAAATGCCTTTCTCTTTTAACATGAGGATTTTTAATATCCCAGTAATGATTGTTCCTTAAATTAAAAACCCCACGGCGTGTGAATGTAGCTTCGTCCGTAAATAATATTTTATCGACGAAGGAGTGGTCAAGATTTTGCCTGTTTCGGATATCATTTGCAAATCTGCATCTTAAAGGTAAATCTGTTGGCAATAGATTTTGTACAGGTGTAAAGTGGTAAGGGTGAAAATGCTCGCGGTGTAGGATTTTTAAAATTGAAGTTTTGCTAATTCCTAAGCCTGAAGATAAACGTCGTGTACTTACTTGAGAATCATCGTCAACGCGAAACATTACTTCATCTTCTAGATCAGGCGTAATCATTTTCGGTCGGCCTAAATTGTCACGTTTAGGACGAAATGAACCACTTTCGCCTAAGTTCCTAAATAGATGTTTAAATGTTTGGTGATTAGGTTGCAGCCTGTCTGGGTATCGTCTTAAATATTCCTTTTTCGCTGCACGCCCGTTAAAATTTTGCTGACAATAAACAGCAATCATATCTCTCATATCGATATTTGAAAAATTATTATGCCTCGGCATTTTCTCCTTTTGTTTAATAAACCAAAATTAACTAAATATTACAAAAGCCACTCATTTATTGACACAATACTTATTTGAAGTTGTCAACATCATTAGTGACATCAGCTTACTATGTTAATGAAACAATACTTATTTAAGTGGTCAAAATCATTCGTGCTATCAGCCTATTATGTTAAAATTTGCCGTAATGAATTAAATAAGTCTGGGGTTGCTAATGATGACATCCAAAAGGCTCTAAATGAAGCATTTATCAGGTATTCAGTGCTTTAACGCACAAATGTTTTGGAAACTATCAACTTTAGTTGAAAATATTCCATACCAAAATTATTGATGTTTTTTTCTACTTTTCATTCGTTGCCTGGAATAATTGCGTTACACGGAGTTATGCAGCTGATTTGTAAAATGCGATTATCTCGAAAACTGTTCAGTTTTGAAATTATTAACAAGTACACCATTTTTTTTGTTGAAATATCGTATCTTTCATATTTTATCAGAAAAATATTGTTAAGTCGAAGAGCAAAAAAGTTAAGCGCAAATTTATGTCAAAATATGTGGCATATGTGGCGTCCTCTATGAGATACATCAAAATTATGCATCAAATTATAATTCCTCATACTCAAAACCTCTACTTATAAATTTTTGTAAATAAATACCCATAAACATGAAAGTTATGGCGAAAAATTAAATTTTAAATTTCAACTTTACCACCCTGTATCTTTCTTAATATCAACATTTTATTAAAGTAAGTTGGGTTAAATAGTAATATTTTAGATTGTAGAATCTAATGTTTCTTTTTGTACAATTACTTAAGGACCACCCTGTATATAGCTATATTGTCTAAGTGTAATATGTAAAAGAAAACTAAAAAAATATATACTTACCCTCTCTATAAATAAGGGCGTCTAATCTTTGGATAGACAATGAATGCAGACCGCTCTCTAAATCTTCTGAATGACTTAAAAACGTACCCACTCCAATATTCCATAACTCTCGGTCGCGATCTCTCATTTTGTCTCTGAAAAAAAAAATATTAAATATGTATTAAGTTTTACATGGAGAATATTTTAATTTTTCTACAGAATAACAGGAAAATTTACAGTTTTCAATACAACTTACAAACTATGTACCTAATGTAATTGTTTAGGTATGTGGGCAATTAAATTCATTTGATTAATTAAAGGTATAATAAAACCCACACTGTATTATTTAGTTTGTTTCTTCGACTAGTTTCGGTTTACAAAAACACTTCAATTACAAGGATGCCAAAATTATTAAAAATATAAAGCAAATTCGATGTTAGAAGTTCATAGGAACTACAAAAGAAAATGCTTTTGTGTAAGATTAAAATAAAAAACTTTTCTGATGTTTATGTTTATTAACAATTAATGTTTTGCCTGTTTAATGAGTGCATCTATATTGACTATTGGTTTGGGTCAAATTTTAATGGGAAAATAGAACAAACAGTTAGTGTTTTAAAAGCTTGGTAATTTCAATTGACAAAATTTTATAGGCTACAAAAATGATCTAATATACTGAAATAAAATATATAGCATACCTTACGAAACACAAATCCGAAATTTCACTAGTAAAGACAAACCATACTCCTCATTAACGAGAATTTCTTTGCTATTGTTTTTTGCCATTAATTCTACTAATTAAATGTTGGGCGTATCCATGGTATATACTTAAGGTATTACTTTTAATAGTATATTGAACAACGCATTTCATTTGGCACTCGTTCTTTAAAAAAACTTATCGCTTCGCGATTCGTTTTTTAAACTTGAACTCGTGTTTTTATAAGTTGTTTATAATATTTTTTATATTTTGCATTTTATGATTTTTTGAATTAATTTATTATTTGTATATAAATTACGAGAATTTTGATTTTTAAAAAGTATGGCGGAAACATTGTATAATTTATAACATTTGACAGTTTCGACATTTAAATTATCAAATGTTAATGTTTTAATTGTATATTATTACACGAGCAAATAAAGAAGGTTTTTATCCACGAAAATGAAAGTATATAATCATTTGAGTGGATAAAAACCTTTGCTTGCGAGTATAATACTATACTTTATCTACGACCAAGTATATAAAAATAGTAGTAGTGGTAGTACATTCTTGTGCGATATGGACAATCCACACGAGTTGGACAGAATATTTTTTCTACGACTCACTAAGAAAATAATAAAATATTAATGATTTTATTTAAATTTGCTGTCAACAAAAATAAAACTAATTTAATTTAAATTATTGATTTTTAACAATAAAATTACAATTGTGAAAAGTATAATTTGAATATGTTATGTTTTCCCTGACAAAATTATCAGTAACTTCAGAAGAAGATCTTGCTTCAATAAAATTTTGGTGCAAATTTTGTTTTGAAGTTGATGGCTGATTTTCTGGATTTGTAGTATCCATTGTCTCGATAAAATTTTGGTCAATTTGTCTTGAATTTAATGGCTCAATTTCTGGAATTGTGTTTGTTGTGTTTATACTGTTTACCAAGGTATTAGCTATTTCTTTTTTTTTCTTTATGGAATTTTCTATGTAAGTTTCCATTACGGCAGTTGATTTCCAGCCACCAAAATTTTTTACTGTTAACGTATCACCTCCAGCATCAGCAAGAATAGTGGCACCTGAACGGCGAAAACAATGCCCGGTATATAAGTTAGCATGAGGTAATTTTAAAAAGTTAGCAATTATTTTGGGCTGGTTTCCAATTTTGTTGATTCCAACAACTTGTTTTGTATATTTCCAATTTTGATAATTTAAAAAAAATGGCTCCATATTAGGCGGTCTAAGAAGTATGTACTTTTTTTCTAATTTATAGAATATTCCGGGAATTACAAAGGATCTATCAATCAATCTCTCCTTTAGGTTATCGATGGGTAAAATGAAAATTTAAAGTGGGGTTTTCACGTCAGTAAAGTTTGTATTATGCTATGATCGTAGATAATAGTATATTATTCAATGAGCATATAATGGCAAGTGTTGTAAATCATCTGACTGAATAATAGCCATTACATGCCAGTAGAATACTATACTTTGTTCACGACTTTCAAATAAAATTTACTAGTAATTATAAAAAATCTTTATTTTATGATATAAAGTACAATGTCGTAGTGGCATTATCATTTGAGCTCATACTTAAATTACTCCTTATTTAAGTCAAAACTGTCAAAAAGCCAATATTTGATTTTGATGTTAATATTGCTTTTATACTTTTTTTACACAATATTGTTTGATTTTAAGTTTCTATGTAACTAACACATATTTTAGGACAAATTTATATTTATTATTATAGTGCCACATTTATTTAATCTAATAAAAATGTATTAAAATAAATTCTAACCTTAACATCAAAAATATCATATAATCCGTCATCATCAACTGTATTCTATAAATTTGGATTTTATTTTGTTAAATACTTCTTATACTTCAATAGCATGTAAATAAAAGTTCATATAAAACACTCGTATTGAATAATATTCGTGTGTATCTGTGTATAAAGTATATCATATTCAAAGTACATTCTGTATAGGCAACACTTATTACGCGTGTGTGTATATGAGTGTATGCTACCGTATTATGAACAAAGAATATTCTCATACCAAGTTTAGACATACGTGCTGTTTTGACGTCATATAGTGTATAAATAACAGTATAAAATAACTAAATTTTAAATGAGATTTTTTAAATATTGTTATCTTTGATGAATGACGACATTGCAACGCATAAAACTGTTAGGCATTATTTCTATATTAAATGTTTATTTCTTTTAATATAATTTTTATCAATGGATATAATTCTTTTTTTAATTATCCTACCTGCACGCCTCTGATGTAGTGTATTATCCGAATAATATATTGTTATAATTATTATAACATTTTTCATAACAAGAAATTTGTTCGTATGGGTATACATTTTTCAAAAATTGGGACGAATTGTTTAACTGTTCAAAATTATGTGAAATTAGTTGGTGAATGGCAGAAGACTGGTTTTTCGATCAGCTGAGTCATGAAAGAAGGTCACGAGGTGCTAGATCTTAAGAAAATATTTACAGTAGGCCAAATTAACGTTCATTGTTTAAATCTAGACTCCTTTTAAAATATAAATCGACAACATATTTTAGTTATGTATGAACTAATTAAGAAAAAACAGAGTTAAAAGCTTTCTGATGCAAACAATCACAAAAACCAAGCTTTTGGAAACAACTTTTACCAATTCAAAAATATAATTTTCTTTAACAATGTGTAGATTTTAACTAATTATATTACACACATACAGGGTGCGGCATTAATGCGAGGAAGTCCAATTACTCATTTGTGGTAAGATATACGAAAAAAAGTTACTTAGGTAAAAGTAGGGGGATTTAAAGGAGTACACTTTAAAAATATTTTCAAAAATCCAGGGCCACCCATTGTGACAGGGTGAACCAAAATTACCTTTTTTTAAATGGAACACCCTATATATTTTTACATTTTTGGGTTCCTTACGGTCTTTCCTTTTTGGCAATATAGGGTTTTGTAGTGTTATACAAGGTGATTCAAGAAATAATTACGTTTTTTTAATAATTTCGTCGCGGTAATACTTCGAGCATATACAGGGTATTTCATTAAGAATTATCCATATAGTAACTGGAGAAACCTTAGCACTAAATATGAAGATTTAAGCCAAAACACTTAAGTAAAATATTTTTCCTAACCGAGATATAGGGTGTTTTATTTTAACTATTCTAAATGATTGTATCCCATATTTTTGACACCTTCAAATATTTTCTGTTCATACTTGACAAAGAGTTTATACATATTAGGTTACTTTAAACAGTGGCAAAAGATATTTTTTTCTCGATTACCAGAGGCGTGCGGTAGGAATGGATACTTTCTTTTATCCTCCTACAATTTACGCCACTGTCGTAATAATTGTTTCTGCATGTTTTTTTGATTCTCCGTCACTTTCTACGTAAATATCATCCTCTTGTCTCAATACGATAGAGTGAGTAGTTTTAGAGTTATTTGCATTTAAAGGTAATGTTTAAAATATCCATTTTATTCCAATAATTCCTTAATAATTTAATCAACCCAACATATTTCTAAAGGTTAGGAGAAATTTTTCCAAAAGGATTAATAAATGTATTGAAGTCAATGGTTAACTAGAATTTTTTTTACAGTAGTCTAAATAAATAATTGTTTCAGTACGTTTATTTTATGTATTCATCATGTTATTTCGTAATGAAAATCATAGTTCTATTTTATAAATTTAAAACTGAAATTTTGATAAATATTAATATCAAAAAATCATTTGAAACTAATAAATTTTATTTATTCAGTGAAATAGTTATTGACTCATGTGAATTTACGATTAGAATTAACAAATTTTGTTGTCAAGGTGGTTAGATTATTAAGGAATCTCATGTTAAATAAGCAATAAAACAAAAATGGATATTAACATTACCTTTAAATGCAAATAACTCGAAAACTACTCACTCTATCGTATTGAGACAAGAGGATGATATTTACGTAGAAAGTGACATGCAGAAACAATTATTACGACAGTGGTGTAAATTGTAGGGGGATAAAAGAAAGTATCCATCCCTACCGCATGCCTCTGGTAATCGAAAAAAAATATCATTTACCACTCTTTAAAGTAACCTAATATGTGTAAACTTTTTGCCAAGTCTGAACAAAAAATATTGGAAGGTGTCAAAAATATGGGATACAATCATTAAGAATAGTTAAAATAAAACACCCTATATCTCGGTTAGGAGGAATATTTTATTTAAGTGTTTTGGCCTAAATCTTCATATTTAGTGCTGAGGTTTCTCCAGTTACTATATGGATAATTCTTAATAAAACACCCTGTATACTAACGTAGAGACAGCAAGCAATAGTGATTGTTTTGTATCAGAGGGGAAACTGTCAGACACTACAGCCAGTGTCGTATAATTTTTAGGGGGTTTGAAATTAATAACTTTATAATACATTTTGAAACATGTAACAAGATATTTTTTAGACTTGAATTTAAGTAGTAATAGTAAATAATTATTTACATGGAATCATAAGATATTTTATAAAATAGAAAGTTGAATTTATGGCATAAATTTCTAGATTTTCAGTATTCTTAATATTATGGCGGTACATTTGCTTTATGCATTTTCCTATTTTTAAACAAGTGTAAGAAACGCTAATGCATATTTACTTGTAAAACGACCTTGATGATTCATTTTCATATTTATATTTAAAAATCACACAAACTCTCACCATATAATATATACTCAAATTAATTTAAAAAATGGCTTTAAAAGTAATATCCAAACACTATTAAATTGTAAAAATAGCTCTAAATGCAAAACAAATTGACAATAATGGCATATGTGACAATTCGACTTGACACGCAAATTCAAAACGGACCAATGAGATTTATTTCCCCCCCCCCTGATACAAAACAAAGCTCATTTGGACGCTGTCTCTACGTTAGTATATATATGCTCGAAGACAGGGTGTTATTACCACGACGAAATGATTAAGAAACCGTAATTATTTTTGAATCACCTTGTATAACACTACAAAACCCTATATTGCCAAAAAGAAAAGACCCTAAGGAATACAAAAATGTAAAAATAAACAGGATGTTCTATTTAAAAAAAGATAATTTTGGTCCACCCTGTCAGAATGGGTGGCCCTGTATATTTGAAAATATTTTTAAAGTGTGGTTCTATAAATCCCCCTACTTTTACCTTAACAACTTTTTTTTGTATAACTTACCACAAATGAGTAATTGGACTTAATCGCACTAATGCCGCACCCTGTATGTTATACACCTCTAATTCAATTTAGAACCCAGAAACGTATAAATAAAACGAACATTTTAGGTACAGAAATACAATTTTTGACAAATTCGAATGACAATTACTTTTGAACGTTTACAAACATTTATCAACTTTGGAAGGATTACAAAACAAACATATTCTTTGTGGTGATATTTGATTTTTCAGTTTATGTTTACCAACTTTAGTTAATTCATTTTCGCAAATTGGAAAATTTACTAGCACTTCCTTGCTTTTCATTTTTGGAACAGCCATTATCTGTTGGTCTTTGTTTTTGGAAAAAATTATTGTTTTAGGACGACTTTGAGGACTGGGTATCCAATTATCCACGATGAAGCTGTCACTTTGTGTACCTTGAGTTTTCATGGTGTATATTTGAGTGTTGGTACTACTTTCTTTGGTATATGTGTCCGATATGTAGGTAGCGGAATCTTCTTCATCAAAATGGATTTCTTGTGTTTGGATATTTTTTTCTTCGGTATTTACAGTCCCACTACTATTATTATGCTTACAAGTACAATAGTTTACATTTTTTATATCTTCACAATTTCTCAACCAATTGGTGATTCTATGATCTGAATCGCTTAAACCGTTTCTTTTATTAAAATTACTTAAATGTGGATTTCGTTCCTCAGATGCAGGACAACGATATGATTCGACGGGTAGTTGATCACACATGAATTCAAAAAACTTAAGCATCGGAACATTATTGTTTATTTTTTGTTGAGTATGACAGTGTTGTTTCATGAAGCTGTGTAAGTCACCCGAAGGGATTTCGTCTTGAATGTGATTTCCACCACATCGACAACAAGGACCAAAAAAGTATTTATGTTTAATTTGTAAATCTCCCGCAGTTGCAGAAGATCTATTGAAGTAACACATTGGCTTATTGGATATAGTTACAGACATTTAAAATGTTTTTCACTTGAAATTTTTTTTGAATACCATCTCACTTAAACTGACATAATTTTTGAAATTAAAAAAGTCATACGTCATGGATAACTTTATTATTGTCAAGAATCAAGCAACAAAGATATAAACTTAGAACAAAAAGAAACAGGAAGGAGTATATGCAAAATGACCTTGAGTCCAGAAAGGAGCTTGCAAATGGCGGCCAATTGTCAATTTTAATTTCCGTTTCCAATGACGTACCGTAAAAAAATAAAATTTATATTAGGGTTTTTATTTTGATTAAATTCCAACCAATCAAGTATGTGAATAAATTTAGTGTTTTAAATCATTTTGTATTTATAAAAACCGAATGATACGCCTATGCGCTCATTTTTGACATTTATACGCAAAAATTGCTTTGACAGCATACTGTAAACATAAACAATGAGTCATACAAGGAGCTTCAAGATGGCCGACTTCCGTCGCAAATTTTCCTTAAAGGTAATATATGACAGACTCCTTCCTGTTTCTTTTTGTTCTAAGGATATAAATCAAAAGATTGACATAACTATAAATTCATTTTTATATTTTGCACTTATAATAATCTTCTTTAAAAAACGCATTTGCGTATCGTAATCTTAGAGCATATATTATACTGACGTAGAGACAGCGTCCAAAAGAGCTTTGTTTTGTATCAGGGGGGGAAAATAAATGTCATATAGTGTCCAGCAATCTCATTGGTCCGTTTTGAATTTGCGTGTCAAGTTGAATTGTCAAATATGCCATTATTGTCAATTTCTTTTGCATCTAGAGTTATTTTTACAATTTAATAGTGTTTAGATATTACTTTTAAAGCCATTTTTAAATTAATTTGAGTATATATTGTATGGTGAGAGTTTGTGTGATTTTTAAATATAAATATGAAAAAAAAATCATCAAGGTCGTTTTACAAATAAATATGCATTAGCGTCTCTTACACTTGTTTAAAAATAGGAAAATGCATAAAGCGAATATACCGCCATATTATTAAGAATACTGAAAATCTAGAAATTTATGCAATAAATTCAACTTTCTATACTTTATTTATAGGCTTTATATGGTTTTACAGTGTGTAAAAGCCAAATGGAATAAATTCATTATTTCGGTTACTGTACATATTTATAAAAAATCCCGAAACACGTCAAATTTAAATTATAACTTGACATTCTTTAACGTGAAAATGCAACCCCTACCTTCAACCCCCTTAGAATGACAGGTACAACCCCCAATTTTTTAAATGGGAAGTATAGGCCTGTGATATATCATTTGAAAGGTCTCTTCATTCTCTATTCAAAAATGTTATTGTTTTTAAATTTAATGCAAAAATTAACATAAAAAAATTAATATCATGTTGTTACTGAAATTCGCTACAATATACTCTAAACTTATTTCCCGTTTAGGTCTTGATAATGAGAAAGTAAACAAAAACCATAGCAATGTGGTTTTTAGACGGTAACCATTAAAAAACTTTAAAGAATTTCCGTGGCAACGCTATTTTAACAAGCAGTAGTAAATTGTTTTATTTAAGTTGCCATTGTTGTAATTTAAGTATAAGGTTTGTTCAATTCAAATCTGAAAAATGGTTAGATTAACGGAAATGCATTAAATAACAGTTTTACAAATGATTGGTTACGGAGATAACATCCGAACACAACAGGAAGTAACTCGCCTATTTCATGAGAAATTTCCTAATTTACCGCCTATATCCCAAGGAACAATAAGTAAAATAGAAAAGCAGTTTAATCATGTAAGGCAGATAAAAAAAGCAGCTGCCAATGCACTGAGTGATGAACTCAAATTAGATGTGTTGCTTGAGTTTCAGGAAAACCCACATACATCGAGTAGACAGGAGAACTTTTTTTTGTGAGCAAATGATGGACATGTTGGATAACAATATTATCCAATTAGAAGACGTTATGTTTTCTGATGAGTGTACTTTTTTACTTAACGGTCATGCTAATCGGCAAAATTGCCGCTACTGGTCTACGGAAAATCCTCACTGGATGAGAGAAGAACACACTCAATACCCTCAAAAGGTTAATGTTTGGGCAGGGATTGTAGGGAACAATATCATTGGTCCCTTTTTTTATTGAGGGCAACTTGAATGGCAACAATTATTTGGCACTACTTCAAAATGATGTCATTCCAACGTTGGCAAATTTATATCCTGATCCAGGTAACCCTCAAGTTCCAGCGAATACGATATGGTTTCAGCAGGATGGAGCACCACCACATTACCAACTTAATGTCCGGCAGTACCTCGATACAATATTTCCCAATCGGTGGATAGGGAGGCGAGGATCGATTGAATGGCCAGCGCGATCACCTGATCTTACATTATTAGATTTATTTTGATGGGGATATGTGAAGAGCCATGTGTACAAAACTAAACCTTCTGATTTAAATGACTTAAAAGAACGAATACCGCTTGCGATTAGGTCGATCACGCCTGATATGTTAAATAATGTTAGAAGACAGTTTTATTTGAGATTAGGATGTTGCCAAGACATTCGCGGAGAACATTTTGAATATCTACTTCATTAACATTGATAGTTCTTTTTCGTGTTTTACATTTTATTACGTTTTGCATTACATTTTAGTTTTTGACTGTATTGTAGCGAATTTCGGTAACAACATGATATTAATTCTTTTTTATGTTAATTTTTGCATTAAATTTAAAAACAATAAAATTTTTGAATAGAGAATGAAGAGACCTTTCAAATGATATATCACAGCAAGCCTATACTTCCCATTTAAAAAATTGGGGGTTGTACCTGTCATTCTAAGGGGGTTGAAGGTAGGGGTAGGGCATTTTCACGTTAAAGAATGTCAAGTTATAATTTAAATTTGACGTGTTTCGGGATTTTTTATAAATATGTACAGTAACCGAAATAATGAATTTAGTCCATTTGGCGTTTACACACTGTATGTAATTAACATAAACGTATGTTTATTTGCAGAGAAAAGTCGTATGTTGGAGTATTAGCCACATCATATTATTTCGGGTCGCAGAGCTGATTTTAGTCTTTATTTTGACTAAAATTTTTCGATTTGATTCGTATGCTTACATACAATGACGCACGGGTAATCTTTCAGCGTTTCAAGTGTAGGTTAGGTGAGATTTTAGTGTGACGGTTCCCAAATATTTTTCAAAACGTTGAAACGCACAGTTCCTAGTCAAAGTTAACATTGAATGAACTTTTCCGCCTCTCGAACCGACGTCGTTGCTGTGATTGGTCAATTGAAGTGCGGTGATGCAGTGCGACATTATGGAGACTCGCCATTATGACATTCGCCGCATTAATGTGACTTAAAATATATGTACTCAATTATTAGTTAAAATTGTCAGTTCAACCGTCAAAATTTTTGTAACTGGCCCGAAGAAAATGATACCTGAATATTGCTCAACGTACTTTTGTTCTATAAAAGAACCGACAATATTACAAGATAAATTCCCTCTCAGTGATAACGACTTATACCGACAGATCGGCCGATCGTTTTTGTCAGCTGGATATTGTCCTTTGTGTCACAAGAATATTTACTCAAATGTTCAACAGCATTTCAAAAATTCTATATCAGAAATTCCATCAAAAGTTACGGTTGTAGATGCCGCTACAAATTTTGCATCAGACGATTATCTCAGCAGTGATCCTGAGGACAATAATACTTGTAAGTATTTTACTTAAAAATATTGCAATAAATTTTCACTTGTTCAAATCCTTTCAGTGTATTCCGATGACCCGAACGAATTACCAACCTTCAAAAATAAAATAAAGGCAGAAATTACCAGACCGAATAGTAGAAAAGGGCGTAGAAATTGTTCTAAACGGTATACAGGTCATGCTAAAGAATTTGAAGATATACAAGAAATTGCACCGTCTCCATCCTCTGCATCGTCCTTTAGATCTTCATCATTCGTTTTGTCGTCAAATAAACGTAGATGTCCGCATTGTAAAAGTTTAAAACCAGAATGTAACGATAAAAGTTGCAACACAGAAAAGAAAAAAAATATATTTTCAATATTCCGCAGAAAATGATATAAATCATGGGCTACAGGTTAATATTGTTAAAAAAACAATAAATTGATTACCAATTATTTAATTTGAGTTTTTCTTAAATGTTATCATTAACAGTTGTGTCTTTTAAATATTTAAATAGAAAATAAAATCAAAGAAACTAGAGAAATTGAAACTTTAGACTGTAAATAAAGTAGTCATAAAAAATTAGCCCGTAAACATTTTTTTTTTAATAAAAAATATATCTAAGAAACTTCTAACAAATCTATATATATAAAAATGATTTGCTGTGCGTTAGTCTCGCAAAAACTCAAAAACGGCAAGACCGATTATCAAAATTTTTTGGAAACCCGAAAATTCAGCTAAAAAAAACTAATTGTTTATATTTAAGAGTAAAAATTGACATAAGACAGTTATAAATAATATTCGAATGTCAAAAATGGCAGTTGACAGCTGAAAAATTACAGTTGGTAGCGGAAAAATGACATTAAAAATTACATTATATCGTTTGAAGGAAAGGGTGTGTCATTGTACTTCGTTGTCAAAGTTTTCATTTCTGTCATCCTATGATATGATTGGTTAAATCGTTAAAAAATGTTTTATGCGCATGGTATTTTCATTGGCCGATCCAATAACAAATGAACAAAGCCATTTATAAACATCATTAGATCGTTTGAAGGAAAGGGTGTGGCATTGTCAAAATTTGTGTTAAAGTGTGAGTGAGTTTTTTATATTTATTTATATAGTATTATGATCATAGTCCATAATTAAGTATATTATAAATATTATGTAAATTAAGAATAATCTTTACTATCTAATTACCCATCTCATCAATAGAACTGGTATTTATTAGTCACATTTTCCAAATTTATTTTTACATACATTTTTTTTAAATGGTTAAAGGTTAAAAGTATTTAAAATTCACAAATATTTAAAAATGAATGATATACTATTATTTTTTCACTAAATTTACAGTATTTTACATAGTTTTATCAAATACATCATTGTGATACAGACAGACTATATTTTAAAAACCCATCACTGCGTGCCAAGCGCAGCGAGGTTCGCAGAAACAAAATACATACAAAGTATACCATTTTTAAATTTCATTACATCTACCATTAATTGCTGACAATGAGATTTGACAGTTAAATATGACTTTTAACAATTGATAGCTGGAAAATGATCTTTAAAATTAATAAAATGACAGTTGACAGCTAAAAATGACAGTTGGCAACTAAAAAATGACCTTTGAGAGTAAAAAAATTACATAAGACAGTTAAAAAACACATTTAAGAGTAAAAATTGACATAAGACAGTTATAAATGATATTCGAATGTCAAAAATGACGGTTGACAGCTGAAAAATTACAGTTGGTAGGTGGGTGAAACGTTTTCCGATCTAACTTTGGATTTTAGCTGATGCCACATGTGTTCTATAGGATTGAACATGCAATAATATGGGGGAAGCCGTAACACTGTGTGGCCCATATTTTTAGCAATAGTATCACAAACGTATTCTTTTTCAATACCGAACGCTGCTACAACTTGTAAGAGATCACGTTTTGTGTACGATTTTTCAAAATAAAGGTTATTTTTTAACAAATACTCTTAAATTTCCCATTTATTGTTGTTGCTATTTGGTACTTTATTTAATTGACGGCTATGATAAATTGCATTGTCCATTACAATTATAATTTTTTCCGGTATATTTAGCAATAAATAATTCTCAAACCAATCTTCAAAAAGTTCTGCTGTCGTATCTTCGTGATAATCTAAACTTGAATCTTTAATATTCTTTGCTGATAACAATAAAGCGTTTGAAACCCAAGCTGTTTCTGATCCGGCATGTATTATTGTAATTCTTTGTCTTCTATTTGATGGAGCCTTTGTTTTGCAATTTCCCGATGAATCAACAAAACCCTTCGTTGGAGTATCATGGGTGTCATACCATGTCTCGTCGAGGTAGATAATTGAAAGGTTTTCACTTCTATATTTTTGAATAGCTTGTAAGTAATGACAACGCCACATTCGTAAACGATATGACTCCATTATCACTTGTCTTTTATTAATGGTACAATATTTAAATCCCATTTGAGAAATAATTCTCCACAAACTTTTACGGCTACAAATAATTCCCGTGTCGTCTTTAAGTAGGTAACCGTTTTTTTATACAATCTAGGATTGGTATCATTTGTTCTTGATATAGGACATATATCGTTCGTCGGATTATATCTTTTTGTATTTCATCAACACATTTGGTATTATTAACGTCACTTCGTTTTTTTCGTTTACTTATTGGCTTATTGATAATATCTTTTACTGTGGATATTGGGGTTTTGGTTAACTTACATGTTTCTTCTGCTGCATCGGTTACACTATAACCTCGATTATTCAATGTTTCAAACACATTTTTCACAATTTGTTTCGCATCCGGCGATAAATGCACTTTTTTTGCCCAAGGACGCCACATACTTAGTTATAAACACAAGATTACTTTCAGAGTATAATGTTTAGTACAAACTAAAATTCTAGGAGAGAATTTTAAAAACAAATTACCCCGAAACTCCCACTTTCTCTTCCAAGATAATTAAGAAAATCAAAAATCATTTACTAATGATTTACTATTGATGGTCAGTAATAATAATTTAAAATTTTACCTGATAAATAAAAAATTCAAAATCTATCTTCCTGGACAAAAATAAATAATACCTTTCTGTAAATGTTCGAAGAAATATTAACCACCTTTTATTAGTAATCCCTTAAGAGCAGTTAAGAGCAGGTACCAAGTCAACGAATTATTGTGAAACGTACTTTAACAGAGAAATTTTGATACTTAAACAATTAGCGACGGACGGCTAATGGTTTTCCGAATAAAGTTATTGATAAATCCATTAATAAGATTAAATATCGCCAGCTCCGAAATTTAGCCTTTAATCCCCATCCGCAGAAACATGTTGATACTCCGATTTTTAGATCCCTTCCTTACTTCGGTAAAATATCCTCCAATGTAGCTTCTATTCTTGAGAGGAATATTCCGAACCTTAAGATTTCTTTTAAATGCCAAAGAACCATTAAATCCCTTTTATTCAAAACCAAAAATCAAATTAAAAAAAACTGTCCAGAAGCGGAATATACAAACTCTCTTGCAACGACTGTCCAACCACTTACGTAGGTAATACTTCTCGAGTATGTAACATCGGCAGTATTTTTACATACATTTCCTCTTTTGCCAATAATAATAGGAAACCTATTCTACTCGCGACACCGATTTCACGTCATTCTTAGAATGACATTTAAAATTCAAGTATATTGTTAACCAAACAATATTGTTTAATAATTTATTATTAATGTATAAAACGAATTATTATCGTAAATGCGTACTTGTCCAGTTCAGTGGTAATGACCCACAGCCGGAGGGTACACACCGATTTCCGTGTTCTAAATATTACCATATTTATATACAGGGCGTACCAACCTTACGACAGAATTCGGTATATGGGTTGTTTTAGAAGATATCAAAAATAGTAAGTAGATGTCTTTAGGGTCTATATTTTGAAATTACCTTAAACTATACAGAGTGTTACAAACTGTAACAGTATCTGCTAACATTTTAAGCACCTAGTATCCTAAATTAGTACCACGAGCTCCATGTTTCCGAAAGAATTCTTAATAATAAAATAATGAATACGGTCTCTATAATTATAATTGCAAGTTCAAAGTAGCTGCACTACGAGGTGTGCTAATGAGTTGCCATTATCGGGTTCAAGGGTTTTAATTATCTCCAGTGTCATTTCTTCGATTGGTTTGCTGTCATATACAGGTATGTTTTTTCCCAATTTTATAATTCCTTTTTGTTAGATATTTATAAAACATCGAAAATTATATTATATTTTATTATATCAGATGGGAATTTCAAAATATTTCTTTATTATTTGAAGAATCTTTTTATGGCCATTTAAAAGTCATAATGATAATTTTTATAAATAAAAAACATGAAATGGCCAGTGAAAGTACATTTCTGGAATTTTGATTAATATGTAAGGTTGTTACAAAGTAAATTTAATGTAAGAATGTATCTTTTGTAATCTATTGTGATACGTTAACATCTAACTGTAGATTTCGGAAGGAATAAACGTTGAATGTAAAAAACAATCCTTAAAAATAATAAATTTTAATAAACAACAATTTATTCTAAATAAAACAAGTCTCCAAAAGTATATTTCTAACCATTTTTTGAGGTTTTATAAAAAAATTAGGTTTATAAAAGAGAGAATCACAGCGGCAATTCAATCTGTTTCAATTATTTGAACTTAGACTTGCGCATTGCATTGATGTTAACGGTGAACACTTTGAACATTTAGTTTAATATTAGGGTTAGAATTATACTCTTGTTGACTTGTTTTATCTAGAAGAAATTGTTTATTAAAATTTATTATTTTAAGGATTGTTTGTTACATTCAACAAAAATTAAAGTTACATAATCGGATAGAAGTTATCGTCCACCCTGTATACAAAAGGGAAAATAATTATATTTAATAGAATACAGTGATATTGTATCATATTACGAAACTCTGCTAGGCAAAATACTTTTTTTCTTCAACGTACAATAAGATACAGAGCGTTGATTTACCTACGATTTTAACACAAACGTGTCCATAACTTCTTACGGACTCTGTATAACGTATCAAAACCTCATATCAAAAGCTTCAGAACACTGACGTGATCGCCTTGAGTGGTGAAAATTAATTTTCATAGGTAAGATATAGACAACAAATATATATGGTAAAAAATTTGAAAACAACCAGGTGTGTGAATGAAAAAATTATTTTACTGAAATAAACAATTGATAAAATTTTCAGCCTTATCAGTTGAAGATTCTCCTTTTTTTGAAATCCACTAACAATCCAAAAATGAACAGCATGATGCTTTTGATACCAACCGACAGAAGATCGGATAAGTTGTCAAAATAGGGCTGTCCCAGAGCAGAAAATCTTTGCCTGGATGAGCAAAGAGCCAGGGCAGTGACAGAGTAGGTGGACCATCGTCTCTTCCTCCTCTTCGTCTTGACAACTTCTGCAAAAGTCATTCCTTTGTGGAATTCCCATGCGTGCAGCATGGCATCCTCCAAGCCAGTGTCCAGTGATGGCAGCAATCGCGTTTCCGATGGATTTCCTGGAGAGGGGTAGAATATCTTTGGTGCGTCGCAGGTTAAGCTCTGGCCATATCTGTCTTGACGAGTTGCAAGAAGGTTCTTCCCGCCACCTCAGGTTGGTTTGGCGGAATATTTCTTTCCGGAGGAGCAATCTTCGTTCAGCGATAGGTGCCCCTGGTCTTGTATTAGCGGATATAGTCGTGAGCGTCGTACCAGCTTTAGGGTGCTATAGCTTAGGTAAGTTTTAGAACCCCATCTTTTACTCAGACTCTAGAAGAACTTCGAGAGGAGTTGATGGTTGCCTGGAATGAGATACCACAGGAGGACATTGACCACCTGATCAGAAGCATGCCTAGGCGTGTTGGAAAATGCGTAACACATCGGGGTGCATCCACATTTATTAAAGGTAAAAGGGCTTTAAAGCAATGTAATAATTTTGAAATTTTTTTCATTTACTTATTATGCTTCAGTAAGTAATTATAAAAAATTTTGTTATTGATAATAACTGGGGGAATTAATTTTTTGATTATATGTCACGGAAAAATTCATAAAGAAACATTGTGTAGATCCAAAAATTTTCTTGTTAAAATATTACTAACAAATAAATTTTAAAGTGTTAAAGTAAGTGTTAAAAGAGTAGTTATCTGTTTAAAGTTGAGTTACTGATCTTAATATTCATAACCACCATCGTCAGGACATCGAAACAGCTTGAACTAAAAATATCTATTTTTTTGAATAAACCTTGAAGTTTTTTTTTAAAGTTTTTTGCTTAAAGTTACTAATAGAATGGAATTCGGCAGAGTAATGTTCATTCAAATTGATGAAGTTACTGCTAAATTAAATAAAAATACTTACTTGTTGCTTGGTACCTTCTGACACCAATACAAAAAGCACAAATTTAATCCTATTGCACTCACAAAGTTTTGAATTAAACCGGCTGTGTACACAAATAACTATCGAATTTATTAAAAAATAGTTTTAATAGACCGAGTTACATAGCGCGACTTATTTTACATTGCACTTCGCGATAAATTCTTTTTTACTTCCACATCTTTTGACCGGTAGGTACAACTGACCCAAGAGAGAAAGTACTGAATACCGAGAAAGAAATGTTCGATTCACGAAGAATCCAAATTTGAACTGGTTATATCATTTATGTCTACAAGAACTCGATTAAGCGGCGTGGCATTGATCGAGGTTAAAAATTATAATCAAAACAATTCCTCATACGTAATTTATTAACTTATTTAAACTTCATAATAGATAATGTTAATAAAAAACGCTTGGTAAATAAAAAAATAAAATAAAACACTTTAAATCAAAAAGATAAAATTTTATACTTTTTTATTCTGTTATTAACGAACGTAGATACTCAAGAAAAATATGGAATACGAACTTATTGTACTTTTTTTTCACAGTCTTATTTCTGGATACAACAAATTTAAAAGTTATGATCCTCAAAGTTCTCTATAAGTATTCTACAATGCTTAACTTATAGCATATAAAAGATACTAGTGGCTAAAGATATAGCCCTTTGGTCTTCATTGACATAGAACATCGTACATATCCATCAAAAGGCAATGTTAAGAACCAAAATTATTACAACTAATATGTAAGGAAAATCGGTGATCGTGACTGCAACAAACAGATGTCCTGAAGGAGTGCACTCGCCTCTGCTGTGGTCCCTATAGAGCGGGTCACAGTTGTTATTATGCAGCATTGCGTTTATGGACGACGGCGTTGCCATATCGGCATGTTCTTCGAATTTGGTTCCAACTGGCGCGGGAATATAACTTGCCATTGTGTTACTATTATGATTTAAATGTTGACTAAATTATTCATTTGAAAATCGTTTAGTGAGTAATTTAGAATATTTATAATTATGCTTTTAGATAAATTTTACGCGTTTAAAGGTAAATATTGTAAATCCACTAAAATATTCAAATTTTATACGTTTAATTATCACGTATAAAGAAATAAATAAATACAGCGGCCTTACAAAAGACCTTTGTCAAATTATGAAATAATAATATAATAATATAATTAATAATGAAAATATGTCAATAATAATAATATATACATAAATTACAAGATGAGTGGTAAAAAAGTCAGCTGTCATCTAAATTTTAAGGATGAACGATTAAAAGAGAAAAGCTAATGAAATCTTGCCGACGTTTCGATGATTTTTCCGAGGTTTTTCTTCTTCTGGCGGGTTGTTGTAACAAACAAAATATGGAATAAGTAAATGAATTAATAATTACGTATTTTAACTTGAATTAAAATTAAACTTTAAAAATGACAATAATAAATGACAGGTAATAACTAAAATAAATGAAAATTGAATGGAACATTTGAGGGTTAAGAAATATATTACTGATCTTCATCGTCATCCAAGTCTTCATCTTCATCGTCTTCATTTAGATTTATTATTATTGGCTCAATGTCTTCCATTAAATGATCTGTTTGCCACATCTTTTCCTCTGTCTTCTCTACCTTTTTTTCATAATTAGACCACTGCATTGGAGTTACTTGCGAATACGCTGTTTTATAAGTTTTTCCACATCCTCTTTTTTAAAAGTACTATTATTACGAGCCACATATCCTTTCACTTGACTCCACACCATTTCAATAGGATTTAATTCGCAATGATAAGGTGGTGATCGTAGGACTGTTATATTATGTTCCGTGGAAATGTCGTCTATTTTTCTTAGGTCGTACTGCTCTCTAAACGCGTTTGCAGTAGCCAATAATTCTGTTTTTAAATAATCATCCTCGAAGTAAATCTCTTTTTCCAGTAGCCTGTACTTTATTTGTTCCTTATTCCAAGTTGTCTTTGGAAAAGGTAACTTCGCCGAATGGTATTACGCATTGTCCAACACTACAACATTCTTTGATCCGTTTTTCGACAAATTAGGGATCAATTGATCTTTAAACCAGGCCTCAAAGCCTTCTGCGTCCATTTCGTCGTGGTAATCGTCTGCACCTTTCTTTGCCAGAAAAGTTTTTTCTGCACCCTCAAGAAAACCGTCTTTCCAGCCTGCATGAAGAAGAACAAATCTCGGTCCTCGTTGACTTGGAGTCTTTAGTCCTGTTGTCAGTCCTTTGATAAATGCATCTCGGGCATTTTTTATGGTAGTGTCTTTCCATTCAAAATTTACACTGTGGCACACATTAATCCATGACTCGTCCATATATATTACGTTATATCCTTCTTCGCGGAACTTCTTCACTCATCTTAAATATTTGTGCCTCCAGGCGATTAAATCAGCTCTTTCTATTAGAATCGAGTCTCTTCCTCTCTTTCCATAAACAAACCCCATATCGTTAAGCAAGCGTCTTAGCGTACTTTTAGAAAAATTTGGTACATTTTCGTCTGAATTTATTTTAGCAAGAACTTCTGCCAGTGTTGGTGGAATATTTTCGGAGTAGAATTCTTGCACAGCTTTTCGTATTTGCGATTGGATACCTTCATCGTAGGTGATCAGTCTTGAATTCGACTGGCTGCTGTTCCGTCTTCGTTTTTTTGGCGATGTCAAAGGTCCAGTAGCGGCTTCGCTTTTCAGATTATACACTGTTCTCACACTAAGGCCAGTCATTTCAGAAATCAGTTCTATTTTCGCTGTCACACTTTTGTCATCTTTTGTATTCAACGTATACGTTAAAATATTCAATAAAGGCCACTTGGTTTGTTTAAATTTTTCAAACGGTGCTGCTAACTGCATGGCTGTTGTTTCAATAATGCCCTTTCGTTTATCAGCAGAAACAGATAGGTACCTGCCTATGTTATTACTTACCTGTACATTTACTTACCTCTACATTCCAGGAATATTACATAACGGTTTACGAGGATTAAGGGATCATACAGGTAAATGTAATTAGCATCTTTGTAATTAAATAATATTTTCACTGGCAATAGGATTAGGATTTGTCTGAAAGATTTAGTAGAGACCTAAATAATCCATCAAGTGATCAGGTATATACTGATTACAATCTACATAAATAGATTTGAATTTCATTTTTTAATAATATTTATTATATATAGAATACACCTGTTTTGCAAAATTCATAATAAAACGTTTCTACGAAACAAAAGCGGCAACAGTGTTGAATATTCGCCCATAAGATTTACATTGGCCTATGCCGGCCACGCTGCATAATAACTGTGACCCGCTCTATAGTAAGTACTAGAAGACCTTCAACTACCATTAGCAGCAAGCATGATAAAGTTATCTCAAATCATAGAGACATGGTGCCCCAAGAAAGGCCTTAAGGTAAATCTGGACAAAACAATTTTGATATAGTCCAGCAGGAGACGTTCATCGTGTTTACATACAAAAGGGTATAATAGATTTGAAATAATAATTTAAAATATAGTTAAAGGTGGTATTAAATCGTTTGAAATGTGTGCAATAAGAAACTGGTATCGAATCGTTTGTTAACAAGTTTGACTGCTGCTGGAACAGACCATATTATGTGAATAATTTTTGAAGTAGGTAAATGTAGTCATGGTATTTATAGTACAGTGTGTAAAAGCCAAATGGAATAAATTCATTATTTCGGTTACTGTACATATTTATAAAAAATCCCGAAACACGTCAAATTTAAATTATAACTTGCCATTCTTTAACGTGAAAATGCCACCCCTACCTTCAACCCCCTTAGAATGACAAGTACAACCCCCAATTTTTTAAATGGGAAGTATAGGCTTGTGATATATCATTTGAAAGGTCTCTTCTTTCTCTATTCAAAAATATTATTGTTTTAAATTTGATGCAAAAATTAACATAAAAAAAATTAATATCATGTTGTTACCGAAATTCGCTACAATACAATCAAAAACTAAACTGTAATGCAAAACGTAATAAAATGTAGAACACGAAAAAGAACTATGAATGTTAATGAAGTAGATGTTCAATATGTTCTCCGCGAACGTCTTGGCAACATCCTAATCTCAAATAAAACTGTCTTCTAACATTATTTAACATATCAGGCGTGATCGACCTAATCGCAAGCGTTATTCGTTCTTTTAAGTCATTTAAAAGGTTTAGTTTTGTACACATGGTTCTTCACATATCCCCATAGAAAGAAATCTAATAATGTAAGATCAGGTGATCGCGCTGGCCATTCAATCGATCCTCGCCTCCCTATCCACCGATTGGGAAATATTGTATCGAGGTACTGCCGGACATTAAGTTGGTAATGTGGTGGTGCTCCATCCTGCTGAATCCATATCATATTCGCTGAAACTTGAGGGTTACCTGGATCAGGATATAAATTTGCCAACGTTGGAATGACATCATTTTGAAGTAGTGCCAAATAATTGTTGCCATTCAAGTTGCCCTCAATAAAAAAGGGACCAATGATATTGTTCCCCAAAATCCCTGCCCAAACATTAACCTTTTGAGGGTATTGAGTGTGTTCTTCTCTCATCCAGTGAGGATTTTCCGTGGACCAGTAGCCGCAATTTTGCCGATTAGCATGACCGTTGAGTAAAAAAGTACACTCATCAGAAAACATATCGTCTTCTAATTGGATAATATTGTTATTCAACATGTCCATCATTTGCTCACAAAAAAAAGTTCTCCTATCAAAATCGTCTTCCATGAGCTCCTGAGTAGGTATCATCTTATACGGATGCAATTTATTTTCTTTTAATATGTTTGCTATCGATGTATGGCTATCATTGAATCTAGTGGATGCCTGTCTACTCGATGTATGTGGGTTTTCCTGAAACTCAAGCAACACATCTAATTTGAGTTCATCACTCAGTGCATTGGCAGCTGCTTTTTTTATCTACCTTACATGACCAAACTCGCGAAACTGCTTTTCTATTTTACTTATTGTTCCTTGGGATATAGGCGGTAAATTAGGAAATTTATCATCAAATAGTTACTTCCTGTTGTGTTCGGATGTTATCTCCGTAACCAATCATTTGTAAAACTGTTATTTTATGCATTTCCGTTAATCTAACCATTTTTCAGAATTGAATTGAACAAACTTTATACTTAAATTACAACAATGACAACTTAAATAAAACCATTTACTACTGCTTGTTAAAATAGCGTTGCCACGGAAATTCTTTAAAGTTTTTTAATGGTTACCATCTAAAAACCACATTGCTATGGTTTTTGTTCACTTTCTCATTATCAAGACCTAAACGGGAAATAAGTTTTAAGTATATTGTAATAAGTTTCGAGTATATTTTAGCGAATTTCGGGAACAACATGATATTAATTTTTTTTATATTCATTTTTGTATTAAATTTAAAAACAATAACATTTTTGAATAGAGAATGAAGAGACCTTTCAAATGATATATCACAGCAAGCCTATACTTCCCATTTAAAAAATTGGGGGTTGTACCTGTCATTCTAAGGGGGTTGAAGGTAGGGGTTTCATTTTCACGTTAAAGAATGTCAAGTTATTATTTAAATTTGATGTGTTTCGGGATTTTTTATAAATATGTACAGTAACCGAAATAATTAATTTATTCCATTCGGCTTTTACATACTGTATAGTCAAAGGTACAGCAACATGTTGTATTGTCACACAACATTACAGCAACAAGCAAGTTGAATAAAAACTTTACAGGTTGTCTTATCCTAATATTAATAAAACAATTGGATACACTTTTTGGAAAAAATATTACAGCAGGTGCCAAGTATGGGGAGTGACTTGTGTCTACATCGAAGACATTTCAGATAGAACATAAACGTTTCAAAGTTGCATATATACGTAAAATGTTTTAAAATAACCTCGATTTTTACGCCGGTTGATATGACACGACATGAAGACAGCAAAAGTGATACGCTAACTGACGGCGTCTATTTCAAAAGTTTGATTTACGATCTTCCCGTTGAAATATTCTACAGAATGTCAGAGTAATATATGTCATGTCATTTCGGCTGATGCACACTGAATTTATGAACTATATCACCGAACCAACACCGGATAGACTTTATGGATGCTTTATATTATGCAGTTCTTTTTCATATTCTTATTTTGTGAAAAAAAAACTGTTTAAGAATTGTTTTTAGGCTGACCGGTATATCTCTTGAAAATCGATGAAACAAGTTTTATTCACATTTTATTATTTTGCAACGTAGAATTTCTGTTTTCTTTTTATCTTACCTATTTCTTATAATTCATAAATGGATTAAGAGCAAACAGTACCGCGTCATCGTATCTGCGAAAACTAGCAATATCGCCTAATAACAGAACTATTTCGTAATGAGGGGAGAAATTTAATTCGGTGCCGGTAAAGGGCTACATTTTACCAACCCCCGTAATGTTTTCTTGTTTTATTATAGATAGTGACTGACAAAGGAACGAATTGAGAGCTTGATGAAGGACGCTCCAGATAAAAAATATCTGTTACTCAAAGTGATAGCATTATTTGGAGCTGCTGGAGGTTGCCGAAGGGAAGAGATCTATAATATAGAAGTTAGTGATGTGGACGATACGGTTACTGAGCTAGTAGTTAAGATTAACCAGACAAAAACGCATATTCGACGAGATTTCACTGTGATTAACAGTGATGAAGTTCACTATTTGGATGTGTTTAGAAAATACATAAATTTACGGCAACACGTCTCCCTGAAAGCTCTTTTGGTGGGTTATAGACAAGGAAAATGTATGTTTCAAAAAGCTGGTATACATACTGTTAGCGGAGAACCTAAGAAAATAGCTGAGTTCTTATAGTATGTACAAAAAGTACGAGGAGTAATAAACCCTAATTAAGTATGCAAAACCTTTACGGGGAGCAATTTTTGATAAATCTCTTATTTTAAATTACATTTCTTCCGTAAATCTAAAAGCCAGGTAGATCGACCGCGTATTTGTTTCAGTTGTAGAAAAGTTTTTTTCATTGTTAAAGGATTAGCGGATAAGCAATAACGCAATGCAGTGGTGTGTATTTTGGGAAAAAATACGTTTTAAATTATAATATAATAAAAAATGAAAAGAAATAATTATTGGAATACATTTATTACTTACATTTTATTCTATATCCGACTCGGAAGAGGAAGAATCGTTGTTGACATTAATAATAAAAGGGTCGATTAAATCATCACAAATATTGTCAATTTTTTTACATATTTGCCTCTACTTTGATAACATGCTCGATACAGTTTGTCCAATTTTCCTTACTAACATGACTTACAGCACTCTCAAACAATTTCACAACATCGTTTATTTTAAAAGTAGTATTTTTTTCCAACTTCCCCCTTTACCTGAGCCCATATTAATTCCATGGGATTTTCACAATGATAAGGGGTCGAAGAACTGATATACCACGAGAAAAAGCCATTTCTTCTACAATGTAGGTTTTGTATTTATTCTTGTTCATTTTTGCAATTCTGTAAAGTTCTTTCCTTAGTGGATCTTTTGGAAACTTAATATATTTCGAAACAAGCCACTCCAAAAGCTCTGCTTTACGCCAACGACTTGTGGGCAATGCTTCTCGTAACCGTGAATGGTAACTTGCGTTGTCCATAACAATAACAGCCCCTTTTGGAATCAGATCCAACATTTGAACAAACCATTCCTCGAAGTCATCCCCATTCATATCTTCGTGATAGTTCCCCGTGCGTTTTGAAATAAAAGTTAATAATCCACCATCGACAAAACCTTCAGAACTTCCAACATGGACAATGATGAGTCTTTTTCCTTTTCCAGTTGGTGGCTGCAAACCTAACGACAAACCTTCCACGAATGCATGCCTTCCGCTTTTAATATTTTCATCTTGACAAGATTTGGAAACTGTATATCCAGCATTTATCCATGTTTCGTCTAAGTAGAAGATTTTCAGATTTTGTTCTCTGACATGTCGAATGCTTCTTAAATATTCTCTTCTCCAAAAAACTATTTCCGGTTTATCTATCAAGAGAGATTTTCTATTATGTTTTGTATATCTGAAACCCACATCTTTCAAAAGTTTGCATAATGTCATTCTGGAGAATTTTGTATAGTCCGTATCTTCTTGCACTGATGTCATAATTTTGTCAAGTGTTGGAATTTCCTTTCGTAAGTAAAATCCATGGACTTTACGCCTTAGTCTTTGTTTTAATGACTCATCGATCTCAGTTGGTTTTCGGCCTGAAGGAGTTTTAGGGGGTTGAAGAGTTCCATTCTTGCTTTCTTTTAGTAATCTATAAATTGTTAATTTAGCAACACACAACATAGCAACCGTTAATTCCACAATATCATCAACACTTGCACTTGGATTCTTGTTTTTCAATAATATATAACAATTCAATATCAGAGTTTTTTCATTTAAAGATAATGGACCTGTTTTTGGTCGTTTAGATGGTCTTTGGCTTATCGACATTGTTTGGTACTTGCACAATTAACATTCAACAAATGTTTTAAATATATTCCAACTGTTTACAATATTATGAAAACCATACAACTTCATACAACTTGACTCAAAGAACTAATACTAAATACTGATTCAATGTACCTACTTTCTTTTAAAATAATATTCCCGATAATGTTTCTAAGAAAACTGGGTTGTTTGGAAAATCCCTCTCAATAATCTGTAAATAGGTGTTTGTTTTCTATTATGAATAAACTGTGTTGCCTTTCTTTATCAAACTTACTAAAATGTATGTACCTATCACTTTTTTTATTAAAATTAGTACATCCCGTTACCTCTGACCTAAATCGTATATTCTTTAGCATAGCTGCAACTCATTCGTTCAATACAAAATGTACCTTACGGTATACCCTCTTAAAATATATTTTGGTACATTTATGAAATCTACTTAAATGAATGATTTATTACTCCTTGTCCTTTCTATATAGACTATAAAACTAGACCAACCAGAAAAGTATAGAGGTCATTGCTTCAGGAGGACATCCTCAACGTTGTTGGCCAATGCTGGAGCTGACCTTAAAGTTCTAAACAGCACGGTGGATGGAAGAGTTCTTCAGTTGCAGAAAAGTATATAGAAGAATCGATTTAAGGCAAAAACAAGATTGCAAGAATGATCCAAAGGAGCGAAACTTTTGTTGAAGTGCTACAGCACAGCCAGAGGTCTTCCGCGATTACAGAAAACACTGTAAATCCATCACCAACTCCATTAATACATATTGCTGGCAACAGCAGTTGTACAATTAATGTCAATGTTCAAAAACTAGAATAAAAGCTTAGTTTATGTTGATTCACTTATTATTTCAAACAACATTGGGAGAATTGAAGAGTACTGTAAAGAGTTATTAAAATTGTTAAGTATTTATTTATTTATTTACATTCAAACAGGTAAAAACCTAATTACATGAATGAACCTAATTATATAACATAATTTAACAATAACAATTTACTACCACTAGATAAACCCCAGAGGAGCAAAGAACAACACTGACCATTAGTTTTGATATATAAATATACGCATATCTTACTACAAAATTTGTAGAGTTTCGGTAATATTTTTGGTAACATTAAATTTTATTTTGCAGTCATGAAAAGTATTCAAAATATTCATATAATAACTTTCTGAAGATGTTTTCTTTCACTGTAAAATCTTAGTTTTTTTGATAGTTTATTCTATTTGCTAGCATAAGCATAGTTTTGACAGGAGAACGTGCTGATATTTGGGTTGAAGAAGGTGGTATCCTGAACATCAGTGGGAATCGAGTATAAAACGTTGGTATATTAAAACTTACTAAACTTAAAATTTTTTCATCTTTAATTTTAAAATTAAGTATTTTAAACAAAAATGTCATTAACATCATTTTATGCAATTATTGAAGGAATATTAAATTCCTTTCTATGTTCACTAGTTCTGGTAGTTAAATAATTTGGCCACTTTTTCTTTTTCCGAAAATACAGATATCTTAAGAATTTATTTTGGATTTTTTCATACAACTGGAGGTATATTTCTGGTTGCGATGTTAGCAATATTGCTCCAAAATCTAATTTTTACCTAACTAGTGCAAAGAATAGAATTTTTAAAGATAATTCATTTGTAAAATGAGAAGTGTTTCTTATTATAAAATCCAAATTTCTATTACAAACCTTTACTGTATTTTCAAAATGTTCTGCAAAAGATAATTTACTGTCATAGGTTAGTCCAAGGTCCTTTATAGTTTTTCTTTTCTTTCTAGTATTTCGTCTTTTATACAATATTCAAATTTTATAGGCATTTTATTTAAAGTAAAGCTAACATCACAGCACTTTTTTATGTTAAAATGCAAATTATTTATTAAACTCCATTCATATATATTATTTTGATCTTTTTGCAGTGCGATAGAAGTATACTTAAAATAAAAATTAAAAATATTTGGTAAATAAGAAAATTAAAAATAATGAAAATAACTAATTGCTGTGCAGTAATTGGTTTAGACATTCGTACTTTTTACTGGACAAAAAGAGACTAAAACATGAAATAATTATGTTAATAATTAACAGTAGACAGGTGATTTAATCAAACAATGCAGCGCTTTGTTTTTGCTGTTTAATTTCTTAAACTTTTTGTATTATTGATTTCAATTACCAAAAACAACAATAACACTGCAAAAAAATAGTTTCTAAGAAAATTAGAGGACAAAAAAAGAGCTAATTAAATATCATCCAGGTCTTCCGGCAGAAGTATTTTGTTTTCGATACTCAAAAAGGTAGCTATAGCTTTTCTATGTTCGTCTTTTTGATTATGTTGTATACAGTCTGACTTATGTGTTAAATTCTGTGACGTATTCAGTGCGGACTAAAATGGTTTGCGTACGAAAAATATAGATGTTAAATAATACGCCATTTTTCGTTTTAAAATTAGTATGAAAAATGTTATTTTTTTGTAGAGGTCGACGGAAAATGATATTATGTTTGTCATATGATACGCGGTTGGAGAGATATTCGACAAAATGTATTTTTTAAGATGACGACCGACTCGGACTATACTTTCCGATATATTTTCTGCTTTTTTTGTTTCTGTACGATTATATGCTGAGTTACAGCATTAAGAAACAACCATCAAAATTAGGTATATGTTTTTCAATTCGATTCTATAAAATTTTAATGAAAAACCACATAAGTTCACTAGAAGAAGTTAATAAATTTAACGTCGGTCTATATGTTTGTTTTGATTGTTAAAAGCAGTGTCGCGTTACGCATTACAAACTATTTATTTACATTACGTTGTTTTCCAGGACCGACAGTTAATATACAGGTCGGTTTGTCTTTACGATAGTTTATTTATCTTAATATTCTAACACCCAACCAGTGTCTTGTCTTAGTCGTCTGGTAGCTAAAACACACATAAACAATTTTTAATGTGCAGGCGACATTTTCGCTTTAATTTTTTCTTGTTTTTAACTTATGAATTGTATACACAACACAGTAGTAGTTAAAAATTTTAAATAACATACCTATAATGTACAGAAATGAAGAATATTTTATTTCCGAGGTGTAAATTTAACTTCAAGATTTCATGGAATGAAATAAAATCATTGATGTACAGATAGAAAAACCTTAATCGTTTTTAGAATTGTTTTTTCCGTATTTATTTTTAGCAAATGTTTCTCAATGATTTATATTTAAAGAATTGTTAACTTACTGGACATAATTTTATTTATAAAATTTAAAAATTAAGTATATTAATTAACCAGTGGTCATGTAGGTCACAACTGACGTATGGTTGATCATATCCTGATCGACATGAACCAATTTCTAAAAAAGTGACGCCATAAATTATTGTTCCCCATTTTATTTTATATAATTAATCGAAGAGTCCAAGACCCATATCATCTGATTCTTCAGGTTCAGATTATTTCTTCGTTTCTTCTTTAACAGGAGCCGCAGCGGCTGCAGCAGCCGGAGCAGAAGCTGCAGCAGGACCCGCTGCACCACTTCCTCCTACTCCAGAACCAATTGTTGTAATCAGTTCTTTGACGTTAACGCCCTCCAAAGCTTTAGCAAAAAGACCTGGCCAATAAGGTTCAACATCTATAGAGGCTGCTTTTAAGATTGTTTGAATCTTTTCACCAGTAATTGAGATATAATCATCAGCTAGAATAAGAGCAGAGTATACACATGCTAATTCTGTATTGGAAGCCATTGTATATTTGTAACTTGAATGAAAAATTATTCCTGAATATATGAATGATTTTTAAACTGTAAATTAAATTTGCAATTTACTTGGAAACTCTTATCTAAAGAAAATTATTAACGACCTGATAAGAGGATAATAATATTCATAGAAACAACAATTGGCAAGGGAGATGTCAATAAATTAGGGCTATGATTATGCAGCAATAATATTTCTGAGTTAATGCTAATTTAATTATTAAAAAGTATTCCACCACTTTATAGGAATCTGAAATAAAATGTTTGATTATTTATTTTAATGATTGTATAATTATAACAAAACCTATAATAACATAATATTTATTAAAAAACATAAAAACATTACTAGAATTTAAAATAAACAACCATAAAATTCCTGGCAGAAAAACAAAAACACTGATATGAAAGTAACAACATGAGTAACACTATTTTTGTCTCTTTTCTACTTGTTTTTAGTCAATTGGTTTAAAACTGTAAACATTTAATAGAAATTTGTTAAATTTTGCAATTGCTTATTGTATAAGTTTATGGCATGTTCAGCACAAGCTTTTTTTAGTTTTAACCCTCTTCCTTTGTATTTTATTTCTTCTTTTGATACATTTTCAACAGGGAGAGGCAAGTTTACTTTTTCCAATTAAGGTTTTGAAGAAGAGTTTAAAAAATACTATAAATATTTCTTAATAGGTACTTACTATGTTTACAGTCTCATTAGGTGCATTGCCAGCTTCATTAGATGAAGGTGCATTTTGGGTCTCATTATAAGTACCTAGGTATAGTATCAGACAATATTTATAAATATAATCTGTCTGATATTTCTTCAACTAAATTTTGAGAGATTCCAGTCCCCACTATATCTGCTCCTTCTACAGTAAAAGTTAAAATAAGGGCCAGTAGACTTTCTTCTAAGTCAAAGGTTTAACTGGACCACCTCCTCCTGTGCCTTGGGGACCATATTTGATGTCCCTTTTCCGTCTTTTAATATTTGCATCCCTGGTCCTAAATATTATAATAGTATTTTATATAACGATAGCCTATAACACAGATAGCTTATTTTTTTTGAAGTTTTAAAAATCTGTATTGTAATGTAATGTATTTCATCATTATACAGATTTTTCGCCTTAATTAAGTGTATTGTATATTCTGCAATGGATGTACACAGCAATAGTGAGACCAATAATCACATATGGGGCAGTGGCTTGGGGAGCAAGGGCTAATCTGAGTACGACGAGGAAAAATCTCTCGAAGATTCAAAGACTAGCCTGTTCATGTATCACTGGAGCAATGGGAACTTGCCCCACTGCTGCAATGGAGGTGATTTTAAACTTAACCCCACTGCACATTCTGTTAGAAAGTGTAAGGAAGAAAACGATATATAGAATGATCAAAGAAGGAATTATCAGGGAAAAACCTAGATCACTTCATTTTGATCAAACTTGGGAAATGCCCCAAGATGATATGCCAAAGAAATTCAACTTTATGAGAAAATTCATCACAAGGTTAAGTAATAAATCTGAATGGGATGAATGAATACAGAATTTAAATCATAATACCGTAAAGTGGTATATACGGACGGTTCCAAGCTAGACGAGGGAACTGGGATAGGAGTTTTTGGACCGAGAGCCAAATACTCAGAAAGCTTGGGCACATACCCGAGCATCTTTCAAGCAGAAGTCCGCGCCATCGAAAGATGTGTGGAATTCAATATTGGAAAAAACTACCACAGACAAGAGATTGTGATCATGTCGGATAGTCAAGCAGCCACCAAAGCGCTGAGTTCAAATATAATCAGCTCGAAGATGGTTTGGGAATGCCTAGGCAAACTAAATGAACTGGGCCAGAAGAACACTGTCACCCTTCTATGGGTCCCGGGACACATAGGAATAGAGGGGAACGAAATAGCAGATAAGCTGGCAAGAAAAGGAGCTGAAACCCCACATTTGGGACCGAAACCATCTTGTGGGATCAGCAGTAGAGTAATCTTGGGAAAACTAGGGGAAGAAATGGAGAAGGAAAAATCCAAGTACTGAAATCAGCTGGAAGGACTGAGGCAATCTAAGATACTACTGGGGAACTATGACCAGAAGAGATCTCTTAGCTGCCTCAACCTCAGTTGAAAAAGGCTCCAAACTCTAACGGGAATATTAACCGGGCATTGCCGGTTAAGAAGCCACATGAAAAAACTAGGGTTAGCAGATGAAGCAAAGTGCAGATTCTGTGAGGAAGAGGATGAAACCTCAATACAAATACTCTCAGAATGCCCTGCCTTGCAAAATTCTAGGGCTAGATACCTAGGAGCACATGAAATAGAGGAAGGGGATCTACCTGATTTGAAGCCCGACGATGTCCTAAACTTTCTCAGGAAAATAGGACTCGAAGAGCTGCTATAAGTCTGAGAAAATATCAGAACATGGCAAGTAAGGGGGGACACAATAGATCCTATAGGTCGCAGTGTAATTATCACCCCTAATTATTCATACATACAAGTGTATTGTAAAACAGAAGCATAGTTTTATTTTACATCTTTTCACTCTTTTATTGTTTAGGTTAACACAGACTATTTAATTTCGTTGTAATTCATCTACACAGTTTATTTAACCTAAATAAATCCATAGGTTTTATCTGCCCATCAAAATTTTCTTTTCTATTAGGAAACTTATAAAATATTCTTTTTGTTTTCTGGTTATTTTAAACTCTAGATAAATTGAATTAATTGTTAGAACACAAAAATATTAAAATAAACCACAAATTTAACTATATTTCACTATTATAGGCTGGAATTTCTTATTTTTTTGATTTCTTTGATTGACAAAGCTAACTTAAATAAATGTTGCCACATGTTGTACCTACTCTATTTTTAACGGCATCCTTTAAAAACTGTACCTACAGAATACCTTTTCCGATATTATTATTTAACGGACCTTTAAAATATATAGGTATAATGTTAATTTCTTTTCTTCTATTTTAGTAAAGAAATAAGCGCATGTGTTTGTTCTGAAAACAAAGTTTTATTTGGTTAATTCATTTTATCGGGGAAAAACATATAATTTAATATATACACAATTATAAAAACCTACCTGAAAACAAAGAAACTACATTTAAAGTTTATTCTACCCGTAATTCAAATTATTTACTATAAAATTATTAAAAAAACGTCTCGTATTGACAATTCTGACATTTCTCAAATTGTAACTATTAAACTCACTATTAAACAAACTATAGACTAAATAAACTTTAATAAACAACTGCGTGAAGCATATATATTTTTAACGGAATAGTTACAGAATAGACCCCATAGGGCAGAAATATATAGGACAAACAAAAAGGCAACTGTTGGCCAAATTAACTTTGTATTTAAGTGTGCTGTAGGTATAGGGGTTGGCAACACGCGATACTGGTCTTGGTCTTGTCTCGGTCTCACAAATCGAGACCGAGACTTTGTAACATTCTTATTTAGCGTTGAGACGACCATTTTGGTGTAGATTGGTTGATATACGAGGTCCCTATTAACTAACAGTTCCACATTTTGCACAGGGAAGATTACTATAATTTAATTTAATGTGTTAAATTTACATATCGAAAAAATGTTATTGAGGAGATTTATAGGTATATAGTGAATAATAATATACACAATTTGAACATGTTGCAAGAAAAAAACTAGTTAAGAATTAAAATCGGTCACAAACACTATATAATAGTAACAAAAATTGTAATAAAACAAAGGATATAATTTTTTATTTATTTAAAATCTAGATGCTCTTAAGTGTTCATTAAATCTTACTTCAGGTCATAGGTATATATTATGAATTCTAAACGATATTCTTAGAGTGATCACCTAACAGGAAGTTGATTTTTCTTTTATTAAACTGATAGAAGTTATTAATAAATATACTTACTTCTTTTGATGATTTTCAGGAAATATATCTAAATTTATACGAATCTTTATTTATTAGTTTCGGCATTTTGACTCTTTTCATTTAAAAAATATATATGTAGATATTTATATACGTTTAGATTTTTTTAATTATAGCAGTAAAGCCTTCCGTTATTTCTCAATGATTCTCAGATATCATTTGGAATTATAAAAAGGAATGTTTATAAATATAGAAATAGGTGCAAGTGAATTTCAAAAAAAGAAAACTTATTCATAACTTTCTTGTTTAAATCCTCAAATAAAATTTGATATTAACTACATTCAGATCGTTTAATTAGAGCAACTTACAGAAAAAGAAATACATCTGATTATGTAGTTTTATGTTGACTGCCAGTACCTGAGGTATTTTTATAAACTACAAGTACACTCACTTTTTACCTATGGAAATAATTTATAACCAAATTTATTGTACTAACCCTTACTTTTTGGAAGTCCATCTTACCAAGAATTGGGCTCTCCAACGACCTGTCAAAAATGGCGGCTGTAGGCAAACAATAGTATTGTTTTGTATTTTTGTCATAGTGCTTTCTTTATTTAAGTTGGTGTAGAAGTTTTTATTGTTTTGAGAAAATAGTTTTTGTGACTTTATAAAATATATTTTATATATTATTTGGACTTGTTAACGTTATAAGTTGAAAAAATGCCTGTTACATGCCTTGTGATTGGTTGTGCATAAGTAGATCAAACAGGGATGACTGACAACAACTACGTATAGAATGGTTTATGAAACTTTGATTATATGTGGTCTGTGACTTTGACAGTGTTATGTTGTAAGGTTTGCCTACAGACGCCATCTTTATGTCACGTGATTTGGAAAGCCTTATAATAAAAAACTCTTGTTTTAACTTAACTTCCAAGTTTAATTGAACAAATTAGGTTTAAAATTACAATTACAGCTGTTTCACTATATAACTATATCAATCTGACCGATGTATTAAATACAAGTGGAATTCGAAATGTAATCTACAATATGTATGAAAAAGGTAAGCCTTTTCCCTCTGAACACAGCTATTTAAATTCTTTTTGTCAACGACCGTGCTATAAAACCTTAATTATACATGTGCTTGCTCAAGTATAATGTTAACCACTATTCACTAGTGAATAATGAACCATTATACACTGTATGACGTCAAAACAGCACGTATGTGTAAACTTGGTATGAGAATATTCTTTGTTCATAACACGGTAGCATACACTCCAATACACACACGCGTAATAAGTGTTGCCTATACAGAATGTACTTTGGTATATGATATACTTTATACACAGATACACACGAATATTATTCAATACGAGTATTTTATATGAACTTTTATTTACACGCTATTCTGCAATTTTCTTTGTCTTTGCAGTAAATTTTATTTGAAAGTCGTGAACAAAGTATAGTATTCTACTGGCATGTAATGGCTATTATTCTATGCTTATTGAATAATATACTATTAATTGTAAGACCAGAAAAAATAATATTTTTTTTGTTTTTAGGAGAGGATGTAACTTTAAATTCTTTAGTTTTTGAATTAAAAGTAAGCCCTTATTTGAAGGTTCTCGAAGGTCTTTATCAAATTTATTAAAGGAAATTGGTTTCAAATGGAAAAAAGATGAACCAAGACGGGGGCTCATGGAGTTTCCTGATATTGCTGTAAAATGGGTTAGATTTTTAAGGAACTACATTAAAGAAAAAAAGCAGGTCTATATAAAGAGGAAATTTTTAAATGGTTTGATAGAGAGAGATTGTTGGATACACAAGAGATTGCACCTATAATAATAAATCCCAATGAAGAAACTGAAACTAGTAGTGATGAATCTAATTATAGCGAGTAAAAGCAAATATTATTATACTCTTTATTTTATTAAACCCATATACCCAAAAGGAAAAAGAATATAAAAATTATGTTGGTACTTTGTTTGATGTCACTTCAAATAAGTTGTTTTGGATAGTTTTATTCGAATCGATCTTTAAATCTTGTAAACTTATAAAAGTCCGGCAACACTGTCTATACGTGTCGACGTAAAATTATGATGACGTGCATCAAATTTTGTTTTGCACCGACTATAAGTAATAAAATTGATTGTAGTAACCTTTGGTTTGTGGAAGTCCATCTTACCAAGAAGCTCTCAAAAATATATCTCAGGGTACAAATTTCTCTTTCTAACTTTGATTTATGTTTGTTTATTTCTATACACCAAAAATACGTCCATATTTATGTATCATTTTTGTCTGGAACATTGAAATAAATGAGTTTTGATTTAGCAAAAAGTTTAAGTTCCGACTAAAGATGAAAGTTAATTATCATTAGTTCTATTTTAAGGTTCATTAGTTTTTTATTGCATAAGTAGGTTTATTCTACGAAGTTTATTTATAGTCTTTTGATGCTGCTTTATTTTCCACTGTCTTATATCTAATCTCAATAAATAGATAGCACTATACAATTTGTTATGCTAAAATGATCTGCTTTGTTTTAATTGTGAAAGGGAAATGGATATTTTAAGATTATTGTCAAAAAAATAGTGACCACTAACAAAAATCATTAAGTCATTTCAATTAAATCGTTCACAGTTTGTACACACGAGTTGCCTTCACCGACAGGAAAGTATAAATCTAACCGAAAACAAGATTTAAACTTAGCTAAAGAATTAAAAGTGATGAAAAATAAATTCCAAAACAAAGAAACCATAATCCGTAAGCGGTTTCATTAATTATGTTGTATTTGAAAGCAGGTTTAAATGTGTTTTGTGGAAAAGATAGGTATTTGATATCAGATTAATGTTAAAAAATTGTTTTGGTTGAATCGTGATGCAAACTAAAGAAACTCGTACTTCTGTTGAGATCAAAAAAACGCTTTCGAAGCAAAATATCTAAACATCACAAAACATACCCCCTTAGAAGTGTAAGTTCAATAGAATATAATGGTTCCAAGTTTTTGGTTTTGCGAACTACGGTGAGAGGCGCTGTAGATATTGACAAATGACACTTGTTGATTGGTGAATGGTTCAGAAGGATAGAAGCGCCATCTATTAAATGGTTCATACACTAATAACACGAGGGAATTTTAAATGTTTACAAATATTTTTATATTTTAATAGATTTGGCTTGTTAAATCTCAAGTACTTAGAGGAAGTTTTTAGATTCATCAGAATACTGATGCAAGGTATAAAATCTGATAAATTTAAAAACTTTCTCTACTTGAGCTTTCACAAGCCTAATTATAATTATAAAATAGCATTTACATTACATGATCGATTAGGTAAATGTACGTTGTAATTAACGTACACGGACTGTGACAATCTGATGTTTGCACTAAAAATCCAATTGCCTGTGATATATAATAATAACAATAAAGTCATGTTTTTTATTAAATATTCAGATTTCCATCTGAAGGCATTATTTTCATAAAAATATTCAGAACACTTATATTGTGATCTGTGATCTGTACAAATCTGACAAAATGTTAAATATGCATTCTAAAATCACCAGCTAGAATAACCTTTTCTCTTATTTTCCTAACCTCTCCTATCCCTATCCACCTCCCTATCCACGTTCCTTTGATACTCTTCTATTCTTATATTCGGCGAACAGTAGAGACCGTGGATTCTGAGTAGACCCGTGACGTCGTAAATAGTTGCGCACAACTGAATGGCAGCGGTACATTTACATTAGATCCTTGAAATGAAAACCGAAAAAGTCGGGCTCGTTTGCTGGTTCCGTTAAAGCTATTGATATAGTACAGGCAAAGTACGTTCAAAATAACAACATGATTATTTTATTGCAGAATATAATTAAAATGTTATACACTTACCAAAATATATTAAATAATTATTCTATGTTCTATGTTAAATAATTGGGGAATATTTTTATAAATTTACCTATACCTGAGTAAATAATGACTTTGGGTAATTTGGAATTGTGGTTACCTGCTCCAGGTAGTTTAGATAGAATGCATTTTTGCAGTTTAAGGGCGCTCGTCAAATCATCTTTACCAACATGATATACATTTTTAAACGATATTTTAATGACATACTATTATACTATAACATTAGCCCTAGACAGCTTATAAATAATACAAAAAAAGAGTTAAATACCCTTTGGAAGCCCCAAAGCTTAAATAAATAATACCATATTTTACCTCCTGCTTTTAAGAAAAATATGAAAAACACATTTTAATAAATAAAAAAATTAATTTATTAAAATTAAAAATATATATAAATTTATTGTAGTGGCTCGCAACCTAAGTAGTCATCGTCTTCATAAATTGAAAATTCACTTTCACTGTGGCTGTCTTCTCCTAAGTTTATTACCAAATCCGCTACTTTATCCATAATGTGTTCCTTTTCTAGGTATTCATTTTCCACTTTTAACATATTAGCGCAAATATTTTTCCAGTTGTCAACAGTAACCTCGCTAAATGTTTTTTCTGTTAATATTTTGACGTCATCTAATTTAAAAGTAACGTTGCAAGCAGCTACTTTGTTCTTTACCAATGCCCATATTTTTTCAATGGGGTTTAATTCCGGGTGTAGGGTGGTAGACGCAACGTTACAATATCATGTTCAGCCAGAACTTTATCTATCATGTAAGTTTTACATAGTGGCGTTTTTATTAACGTGAATAGTTCGGTTTTAGTCGATTTTTCCAGATAAAAGATGTTTCTTTCAGCGAGCCACTTCATCATTGCTTTTTTTTTCCAAGAAAAGTTTGGAATCGGTTCTAAAAGTGCATTGTGATAAGAAGCATTGTCTAATACCAAAACGCTTTTTTTCGGAGCATTGAAAATGAATTTTTCTCGTTACCATTTAACAAAATTTTTATTATTCATATCATCATGATAGTCCCCGGTTTTAGTTCCAGACTTGCTTCACTTCCAGCGTGTACAATAATAAGGCGTTGTCCTTTAGCTACTGGCGATTTTAAACACATATTTTTACCATCATCCCATGCTTTTGGTACGGTATGTGAACTATGGATATAGGTTTCATCACAATATATAATTGGTCGTCCCTCTTCTCGATACTGTTTTAATTTTCTTAAATATTCCATTCTTTTTGCCTTTATATCGTACTTCTCCATTAACAGTTTTCTGTTGTCTTGAGTTTTTTTCCACCTGAATCCCATTTTCTTGACCAACTTTCTAAATGTGTCAATTTTGCCAGTGAAGTTTACACCCTCTTCATTTTTTACCTCTTCAAAAATTCTTTTCATAGTAGACCTTCTATTGTGAATTGCAGCATAAGAATAAAAAATTCTTCGAATTATTTCTTCCTCAAACTCATCGACGTATCCTTTGGAAGTTGAGGGTTTGCTAACATTTTTTCGAGGTGATTTAAAACGTTCCCCAGGAGATTTCATATTGCCTTCAGCAACAATACGTTTTACCGAAGTTGAAGAAACATCACAAGCTTTCGCTACTCTTTCTTGTAGATTACTTAGAGGGATATTTAGGGACTTCTCTTCTTTTTTCTTCTTCATAAATTGATATACATTGTATATAATTTGTCGGGCTTGACTGTGGATAATTTTATTACCTTTTTTGGAACTACCCTTAATTTAAAATGTTCTAAAATACGTACCCTATTGTCAATTAAAAAAATTTACTAAACAAAATATTGCACAAATTTGAGTATTAAAGTCTTTACTTAAACTAAATAACTGCTATAATTAAAATACACTAAACTAAATAATATAATTTAAAAATAAGCAAAATTTACTGCGTTATTCAAATAGACAATACGACGTAAACGGCGGACTGACCAGAATGAATCAGTAAGGGCTGCAATTATTAGTATAGTTAATAGGACGATTTTCAAACACAAATTTGTGTACTGCGCCGGTTGACGTCACAGGTCTACTCAGAATCCACGGCCTCTAACAGCCCACCATACTACATTCATTCATAGAAAACCCTACATATCCTTTCCCAATAAAAAATTTTGCAGCTGCGAGCCTACCTCTAAAGGTTTGTTCCAACCAATGATATAATAGTCACTAGATAGAGCTTAGAGAGAGAGGAATTGACGCCAATATAAGAGTGAGATGCAACGAGTCGAAACAGCTGATTTACGGCAAAATAGTATTGTGGGGCATGTATTTTATCCGGATTTTCGGTATTTTTGCAGTTTTACGAGTTTAATACGGTGTAGTGTTAGTTAATTTATAAAAAAAAAACTATTAAAGACTTAAAAATGGTTCATTCATGTTCAGCATACGGTTGTACAAATAGGTATGATAAAAATAAAAATGTATCCTTCCATAGGTAAGTAGTTACTATTATTTAACTAAAAAATGGGCAATTAAATCCCATTTACGATGTATTCCCTCAGGAATGTATCTGTCCATAGTTATTTGTATTTTAGTTTTCCAAAGAATGCTATTTTACTAAAGAAGTGGCTTATAGTTATGAAAAGAAAAGATTTTCTACCTGGGAAATATGCCAAACTATGTTCAGCACATTTTCTTCCACAAGATTTTATTATTAACTTTGGAAAGAAAACTTTGAAACCCGATGCGTGTCCAAGTATGTTTAATTTTCCTGATCATTTAACAAGAAAACCCACTGTAAAGAGATCAACCAGATTGGAAGTTACTGAAATACAAGTGACACCAAGGTAAGATCCTTGTTCCTATCATTCATGTAAGTACTTTATGATGATTTATAATAATTATTTAATGAAGTTTAATATATTGAATTAATTATCTTATAGTACTTTAGTCCAAACAACAACAAGTAATGGTGATCCTTCAAGTCAAAATATTGAGGTGACATTTCTTGCAAATGATACTGTTCAAGGTACCAGTGAAAATTGCTCTTTGGATATTAGTGGAAATAATAGTGTATCATGTGGTATTTTTCCAAAATTAAACAATCATATTTTGGATCAAGACCCTCTTAATAATCATCTATTACAGTTAATAGATATGATTTTAAAATGTTATTTTACAATTAGATTACATCATAAGAATAAAAGTGTAAATGAAATTAAAGATAGAATTAGGCACAAATATTCTAAATTGATTTTATTTAAACACCAGTAATAAACTTTTTTACAAATGTATTATCGTTTTATTCATCCTTCCCTCTTAACTCCTCATAGGAAAAATTTCAAATTTTTTGTTGCATATATATTATTTATTTAATTTTCTGTAAATTTTTCAAACATATTAATTGAATATAAAATTTACAGTTCACTAAAAATTGTATTAACAATTTAACATGACAGTAACACTTTCAATTTGTATAGTATTTTATAATTTTTCATTAAACAAATTTTAATTCTAACGCGTTTATATATAACTGGAATTTAATTACAAATTCAAGCTAATAATCACATTAAAATAAACTGCAATGTAGTTTTAATATAATATTAATCCAATATTTTAAAATTTCACTCAAATTTTTCTCGTAGCATTTGAGCAAATTATTATTTTTTCAATTTCCTTCTGATTTCCCCATATAATTCCTTATAATAATTCAAATTCTTGCCGTAAAACACGTGACCAAAATGTGTCTATTTTTGTCGCGCGTATAATTTCTCCTATAGTTCTTACTCTCTCTAATGTTTGAGTCAATGTTCAGTACACGACGGATTGCCAAGGGCGCATCTAGTAACTTGTTATTAGTATATCATTGGTTCCAACCAAGCAAAGAACCGTTATAGAACGGTAATATTACCACTCACAAGACCAAATTAGTGCACTGCGCAACTCACTACACCACTGCGCACAAAAATTACTATTTTAGAACGGTTCTCTGCTTGGTTGGAACAGACCTTATAATAAATTCCTATATCCTTCCTTCTCTCCCTTATATATCTATCTTTTTCTTAACCTGAAGATTAGGTATATTGACATAAACTTTAAAGTTTTTGTTGGTGCAACAGGTTCAAAATTGGTTCAGTATCATAATAATACTAATAATTAGACTTTTTTTCTTCCTGACATTCAATTTTCCAAAAAAAAAATTATACCAACAATTAATTAACCCGAAACTGTGTCAAAACATCTATAATGACGCAAAGATAATGTTGATGCTGTAATAACACTTCGAACTAATATTTATTTAAGTGCGCCGATGTTCTTCTAAACTCATTTACCAAGCAATAACAATCAGTTTAATGTAAACGAGCACTCGATCGCAACCATCATTTATCCCGATAAAGGAACTTTTTATGTAATTTTTTGAAGGAATTTACAGAGACTTACTTCATAACTTATGGAATAACTAGCATTTCGAATAGACCAGTCATCAGAGATGATAGTATACATAGAAATAATTATGTACAGCTACTAGGTCACTTAAACTAAAAAAAGTGTTGAAATGTTATTTAAAATAAAGGTTACAATAATTGATAAACTGATAACAGTAAAAATCATAATTAATTGATTAGACTTAAATCATGTAAGTCATCCATTCTCTAATGTGGGTAGAATCCAAAAGGTTCAAAGAAAAACACAAAGTCGAACCCACAATTTTAATTTAATAATGTAAGTTACTTGCAACTAGTTTCGGTCCACAGGACCATCAGCAGGCTAAAAATGTCAATTTTAAAATGTGATGGAAACAAAAATCAAGACTACAGTAAAACAGTTGTAGGTAAATTATTAACCTACAACTCATAAAAGAGACAACCTTAAATTATGTTAGTACATATGAAAATCTCCAAAGAGATAACCGCATAGAAATATAAAACATGCAGACAAAATGATAATATTGTCTAAGTTCTCTAATAACATCTTTAAAAATCATCATAAAAATAAAAATCATAAAAATCATCAGAAAATACAATATATTGTAATGATAATCAACATTATTACTAAATGATGCATCAAACCACAAGATATGAGTAAAGTACTTAAGAAAAATCAAGAAATATATATCAAGGGAAGTAAGTTACAAAATACTCATCAAAAAAGTGAACATTATAAATAATTTGACTTGACTAAACAAAGCAATGCAAAATTTAAAAAATTTTTAATTATTAAATATCAAATTCAAAAATTACAGATATCTTCACACTTACCAAGAATCATCAGGAGAAAAACCATAAATCTTGGAACTACAGCACTTATAAGCAGACATTATTGGATAAGTAAGAAACATGAAAAATTGGGGAAAGAAATTATTAAAAGAATGGTATTAAAATTTTATGAAATATTTCAAAAAAGCTTTTATGTAAAACAAAATATTAAGGGCACGATATGGTTAGTGGCTTAAAAATAATATGAAATTGAAATGGAATAAGAATGTGTTATCTCAGAAAGAGAGAACACATGGTTTCAAACAGAAACTAATAGAAGAAAGGTATTTCATGAGGTAGGGTATTGAAAAATCCTGGGTTTTTGAATTTGATATTTAATAATTTTTTAAATTTTGCATTGCTTTGTTTAGTCAAGTCAAATTGTTTATAATGTTCACTTTTTTGATGAGTATTTTGTAACTTACTTCCCTTGATATTATATATTTCTTGATTTTTCTTAATTACTTTACTCATCTCTTGTGGTTTGATGCATCATTTAGTAATAATACTGATTATCATTACAATATATTGTATTTTTTATGATTTGCTTTGTATAATCAAAAAAATTTTAAAGATGTTATTAGAGAACTTAGACAATATTATCATTTTGCCTGCATGTTTTATATTTCTATGCGGTTATCTCTTTGGAGATTTTCATATGTACTAACATAATTTAAGGTTGTCTCTTTTATGAGTTGTAGGTTAATAATGTACCTACAACTGTTTTACTGTAGTCTTGATTTTTGTTTCCATCACATTTTAAAATTGACATTTTTAGCCTGATGATGGTCCTGTGGACCGAAACTAGTTGCAAGTAACTTACATTATTAAATTAAAATTGTGGGATCGACTTTGTGTTTTTCTTTGAACCTTTTTTCATTAGACTTAATTCGCAAAAGTCTCTTTGCTAACCTTATTACCTCTTCTAATATCGACAAATTTTTAATACGTAACAGGATGATACTAGCAGTTTCTTATATTCATCTAAAGATATGAGAGATAAATATATATCATTAAATAACACTATTCTTCGTTCTTCGTGCTTCAAAATAATTAATTCTTAAAAAAAAAAAATTTTTACTAGGACCAAATGATTTTGAGTAAAATATAAAAGATAAACTACTCCTATTAATTAAAATATAATCCAACACACTGATAGAATATCTAGATGGCATTAAATAATGCAATTGGATAGATTCTTTAAAACAATTAATACCTACAACAAAACAAACTTTTTACTAATAGACCAAATGACAATCGACAGCTTTTGCTGATGAGTGTCTATTTGTATTTTGTGTTGCCTATGCAATGTTGACAAAGTATATACATAAATTCAATGTTCACCTTTCATAAAAAATATTTTAAGGTATTTAGATTATCAAGTGAGATTTTTGTTAATTTACCTAGATAAATACGAGGGTTGTCTGAAAAGTTTTCGACCTAACAAAGATACTAGACATTTTTTCTACAAATTAATTTTTATTTTTCTATCTTGTAAGTCTACACACTTCTCCCAGCGATGCTCCCATCTCTTCAACCCGTCCAAATAGTACTCGGCGTCTTTCTCTGCAAAATAGTTGTTTACGAAAGTGATGGCCTTCTCATTCGACGAAAATCTCTGTCCTCTGAGCGCAACTTTTAGCTTAGAGAACAAAAAAAAAGTCGCTTGGGGCTAGATCTGGTGAGTAAGGAGGGTGGTCAAGCAGTTTAAACCGTAATTCGTGGATTTTCGCCATGGCAATCGCTGAAGTGTGACACGGCGCATTGTCTTGGTGAAACAAAATTCTTTTTTTCTGCAAATGTGGCCGTTTTTCCGCAATTTCTGCCTTCAGCTTGTCAAGTAATGATGCGTAGTATGCTCCTGTAATGGTTTTTCCTTTTTGAAGATAATCGATTAAGATAACTCCATGACTATCCCAGAAAACAGTTGCCATCACTTTCCCAGCCGAAGGAACAACCTACTTTTTTTAGAGCCGATTCCTCTTTCGCAGTCCATTGTTTTGGCTGTGTTTTTGTTTCTGGAGTATAATGGTGTATCCAAGTTTCATCTACAGTAATTAATCGGTGCCAAAACTCTGATTTATTACGCCTAAACTGCGCCAACAGAGAGTTGAAAATGTTCATTCGAACACGTTTTGGTCCTAAGTGAGCACCCAACGCGCGGACAGCTTTCTCATGCCTAAATATTGATTCAATACGTGACAAACACGTTCTTTGGACATGTTTATAGCCTCTGCTATCTCTCTAACTTTAATTCGACGGTTGTCTAGCACCATTTGGTGAACTTGAGCGATATTATCGTCAGTGGTTGCAGTTTTTGGACGTCCCGAACGTTCATCGTTACCCAAGCTGGTACGGCCACGTTTAAATTCAGCAGCCCAAAATTTCACGATGGTAAATGGTGCAGAGTCTCCGTACACAGCGTCTAACTCGTCTTTGATTTGCGTAGGCGTATTGCCTTTCAAAAACAAATATTTAATGACAGCTCGATACTCGATTTTTTCCATTTTCATAAAAACACTCACATCGACTCACTCAAATGATTGTCAAACAACAACTGCGCGTCCAAAATGGCTGAAATTTTAGTGGGTACCTTTCAAAGCATGCGCAAACACACTCCTCAACTTTTGTTTACGAGTGCTGCCATCTTCATGTTGAGGTAGGAAACTTTTCAGACAACCCTCGTATATACCAGTATTATGTCCATATTCAATTTTTTATAGACTTCAGAAAAAGACGTCTTTTAAACAGAATTTGAATTTTGATTAGTTACCATAAAAATATAACACTCATAGACAATCAATAAATTAATTTGCTATTGGATTTTTTACAAATCTGCAATTAAATTGAAGAGTGAGTAATACATTTAAATTTAAGATCGTTACCGAACTTGACAGACCAATCAGAATGGACTAGTTTAGTGATTTTTTTTTATATTTGCATCTTATAAAATAGGTTTTTAGTGGTTCAACTGTACAAATAAAATTTTTATAAAACTAATCCTCTAGCCATAATCGGCTTTTGAAATTTAAATTTAATGGTTAAATACGTCACAAGTGGTAAGTGACGTGTTTCAATAAGATTGGTATAAAATTTGCGATGTTGTCGATATGCTTTAATATTAACCGAGAAACTTATCTCTCTTTCTTATTTGTTGTCATTAAAAAGAGATAAACATATCGATATTTTTGTTCTCTGATTGACACTTTATCAAATAAGGAGTAAAACACTAAACAAAATATTCTGTCATTTTCGTTAGTTTAATTTGTTGTTTGGTTGTGTTTGGTTTATGATAGAAATTACTTCTGTACTATTTTTGGTTCGAAAATAAAAATCCCTAACACCTTCTCTTGGTGTTATAGCGGTTCCTTCAAAAATAACCGATAGAAGTAATTGTTCTCTCGGGGAGCAACCCTTCTATCCGCACAGTGAGAGAACGAATTTCAAGAATACCGTTTTGGCATTTTCAATAGAACCACGCCCACTTTCTATTGGCTGTTCTAGTCTATCACCGTCAAGAATAGGAGTCTTGTTTGTTTATTACAGATAAACACGATTTTCTCTCCTGTCATATATCTTGTCAACTGGTACAATCAGTTAGTCACAGAACACGGTGTTTTATGCCGCCAGTTCTTTGAGAATACTTGAAACGAACGTAGCTAAAATGTGACAACGTTGACTTTTAAACACACTTCATTATTGGTTATTAGTTGGCGCTACGTTTAAAACTTACTAATTATTTATTGCTAAATTTTACGAAAGAGAAAAATTAATTGCAAAATGAATACCAATATAAGTAAGTAGGTATCTTATCCTAAATATATATTGCTATCATTTTGATTAATATGATCCTACTAAACTAGTCCATTAAAAGATGGTGTAAGATGGGTGATGTAGTCATAATAATTTACAATATTTTTTATTATTAAAAGTTTTTATAGATGTTTACTGGAAAGTCAGTAATATTAGTCAAGATACAGTATTCTCTATATCAAAGAGAAACTTCTGTAAAGGTAATATTAAAAATTTCCACTTTTGGTTTACCAGACTATAAGGTTTATATAAATTTTTGAAAGCAATTCACAGTCTCTTGCTTTATGAACTACACAATAACATTCAGTTATAAAGTTGCAGCACTGTTAAAGTCACTGGGCCGATTTATATCTTCCTCGTCTCTGCCAAGTTTACGAGCACAGACATAGAACCACTATTATCTGTCTTCACCAAAGACTTCAAACGCCTGCCGGGATGAAGGTTCGAACATAACAAGCGAATCCCCGCCAAATAATTAAATGTATATCGTATTAATAATTCACATTATGAAAAAATGATGGTTGCATCATAAATTTCAAGGAAAATTGTGTTAAAACTATAAATTACCTGATAGAACATCAATCAATTCTTAGGAACTAATCAGTGATAAACTTCTCTAAATTATAAAATGTATTGTACTAACCCTTACTGTGTGGAAGTTCATCTTATGAAGAACATTAAAAAAAGAACTCTAATTCTTTAAATAAACTGTGGATGTTTTGTTAAAATAGCTATTTGTCTATTAAGATCGGAAAGTGATACTTTGTCGCTAGCGCGTCGCGCGGCAATTTATCGAAAGCGACAAAAATCTTTCCGCTCGAATTACACACTGGATTTTTTCTACGATCACACGATAATCAAAATATATAGTTTTTGTTATACATTTTATTAGAACCAGCTTACATTAACATTTTAGTGAACTATTTTAGTCCAGGCGTGCTGTACTTTTAGACGGAAATTCTGATACCTGGAATGTAACAGTTGGAGGTGGTAAAGGGGCTTATAACACATGAAAAAAAATACATTAAATATTTCAATTATGATGATAAACTGAAGTATTGCTGTTTGCGGCTAAAATTGACGTCAAAATGAAAAGTGCTCAATAGAAAAGTTGTAGATCATGTAAAAATCTAAAACTTTTCTTTTGGTAATTTTCTCATATAACCTCAATTTTTCGAGGAAAATGAAAAAAAAAACGATTTTTCGTTTTTAATTTTTAATTTTCCAACGGATTCGTCAATATTGGTGAAACTTGGTGAAAACTTACCTTTTTATGTCCAAAATAACCTCGAATTTTCTCAACCTTATAACATAATAATTTTCCGAGAAATTTGATTTTTCTGGAAAAAACCCTTTTTTTCAACTGTAAAGTTTGTCGGTAAATATTATTGGAAAAGATTTTCCTGGGGCTATTTTTTTTCGTTTTTACGTCTACTTTCACAAGGAATATAAAAAAATACACCTCTCATTTAAAAATGTGCTCAAAAATGAATAAAAAGCAAAAAATAAATTTTGCAACAGCTAAATTTGCAATAATTGTTAAATTTTTGTTATAAAATATTAAAATATGCAAAAGCCGACTGTTGCATTACATTCTAAGGGAAAAATGACAAAAGAAAATGTATTTAATTATTTAGTCGGATTTTTATTTCATTTGCAATATTATTATAAACACTCAAGTCTATTAATAAAGTTAATAATCCGAGCGGGGATTTCATGGTTTTTACTGTTGTTGTATGCTGATTTGTTTACATTATAAGGTTTTTCATGAGATAAATCGATTTGTTGATATTAGAAGGCCCAAATACCCTTCCATCAGAGTCCTATAGCCACCTTTCATAAGTGACAAAGTGTAGACATGACAACTCTAACTAGCCTAGGCCTTTTGTTTTCTCTTTGACCTTGCAACATTTCAGTATACAAAATATACTATCATTCGTAACAAACAAAATATTGTCTTTTCAATATATTTTTTAATTACAATTACGAATTACTTAAAACCGAACGATTATTATATTAAAAATAAACAAATTATTCCAAAAAGTCAAAGAAAATTGAAATTTTGATGAAAATTAGGGTTCTGATGGAAGGGTATTTGGGCCTTGTAATTATCAACAAATCGATTTATCTCATGAAAAACCTTATAATGTAAACAAATCAGCATACAACAATAGTAAAAACCATGAAATCCCCGCTCGGATTACTAACTTCATTAATAGACTTGAGTGTTTATAATAATATTGCAAATGAACTAAAAATCCGACTAAATAATGAAAAACATTTTCTTTTGTAATTTTTCCCGTAGAATGTAATGCAAGAGTCGGCTTTTGCATTTTTTAATATTTTATAACAAAAATTTAACAATTATTGCAAATTTAGCTGTTGCAAAATTCATTTTTTACTTTTTTTCATTTTTGAGCACATTATTAGATGAAAGGAGTTTTTTTTTTTATTTCATGTGAAAGTAGACGTAAAAACGAAAAAAATTAGCCCCAGGAAAATCTTTTCCAATAATATTTTCCGAGCAAACTTTACAGTTGAAAAAAAAGAGATTTTTCCAGAAAAATCAAATTTCTCGGAAAATTATTATGTTACAAGGTTGAGAAAATTCCAGGTTATTTTCGACATAAAAATGTAAGTTTTCACCAAGTTTCATCAAGATTGACGAATCCGTTGGAAAATTAAAAATTAAAAACGAAAAATCGTTTTTTTTCCATTTTCCTCGAAAAATTGAGGTTATGTGAGAAAATTATCCAAAGAAAAGTTTTAGATTTTTACATTATCTAAAACTTCCCTATGGGGCACTTTTCATTTTGACGTCAATTTTAGCCGCAAACAGCAATATTTCAGTTTTTTACCCCTTTTTCATCCCTAAAAAGTTTATGATCATAATTGAAATAGTTAATGTATTTTTTTTCATGTGTTATAAGCCCCTTTACCACCTCCAACTGTTACATTCCAGGTATCAGATATTCCGTATTTTTTATTTTTTTGGTACAGCACGCCTGGACTATTTGGAAGTATTTTTATTATCAAAAATTTTAAATTTAAAGTACGATTTTGACAATTTTTAATATTTACTCCAGAAGTTGATGTTTCAGAACAATTATTAGTAGAGTTAGAAGGATTTGACGTAATTTCAAAATTTTCTTGGACTTGGGAGGTTGATGGATATTTTCTCGGATATTTTTTGAAACGATTTATTTTTAATTGAATCATCAATGTTTATGTAGTTGTATGAAATCACCACCAGCATGTACTAATAATGTAGCAGAAGTACGTCGAAAACAGTGCCCGGTGTATGACTTGTGATCTGGCAAGTTTAAATATTTAGCAATTTCACTGGGGATTTTACCAATTGTAGTCATTCCTACAACTTGATGTGTACACCTTCCTTTGGTATAAGGAAAAAATAAGCGGCGTTCCATATTATTATTATTTTGGCACTGCTTTCTTAAATCTATGTACTTTTTACAGTATCTAACGTAATAAATAACATTTTTGTTGTATCATTAATAATGGGGTGTTTAAATAAAAATTTAAGACCGCATTTTTTTATGAAACTAGAGATAATATAATATTAAAAATATATTTTACTTTTCTATTTTCTTCTAATTTAACAGAAAGAAAAAACGATAAAAAAAATTTACAGAATGTATGCAACACTACGTACAAATACGTCACAAGGGTAAATTAAAAGTAGCTGCAGTACTTTTTTGACAGATTCCAACAAAAGTCGTATCCGTACATAGAAGATTGGTTGAAAGTTGACTTTTGAATTGTTTATGTTTATGATTCGTGAACCATAAATGTATCCACATGAGGTAGATTATTTGAATTTGTGTTCACAAACGATGCCATTTTTCTATTTATAATAAAAAACAGTATACGGAATATCACAAAATAAATTCACAAACAAATCAACAATGAACAAATACCAAGTATAAACAAACTCAGTGCAAGTGACGTGGTGCGTAATGCGAGATGCACGAAGCGCAGCTGTCGTTATTTGATACTAACTTCACATTTACCCTTGTGACGAAATATCTTAAAAAATGGCGGACTTTTCAAATTAATTTAAGTAAAAAAATTTAACTCGACGTAAAATTAAAAAGACATGTTTTAAAAATAAAAAAAATGGTGCAGCGATATTTTAATAATAATTAGGTAATATTTATTTTTTATTAAGGCGTTTTTAAGATTTACTTAAACACCGGATTGTGAACATGCGACTTTGTTTAGTTTTCGAATCTGGAGTGCGAACTATTAAGAGAGATTCTTTGTTCTCTATATCATCAAATACTCATAATCAAGACAACCTATACAGGGTTAGTATAAAGTATGGAACCCACTAAGTATTTCCTCAACGGTTTGATATTTTTAAATGAAATTGCTTATCCCCTTCTAAGAAGATCCAAGGAATTCAAAAATGCTATCAAATTTAATGTACCATTTGCGGTTAAACCGGAAATGCATATCAACTTTTTTATTTTAAATAGAACACCCTGTATATTTTTCCATTTTTGAATTCCTTGTGAAATTCTGCATAGTTAAACTTTCCATTCATATTGTTATTGAATAATTGAGGCTTTAATCAGTAATTTATCGTTTTTGACTTAGCCATGGATGAAATGTCAAACCTTTAATTGTCAAATAACTTAATTATTGAGTAATCTACCTATCAGTGTAGTATAAGTTGTGCAATAATATTTCTCTCTGTTATTTGTTACTATTGTTTTTTCTATAATGGTGTATCTAAGTGAAGGAAAACGTATCGAAATTTTAATTATGCGAGAATATGGAGACAAACAGCGTTCTTATAAGGAAGTTTTAAACCTATTCAATGAAGTTAATCCAGATCACCAAATCACAAAATCAATAGTTGTGAAAACTGTAAGGCGTTATTTACGAACACATCACGTAGTAAATGAACCCAAGTCAGGAAGACCAAAGTCCGCCACAAATGACAATGTAAAGTTGGATGTGTTACTATCACTTGAAGAAAATCCACAAACATCAACTACCCAGTTAGCTCTTGACTTTGACATAAGCCAGACTTCCGTCATGAACATAATGAAATCCGAGAAATTGAAACCATATAAATTTCACTTCTGTCACGAATTAACTGAAGATGATCCAGATCGCAGAACAGAATTTTGCGAAAACATTCAAAACAGATGTATAGCAAACCCAAATTTTATCAAAAAAATTGTGTTCTCAGATGAAGCAACATTTTGCTTAAGTGGTAAAGTGAATAGACATAACTATCGTATCTGGTCTAGAAATAATCCCCGTTGGATGAGGCAAGTACATACGCAGTATCCGCAAAAAATAAATGTGTGGACAGGAATGATAGACGATAATATTATTGTACCTTTCTTCATTGAATGTAATCTGTCTGGACATCATTATTTAGATTTATTAACAAATTATATTGTACCCGCTATTGCAAGACTTTATCCTCATCCAAATAACCCAGCAATTCCTGCTGAAGACATATGGTTTCAGCAAGATGGCGCACCTGCACATTATTCTAGAATTGTGCGCCAGTATTTAGATCAAGTATTTCCAGGTCGATGGATAGGGCGTAGGGGTGCTATTGAATGGCCACCTCGTAGTCCTGATCTAACTCCTCTCGATTTTTTTCTGTGGGGTTATCTAAAAAATAAAGTATACATAAATAGACCCACAAATTTAAATGACTTTGAGTTACGCATACGAAACTTATTGCTGCAAGTGCCGAACGAATTTTTGCAAAATTCTTTACGAGAATTTGAAGACCGTTTAGGATATTGTAAAATAGCAGAAGGGCGTAATTTTGAACATTTAATATAATTTTGTTAATTTTGTGTTATTTTTTGTTAAAATAAATAAATTGTTATGTTGCCAAATTTTTAGGATGTTTCCATAAATTAAGTTTGCCTTACTCACCATTTGACATTTCATCCATGGCTAAGTCAAAAACGATAAATTATTGATTAAAGCCTCAATTATTCAATGACAATATGAATGGAAAGTTTTACTGTATGCAGAATTTCACAAGGAATTCAAAAATGGAAAAATATACAGGGTGTTCTATTTAAAATAAAAAAGTTGATATGCATTTCCGGTTTAACCGCAAATGGTACATTAAATTTGATAGCATTTTTGAATTCCTTGGATCTTCTTAGAAGGGGATAAGTAATTTCATTTAAAAATATCAAACCGTTGAGGAGATACTTAGGGGGTTCCATACTTTATACTAACGCTGTATAAACAAATTTAGATTAAATTGGATACATTTTAAATCACATTAAAATCTTACCTTTCTAAATAAATATTCTTCATCAGGCGCACTTCGAATAAATTCCTCTATATTCTCCCTGGACAAAGTTAAGGCTTTTTTTTGCCTTGTACCCCACTGACTTTTTCTTTAAAAAAGCTTTCAGTTTCATATATTTACTAATATCGATATAATTTTTGATTTTTAATGTTTGTCTTAACATAGAATATTTTGACCACAAAGTGGATGATTTTAGATTTTTTTTGTCTCCAAAATAAGTTAATAAAACATTTTCTCAATATTTTTTGAGATTTTTCAATTTACACCAATCTATAAAACATTCGTATTCCTTTTCATATTTAATTTTTGATTTTTCTGGCAGCAGATTTAAAGTTATATTTCTTGCAGCCTCAGCAATATCTGGATGTGTATTGGAATATTCAGTATCACTATCCATTTTTCAGCTTTTATAACCAAAAATACAGTTATGAAATAAGTAGACAATCAATAACTGAATTCAAAAAGCCTTTACACACTTTTTTGCAGTCTTTGAATGTTTGACAAGCGAAAAATTGGCCTTATATTTTCATCTCTCTTAATTCTGTTACGAAATACATAGCACATGTTAAAAATGATTTTCTCCTGCATATTAATTATAGCAATTAATAGAAGAAAACTTTTGGCCCAAACCCTAGCTTAGAAAATGTTTGATATGCAAACATTTTACTTTAATAATAACTCGAGCTCTTGATCCCCTTTTACACCTACGCTATTACATTGTATCAAATAAATAAATGGAATTAAAAACATTTCGGACATTTTCTTTGAACGCCCCAAAGCTCATATATAATGTGCAGTTATATTAATAATATAATTAATAACGCCCGCATGAAAGCTTATCTTGAGTATTTTTATTGTAGCCGTAACCAGTAGCGGCTCGTATATATTTATATGATTTAAATATGAGGCACATAGAATAACAGTGGTCCAACTCCATTTTTTTAAAATACCTGTTTTTTATTGTAAATACTTTATCTAATGTGTATCTTTCAGTATGAATATTTTGACTTTCTGCAAAAAGATGATATGGAGATAGCCCACCTTTATACTGAAAGATACACACTAGATAAAGTATTTACAATAAAGAACAGATATTTTAAAAATGGAGTTGGACCACTGTTATTCTATGTGCCTCATATATGACTGTGAACCTTCACATGCGTTCCTTAAAAATGTAGGTACTTTTAACACATAATATATCATAAATAACTATTATTTTTAAAAATTTTTAAAAAGTACTTACTGAATAGTCCAGGCATGCTGTACCAAAAAAATAAAAAATACGGAATATCTGAGACCTGGAATGTAACCGTTGGAGGTGGTAAAGGGGCTTATAACACATGAAAAAAAATACATAAACTATTTCAATTATGATCATAAACCTTTTAGGGGTGAAAAAGGGGTAAAAAACTTAAATATTGCTGTTTGCGGCTAAAATTGACGTCAAAATGAAAAGTGCCCCATAGAAAAGTTGTAGATCATGTAAAAATCTAAAACTTTTCTCTTGGTAATTTTCTCACATAACTTCAATTTTTCAAGGAAAATAAAAAAAAACGATTTTTCGTTTTTAATTTTTAATTTTCCAACGGATTCGTCAATCTTGATGAAACTTGGTGAAAACTTACCTTTTTATGTCGAAAATAACCTCGAATTTTCTCAACCTTGTAACATAATAATTTTCCGAGAAATTTGATTTTTCTGGAAAAATCTCTTTTTTTTCAACTGTTAAGTTTGCTCGGAAAATATTATTGGAAAAGATTTTCATGGGGCTCATTTTTTTCGTTTTTACGTCTACTTTCACATGAAATAAAAAAAATAACCTCTCATTTAAAAATGTGCTCAAAAATGAAAAAAAGCCAAAAATGAATTTTGCAACAGCTAAATTTGCAATAATTGTTAAATTTTTGTTATAAAATATTAAAAAATGCAAAAGCTGACTCTTGCATTACATTATAGGGGAAAAATTACAAAAGAAAATGTATTTCATTATTTAGTCGGATTTTTAGTTCATTTGCAATATTATGATAAACACTCATTAATGAAGTTAATAATCCGAGCGGGGATTTCATGGTTTTTACTATTGTTGTATGCTGATTTGTTTATATTATAAGGTTTTTCATGAGATAAATCGATTTTTTAATAATTACAAGGCCCAAATACCCTTTCATCAGAACCCTATAGCCCAATTTTCATCAAAATTTCAATTTTCTTTGACTTTTTGGAATAATTTGTTTATTTTTAATATAATAATCGTTCGGTTTTAAGTAATTCGTAATTGTAATTAAAAAATATATTGAAAAGACAATATTTTGTTTGTTACGAATGATAGTATATTTTGTATACTGAAACAAAAGAAAACAAAAGGCCTAGGCCCCTAGGCTATTTAGAGTTGTCATGTCTACACTTTGTCACTTATGAAAATTGGGCTATAGGGTTCTGATGGAAGGGTATTTGGACCTTGTAATATAAACAAATCGATTTATCTCATGAAAAAACTTATAATATAAACAAATCAGCATACAACAATAGTAAAAACCATGAAATCCCCGCTCGGATTATTAACTTCATTAATAGACTTGAGTGTTTATAATAATATTGCAAATGAAATAAAAATCCGACTAAATAATGAAATACATTTTCTTTTGTAATTTTTCCCGTAGAATGTAATGCAAGAGTCGGCTTTTGCATATTTTAATATTTTATAACAAAAATTTAACAATTATTGCAAATTTAGCTGTTGCAAAATTTATTTTTTGCTTTTTATTAATTTTTGAGCACATTTTTAAGTGAGAGGTGTATTTTTTTTATTTTATGTGCAAGTAGACTTAAAAACGAAAAAAATAAGCCCCATGAAAATCTTTTCCAATAATATTTTCCGAAAAATCGTTTTTTTTTTGCCATTTTCCTCGAAAAATTGAGGTTATGTGAGAAAATTACCAAAAGAAAAGTTTTAGATTTTTACATGATCTTCAACTTTTCTATTGGGCACTTTTCATTTTGACGTCAATTTTAGCCGCAAACAGCAATACTTCAGTTTTTTATCCCTTTTTCACCCTTTTTCACCCCTAAAAAGTTTATGATCATAATTGAAATAGTTAATGTATTTTTTTTTCATGTGTTATAAGCCCCTTTACCACCTCCAACTGTTACATTCCAGGTATCAGAATTTCCGTCTAAAAGTACAGCACGCCTGGACTAGAAGCATAAATAAATAATGAAAATTTTAAAATGCTCTTTTACCTTTAATAATGTGTGGATGCACCCTCATGTGTTACGCATTCTCCAACGCGCCTAGGCATGCTTCTGATCAGGTGGTCAATGTCCTCCTGCGGTAGCTCATTCCAGGCAACCACCAAGTCCTTTTGAAGTTCTTCTAGAGTCTGAGGAGGACGTTGCAAATTGAGCAATCTCCTACCCATCATATCCCACACGTGCTCAATTGGGAATAAGTCCGGATATCTTGGTGGCCAAGGTAACAATGTGACATCATTATGTTAAAAGAAGTCTATTGTGACTCTTACGACGTGTGGTCGCAAGAGTCACAGTGTAGGCATCGTAAAGAATGTCAAGAACCGAAATCCGCAAAATTTGGATCTTTACTACGGCTACAATATTCATTTTTTTGATTGTTGTTGGATTTTAAAAAAAGCAGTATAACAACCGATTCTTCCACTGATAAAGCTGGAAATTTTATCAATTGTATATTTCAGTAAAATAAATAAATTCACCAAATTTTATTAAAATAAAATCATTTAAACAGGGTGTTCGCCTTTTTATATCACTTAGTATATTATTTAAAACAATTTTTTGGGTGTTTAAATATTTGACTACCAACCTAATTGATAATTTCAATAGTCGAATACATCTAAATTTGACTATTCAAATACGAAAATTTCAGAAATTCCGAGCCCTAGTTTAATTGTTTTACCGCCGCCCATGTTTTACTAGTTCAAATGAATTATACTTTAAAAGAAAGTTGCGAGTTAATATAATATACATGGAGCAATGAGTGTATTTTGAGTCGATTGTCAAAGCAAACCCGTAAACGTCATCTTTGACATCGAAACAGTCCAATTATGTAGTGTTTATGAGTATCTAAATTTGGCCAAAGCGGTCCAATTTGAGTATGTGTTATGGGTACGCCGCGGCGCTAACAGCATTATAATGAAAGTTTGCTTTTGAAATAGGTAGTGAAGACTGAATTATTTCTTACAGAAGAATATACTAGTCAAGACTGCAATAACCAGTTCTTCACAACATTAATAGAAAAACTCTACGTCATTATTATTTATTTGGTTCTTAAATTTTTTAATACATTTAAACAAATCGATCGTATTTTTTTGGGAAAACCTCATAATCTACTATCAGTCGAAATAATAAAACTTTTTTTAAACAATACTTTCACTCTGTATTGAAAAATTACTTTTTTCGGCAACCGTCTGGGAAGTACGAGGAATCATTGTCATTGTAAATATGAAAATCTTGGCAGGTATGGTTTTGATGATGCAGTTTATCATTACCATAGTAAGGAAATGACGACTGACAGCTATTTGACAAGTTATTAGTTGACACTTCGATTTTTCAAAGTTTGCATGGTTTTTGGTCGCAATTATCGAAAAAAACTATGGAAAACAGCAGCGATAGTGAGTTTGAAAATGTGCCTTGCGGAATTTTCAATGCAGCAACAGCTGCTACAGCACAATTATTGCCTGAAAAATCAAAGTCCAGGTACGAATTTGTTCACGAAAAGGATGGATTTGAAGAAATGCAAAACCATTACAGAGGATGTAATTTTGGCTTATTTGGCGCAAAAATCTGAAACTGTCACATCCTCTACCCTGTGAAGCATGTACTCTTATGTTGAAAAGTACCATTTTAGTGAAGAAAAATGTAAACATAGCAACTTTCCCAAAAGTTATCGCGTTTCTTAAAAGGAAGAATATTGGTTATAAAGCAAAGAAATCAGAAGTCTTCAGCAGCGAGCAGATCAACAAATTCATTAGGGAAGCAGATAATGAAACATACCTAATGCTAAAGGTTTTTTAACAAAATATTACGATTATAGGATATAAAAGTATCAACTCAATTTGCTTAATTTTCAGGTAGCAGCAATTATTGGGTTAGCCGGTCTAATAAATGACAAAGAAGACATGTTGCTTGTGATAATACCAGATTCCAGTAATTAGTTGTAATTGGGCAAGAAAACCTGCTGTTGGGTCTTTTCTATGACAATCATGTGCTGGCGCCATGCTGAATACTCGCGTGATTTTAAAAACAATTGTTTACCTATAACAAACTAAATTTTGTCTTAAAACCCCGACAAAAGATTTCTTTTAAATTTTGACCAGTTGGCATAAATCCTTAATCGATATTGTGTTAACGATTTTTAAATATTTGTTTCGTTATTTTTAACGAGAATGAGTATTTGAACATTATAAGATTTTATATACAGGGTGAGTCATAACTATTGGGACAGAGACTAAGGACAGGTTATTTGGACCAAAATATGGCTATTGGGCCAAATATGCCTTAATATAATGTTGCTGAGAAAAAAGGTACAGGGCGTTAAAGTTAATTTTTGTTTTTCGTTTTTTGCTAATAGTTTCCCTGTATATTTATAAATTGATATCAAAATTGGCACAGAGGCATAATCTTAGACAAGAAATAGTATTTTATTTACAATTCCACTATCAAATACCAAACTAATAAACAAAGTTGCAACTAACGTAAGGTTTCCGTTTTGACGATAAATCAAAACTAAACACACTTTAACTTAAAAGAACTCACAAAAACTCAAACTAAATGTTCTACATGGTCTCCTCCGATTTCTATACCTTTTCTAATTCTTTTTATAAAGGATTTTCGGACGTTAAAAAAAATGTTATTTTGTTCCCTTATAAGATTAGCTGCATTTTGAATGTATCTCCAAAGTTCGTCTCGTGTATTAATTTCATTGGCATAAACTAAGGACTTCATATGTCCCCAAAAATAAAAATCTAGCGGGTTGTACTCAGTACTTCTTGGTGGCCATTGAAAATCACTGCCTCTGCCAATCCATCGTTGAGGAAATACGTCATTAAGATGATTTCTAACAGCTAATGAAAAATGAGGTGGCGCTCCATCCTGCATAAACCACATTTTTCTTCTTACATCCAGTGACAGATCATCTAAAATATCACTAAGAGTATTTTCCAAAAAGAATAAATAAGAATCTCCATTTAAATTCGGAGGAAGAACATAAGGCCCTAGTAGTTCGTCGCCTATAATGCCACATCAAATATTCAATTTAAACTCATGCTGAAAATGTCTAGCTTTAATAGCATGCGGGTTTTCTTTTTCCCAATGACTATTTCGCCAACTAAAAACCCCTCGTCTGGTAAAAGTTGCTTTGTCGGTGAACATAATATTCTTAATAAAGTGTCTGTCATTGCGATGTTTATTCAGAATACGTTGGCAAAACTGTAACCGTCGTGGAAGATCTGTTGGAAGTAAATTTTGAACAGGAGTGAAGTGATAAGGATGGAGGTTCTCTTTTTTTAGAATTCTAATTATAGACGACTGACTGACTCCTGTTGCTGCTGATAGATGTGAACTTATTTCAGGATTTTCATCTACTCGAACCAAAAGTTCATCTTCTTGATTAGGTGTGATTTGTTTCGGTCGACCACCCCGATTGTTAGTGTGAAATGACCCAGTTTCACCTAAACTACGATATAATCTTGCAAAAGTTATGTGATTTGGTGCCTTCTGTTTGCGTATAATATTCCATACCTTCTGGCTGCCGAGCGACCGCAAAAATTTTCTTGTGCGTATACGCAAATCATATTTCGCATTTCTTCATTAGTAAAATGATTGTGACGAGGCATTTCAATCAAAAAAAGTAATGATTACTTTTAAAAAATGCAACATTACACTACACTGTCACATCAAAAATAATTTACTCTGAACAAATGACATTTACCAACAACAATTATCTGACAGTCCAAAGCATACTTTTCATAAATGAATTAATATTTGAAATCCTTTTTTAAGACTCTAACGCCCGGTTTCATAATCAACTTTAAATATAAAGTAATTTTAAAGTGAGAAATTGTGTTTCATAATACAACTTTAAAGTTAAATGATACTTTAAAGTGACTTTAAGCTAAAGTCGGGTATATCATCACTTTACCGCTTTAAAGTGGGCTCATAACCTCACACTTTAACAAATTAAACGTCAAACGTGTGTTGCTTGCTATTCACAAATTGCAATCTTTTGCGTGTGTTTATGTGAAAAAGCCAAAAGCAGTAATGTTGGCTTCGAGTAGAGACGATTCCAAAAATAACGCGACAGCTCCAGTCGGAGAATTCTAGTAGAACAATTTCTAAGCGGATTCCGTGTGCGGTGTTTCTTAGTCCCAGCGGTAGCTGGGCCACTGGAATCTATTTCTCGAACTGGGTAATCGCTAGCGTTCGAGTCGACGGTAAAGATAGGTAGGAAAACCGTAGCTGTCGCGATAATTTTGGAATCAACTCTGGCAGTTCTTCAAGTTCTTCTGAAGATGAAGTTGTGGAACGAAGGCCTAAGGTTTATCGAGCACGCATTGTTTATTTAAATAAATGGAATGATACAGAATTCTTCGATAGATTTCGTTTAACGAAAGCTACAACAGTAAATGTACTGGCAGAAATTGAGCATTTAATTAGGTTACCAACAAATCGGTTAGTGTGCACTCAATGTCTTGTACAAATTAATAGTTATTTACCGTTTGCGTATCCAACGCAATAGCTTCGTTACGACTACGCTACATCAAAATGTGTGAAACCTAAGTGGAAATGACCCATACTGCTGAGCAGTTTTATGCAATTGCTCGTTTCCCCCGAGTGATTGGTACAATTGACTGTACACATACAAACACAATAATGACAAATATGACAGAATTATTAAAGTGAAGTAAACAACATGGACTATTCATGGATGCCAACATAAATTTCTAGTAGAAAAATTTACTTTAACTAAAGTTCTGTAGGCTGGCGTTTATGAAACACGTCAACTTTAAAGCCGCTTTAAAGTGCACTTTAACCTAAAGTGGACTTTAGTTAAAGTTACTTTAAAGTCGGTATTATGAAACTGGGCCTAAGCAGTTCGACTGCGTTTTTATCGAAAACGGTTGAAATTATCATGTTTAAACAAGAGTACCAATTTTACGTAAAAATGATGTTTACGTCATATTTTCTAATAAAAATTACTAAAAAATTTCATCAGAAAAAGTTTAGACTCAATTTGATCATTAGGAATGATCCACGTGGCGCCCTCTATGACAAAACGTAAAATTGTAAATAAAATACTATTTCTTGTCTAAGATTATGCCTCTGTGCCAATTTTGATATCAATTTATAAATATACAGGGAAACTATTAGCAAAAAACGAAAAACAAAAATTAACTTTAACACCCTGTATCTTTTTTCTCAGCAACATTATATTAAGGCATATTTGGCCCAATAGCCATATTTTGGTCCAAACAACCTGTCCTTAGTCTATGTCCCAATAGTTATGACTCACCCTATATAAGAAGTACGATTACTTTGTAATGATTCCTTAGTGTATTTTTCAAATTTAAATTTCGCGCTTCTGTCACAGCTGTTAAAAGTCGTGTGCACGGTGCTTACACAAGGACAATGGCTGTTTTGAAACGAAAAAATATATTATTTATGCATATTTAGAATGAAAATTATTAAACCGCGCTATGCAAACACTATAATTCGATGAATTAAAGACTGAATAATTACATACTTTAATATAATTACTCAGAGATAACTCTTTTAATCATTTAAAATAAGAAAAATCTACAAAGGTCATTGTATACAATCATTTGTTTACCTGTGAAATGAAATTCCTATCTCCTTTTTCTCGCTGCGATTTCGGCATCCGTAAGCACACCAATTCACTATTATTCAGTTCAAAAATAATTCACAATCTCAATGATTTTCACTTAAAATTCACAAATGAAGCACACGCTATATTTACTTTGTTTGCCACATATAAAGTGGCGTCTGCTAAAAGTGTGTCACAGAACGCAAGCTCAAAATAAAGTGTATCCATATGCTTTTAATCTAAGGCACGGGGTATGAAGAAGAGAAAGAGAGGAGAGAGGCAACAGGTGAACAGGCCTAACCTCAAACTCCTTTTTTCAGTTAATATTATAGTGCTATTAGTGCTCGGGCATTGTTTATTGATAATTTCGATCAATTGCTCTGAAAATAAGGCACAAAAATGTCCGAAAACGAGTTTTTAAACGACAAGTAAGTAAAGAATTATATAATTCTTGTTTTAATTATTACAGTCCATGAAATTATGATTGGCGTTAAAGATGATCTGAATTATTGTTTTGTAATAGGTAATATCGAATTTTTTGTAATAGTACCTACTACAGTTAAGGTAATTAGCGGTACAAATTTCTTATTTTAATGTCTTTTATGAAAAAAAAAAGTTGTGATTATAAAAGAATTAAAAGAGAAATTGAAGAATGTGTAGCATTGTCTGATCTCGATGTTATGCATAAATGGCATATTCCATAATTACATCACTAGTTATTTTATTTTTTATAGCTATTGCAAGAAAAAATCTTTATTCAATAATTCTGCAGGGGACAGAATGGGTGGTAGGGATAAACGAAGAAGGTAGTGTTCACAAAAATGTTTTATATTTTTTTAGTTTTCTCTTTATGATTTAGATCATCTTTTTTTGGTCTAGTCCGGTCTAGTCCAACTTTGTGATATTTTTTGGCATGTTATATTTTTGTTCGAAAAGCAGTCGAAAATTTTATATACGAAAAAATGTCTTTACAACTAATTTTTCGTAAATTAACTAAAAAAATAAGTTATAAAAACATGACAAATTGTTGCAATAGTTTTACCACAATTTCAAAAATATCTTCAGCAACATATAATAATACATTAACAATTTAATACATCAACAAATAACTTAAATAAAAAAATATCAAAAAGCAGTGTATAACCTTTTATATAATATCAGTTATATAATGTAGTAACGAATTTTGGTAACTAGGTACATAATCTTAATTGTTGCAGTAAATGTCAAAACCAATTACATTTTTGAATAGAGAATGAGATGGCTAATATAATTATTAAAAAGTATTCCAACAATTTATATGAATTTTTGAAATAAAATGTTTGATAGTTTGATTATTTATTTTAATGATTGTATAATTATAACAAAACCGATTATAGCAAAATATTTATTAAAAAACATAAAAACATTACTAGATTTTACAAAAAAACAACCATAAAATTCCTGGCAGAAAAACAAAAACACTGATATGAAAGTAACAACATGAGTAACACTATTTTTGTCTCTTTTCTACTTGTTTTTAGCCAATTGGTTTAAAACTGTGGCTAAACATCTAATAGAAATTTGTTAAATTTTGCAATTGCTTATTGTGTGAGTTTATTGCATGTTCAGCACAAACTTTTCTAGTTTTAACCCTCTTTCTTTGTATTTTATTTCTTTTTTCTTCTCTTGATACATTTCCAACAGGGAGAGGCAAGTTTACTTTTTCCAATTAAGGTGCTTCCTTGGTTGAGAATTGCTTAAAATAATATTAAATGAATAAATATTAATTAGTTTTGAAGAAGAGTTTAAAAAATACTATGAATATTTCCTAATAGTTAGTAGGTATAGTATCAGACTCAATATTTATAAATATAATCTGTCTGGTATTTCTTTAACTGAATTATTTAAATTTTGAGAGATTCCAGCCTCTCTCTTTAAATCTGCTCCTTAGCACTAATAGATAAAATAAGGGCCAGTAGTCTTTCTTCTAAGTCAAAGATTTAACTGGTTCACCTCCTCCTGTGGCTTAGGGACAATATTTCATTTAATTTAAATAAATCCATAGGTTTTATCTTGCTGTAGACAAATTCAATTAACTCTTTGAACACAAAAATATTAAAATAAACCACAAATTTAACTATATTTACTATTATAGGTTGGAATTTCTTCTTCATTTGATTAACAAAACTTATAACAATGTTGCCAAATGTTGTACACTATTTTTAACGGCATCCTTTAAAAACAGAATACCTTTTCCGACATTATTATTTAACGAACCTTTTAAAATATATATTTTTAACGGAATAGTTACAGAACAGACCCCATAAAACAATAAAGCAAACAAGAAATAACTGATAAATTAAATACACCTAAAAAACACGTTTTTATAAAATCCCAAATAAAAAATTGTGTTTTTAATTACGATTTAGGTACTTATTTTTTAGCACTGCCTAATCAAAATTTAAAATTGATTTTAATAAAGTGGTGAAGAGCATGATGGAAGTCTCTTAATGACTTAAGGATAACAGTGTGTGATAATGAAACAAAATGGGCGTATCCACGGATCAGGGTCTGTCGTATTTCTTGAAAACCATCTGCAAGTATATAATAAAATACAAGAGGGGTCAGTTTTTTAAAACGTAAGTGTGTGTAAATTAGTATGAATAAATAGTGTGCTTAAACAAAAATACTTAAATAATTATTTATCAGTAATAGCTAGTGTGTATATGATCAGCAACAATAAATAAATTAAACTTTTTTTTAATTGTAAAGATAATTACCTAGATTATAAATTATTTAAATGCGTATTATTTGCATTTTTATTTTAAGTGTTACAAAAATTATGATGTAATGGAAATTATTTGTTTAATTCAAAATAATGTGTTGCTTGACCCTCTGGTTGTCTTCTCTTATAACTGTTAAATAAATAGATTTGTATCATGCAATCTATTTGTTTACCTAAACTGGAAAACCCTGAATTTAAACGGTAGGTCCAATACAAATCTATTGAATTGTACTTTTCAAAACTTTGCAATAGTCATAATCCTGTGACACAATGAACAGTAAATTTCTTTTATATTTTTAAAGTAATCTTTTAAGCTTATTAGATGGGGAAATACCCATGGCTATAAAATATGGTTTAATTAATAAGGGACATATTAAAATATGTATCTGTCTCAATGAGAGAAAGATAAGTAAAATAATTAAATATTTACTATTAAATTGATTGTACTAACCCTTACTTTTTGGAAGTCCATCTTATTAAGAATAATGAAAAACTCTTCGTTTTACCAAAACTTCCAATATTTATTTAAAAAATTGATTTATTAAACGGCTGTCATTAAAGTTAATAAAGCAATTTTTTAAATAAATATTGGAAGTTTTGGTAAAACGAAGAGTTTTCATTATTCTTATTTACTATTAATTTTAAATTTTGAAAAAAGAAAACACAAAAATGATTTTACCCACTTATTTTTAATTATGAAATTAGGTTTTGCTATGTAAAATTTTGTAATTTTAATTTTAACGAATTTATTGACACAAAAAATTATTTTTATACATATTTGGTGTACAAATGGACTTCAAAACATGAAGAGGCGAGCTTTTTTGGAAAAAAGGTACTTATAACAAAAAAATTCATGTCCTCATTTAAAGACACAAGTACTTAATAGTATAAAAATATAAAAAAATGACATATAAACCATAAAAAATTAAAAGTTATTTAAAGTAAATATCCAAACATTATCTTCTTAAACTTAATAGTAACACAACACGTTGTGAGCGTGAATTGGACCACGTCTTTGGTAAGGGTCTAAAGGTAAACAAATGCTCTTTTAAATATGATTTTTAAATAATATTTAATGAAAATAAATATGTAGGAAATATAAAAATAGTTTACTCAACAAAAATAAATACATTTGGAAATATTAAATCTAAAAGTACAAAAATTCTTCATATATACAAGTTTTCTTAAAACTACATTGTATTGGAATATAAAAGCATATTCAAAATTGAAACAGTGGCATAAAAAAAATAATATATCAATTTGTTTGGCTCCAGTAAACAAAATAGTATTTATCACATGAATTTTTTTAAAAAACTATTCAGTAATATACTATAATTAATATTTGAAACCAAATTCCGCTGCTGTCTATTTTACGATTGTAGAATATTATTTTTGAGTTCATAAAAAAATTAAAACTCAAATGTTTCTCATGTCATTGTGAAGAATAAGAAAAAAGTTACCGCAGCTGTTGGAAAGCGTTTCTCATAATATCATATTCAAAGTTTTTATGATGATTCATAAAGTGATCTTTTTTTGAAATTCAATCGTTTATCTCTAAGAAAACGGTTTTTTCGAGCTAAATTACCCCCGCTTTGAACCATCTATCGTTAAACGTTTTTAAAAACAAATTTAATCTGGTAATTTTCGATAGACATTGTTGTTTTGCTATTTGAAAATTCTACAAAATTCTCATTAAAAAAATAAATTGGTACTACTATAGAAATATTTTTTAATTGTTTAATAATATTTTAGAATATTTTAAATTATCTCAGCGGTATTTTTAATTTAGGAAGAATTCCTGAGCAGACAAACATTATCAAACTGGGGAGTCTAAAACACTGAAAGGCTTTTGTGTATATATATATTGAAAAAGTATATTTAAGGGTCATTTCAAAATTTATTTTAATTTAATATTTTATTTTTTATTTTGTTAAATGATGAAAAAAAAGCAGAACGAGAAAATTAATTTGATTTTTTAAAAGAAGTGATGTTAGTTGAAAAAGTATCAAAATAGAAATTATAATTAATAAGAAATAAAGAAGGACCCAGTTATAGAAAAGCTGTAACAATAATTTTATGTAGAAAGATTTTTTCTGGCGTTTTTGATTGAAGATTTTAGAAGAAAAAAGTAAAAATGTTAATATACCATTAACAATTAGAAAATTAAATCAATAAATAAAAAAGATAAACAGAATAAAGTATACAAATACAGAAGAAGAAGAAGAAGATAATAGTGGAAGAAGGTGTTGACGAGTATATGGTAGACCAGCGGTTCCCAACCACAATTTAAAAAAAGTTAACATATCTTCAAGTGAAGAGGACTCTTTAATTGAGCTGTCTTGTGATCAGGATCTGAAATCAAGTTTCAAAACAACCCCATTGATCACTTTTTGGATAAATGTGCGAAAAGACTATCTCGCAATTAGCAAAATCATACATGGTATGATTTAATTTAATATGTGCTAAAATTATCTGCACATTATACATACACATTGTATATAAATATATATAAAATCGGGTGGGCCTCAAAATTAAAAAATATAAATAATTGGGCCCCCAAGCTAAAAAGGTTGGGGACCGCTGTGGTAGACAAATAGGCAGTTTGAATAAAAGAGGTTATTGGACAAGATAAGACAAGGATAAAAAGGACACTGAGGTAGATAAGGTAGTTAGGAAAATAGAAAGAATTAGTTAGGAAAACAGAGTGGAATTAGTTTGATATCATAGGTAGCTCAATATTTATATGGATATTTATTCTAAATGTAATATTAAATATTAAAATAAATTTTGTTCGAACCCTACCCTTATTAATTAAAGCACATTCACAAATTAAAACTTTAAAATAAAATTTGGTATTGAGTAAATTATCTCAATTTATAAGAAACAATATCCTTTCTAAGTGAATCAATTTTAATTTACATTACAAAAATATTCAAAAGTCAAAAACAGAAGGAAAAATAAGGTCTTAAATAAATTTTTGGAAAAATTTTAGCTCCAATAGGCATAATGAAAATACAAGTTTGTTTAGTTAGTAAATATTAACTTGACAATTTAATTCACGTATAAAATATTCCATAAGCCACGTGATTTTGTCATTATGAGAGCGAAAAAAGTTTGCCCTAACTTTTCCAGCGACAATAACGAACCTAACTTTTGAAAACATGACAACCAGCATTGTAAACAAATTTTTGATGGCGTTACGTCAATTTTTCTTAAACTAGCGTTGTCAGAAAAGTTTTCATTTGTGGAAATGTCGCGATTTGGAGAGTCTTCGAGTAGAAAAATTGAAAAAGCCATCAATGATAATGTGCCTCGGAATAATGTGAATTCAACTACATCAATTTGGCGACAATTTGCTATGTTTTGGCTATTTTTAATAATTGTGTTTTTATCAATTGTACTTTTCCGTTAAATTAAATAAACTAATTTACATCTCATTTTTTAATTTATTGATTTAGATATTCATTAAATTGTCTTACCGAATTATACTCTAGCTCTTTTTTTTTGTCGAAGTAAACTTGACATTTTTAATTCAAATTTTGTTGCCATTAGGTAATTCTTCTCAAAAAACTGCCAGAAAAATTGCCAGGCAACAAAATTCTTATTGATACATGTCAAGTTTACTTCGACAAAAAAAAAGCTCTCTTGTAATTGTAAGTGAAAAATATAAATATGATTTAGATATATTAATATTTTATTATTATTGTCATATTTTAGCAAAAAAAATTTAAACTGCACTTCTGTATGTTTTTGACTTTTTAAATGCTATAATGTAATTATATTTTTTTGTGTTTTAATTAATGATTTAAAAATTAATCTATGCAAGAATGGCACTATATACTAGTGATGTAAAAAAAGTACCTACCCAATACAAAGTAACGGGTATTGGTTTAATACTCAAAATACCCATTCCTTGTTGCTCGAAATACCCGTTACTTTTGTACCCATGCTCGTTTGACAAAATCAACCAGAAAACCAACTCTCATAATCTCAATAAAATTTAATAATTTTATGTTTCGTCGGATTATACTGCTGTTTTAGATTTTCTGTTTCGTTTTTTTTATGAATAAAAGGAAGTTATGTTTTTGATTTATGTTTGTTGAATGTTTATATAAAAATAAAAAAATATGAACGAAAATAAAATTTAGATTAAAATATAGGTACCTACTTTTCTAAATACCTACCAATTTTAACAATCTGAAAAATCTACTACCACTGAGTACTAAGTAAATATATTTAATAATAAAAATATCTAATTGACTAAAGTTTTTAAAAGTAACGAAATTTTACATCACTACTATATACCTATAAAAATATTCAAGGAACATTAGAAACTGAAACTACCTGCGTTAACGACTCATCAGTAAAAATAGAAAGTACTCTAAATGCAGTTTAGCATACTTACTTCTTTAAAGATAATTATTTTTTCTATGCCTTTACAATAATAATTCTTAAGTACTTAGTTTTTGACATATTTATGAATGGAAAATACTAAAATTAGCATGTAATCACAAAATAAATTCTCATTACGAGTAGAACCTACAACATGAAAATATTGCAACAACCAGCACTGACTTATAATGTACAATAACGAACTTCACTACTCTTACTACATTATTCAATGAATAGGCACGTGTAATTCTAAAACTCGTTCAAAGAAATTCTCAGTAAAATAAATTACACTTTTAAATATTTTAAATATCTAGTTTTTACAAAAAGTGATTACATTTTCATAAAATGTTTATCATTTTCTCGTTCATTTATTAAAGAAATTAGCTTTGCGCACGTGTTGCACACTGTACTTTTCCTACGACCACCATCCAGAAAACAAACAAACGATCGTGTTGCACACGATACTTTTTTATGAGCACTTTTTCTAACATGGCATAGCTTTTGGCGGTGAAAATTTCTGCATTTCATTTAAATAAATTACAGTAGGTAACAGATTTACGTTTTAAGAAACGTATTTTAAATTTAACTTTCCTTGCTATTTATTTTGGGTATGCCTAATGTCACTTTGGCTATGCTTTATGCTACTTTGGCTATGCCTTATGTCACTTTTCCCACAACTTTTGTTGCTATGAAAAATTGCTGATTTTGCGTACTGTAACCAATGTGCAAAATAGTGTTTTGGATGGTGGTCGTAGCAAAAATAATTTCCAATCAATAAAAATGATGCGGAAAGCATTTTCCGTTGATTTGAGAAAAAAATAATTCTCAAAAATTCCTATGAAACAATTTACGAAGCATAAATTCATTAAAAAATTAATTTCTATATTTAAAAATAAGAAAGCTTATTTGAAAGTATAAATATTTAAGGAAACATTATAAAACTGCGACAACTAGAATTATTTTTAACCAAATTTAACAAGAAAATATCCATAAAATTCAAAAAATTACCCAAACTGCCTTTTAAAACTTACACTGTGCAGTAAAACAATTCACAATAAAGTTATCTCACTTAAAGAGCGGCATTATTCTACTAATTAAGAAAAATGTAGTAAGAGTAAAAATTTCAACTTACATCTTAGGTGTTATGATTTTTACAATTGAGTATTCCAATCGCCCTCCATTCTCCACATACTAAAAGCCCTAGAAAGTTTCTCGTGTGCCGTATACGAACAAACATTACCTAAAATATCACTTTCTCCAGGATTTTCCGGAGATGACGTAGACAATACGTGATACAAAAAGTCTATATACCTAGCGGCTAATTTCAAAGTCTGTATTTTTGATAATTTATCCGACGGTAGTGTTGGAATACTTTTCCTCAAACTAGCGAACGCTTCATTCAAACTTTGCGTTCTCTGTCTTTCTCTAACGTTCGCCATTATTCTTTGTGTCTGTAAATCTTCGAAGCTTTGCGGAGATTTTCTCCTCGATTTCGACTTGGTGAAGGAATTCTCGTCGTCAGCTTCTAGATTCCTACGTTTCCTATTTAGATTTCTAGATTTAAGTATGGGAGATGATTCATCCACAGGTTCGACTTTAATGTAAGTTCCTTCTGGATACTCGTAGGATGGTCGGTGTTCTGGGTGGTAGTTGGGGGACTGTAATCTGCTGTCTTCTTCGTAAAACCTAGCCTGATGCATTTGCGGTGAGTAAAATAACGAGAAACCATTATCGGTGTGAGGTAGTGTGGATGGCAGATATTTTTCATTGGAATTCGTTAAATCCATTAATCTAGTTTGTTCGTAATCATCGTAATGGGGTGACGAGTTTGGTGACATCTGCCGATACACAGGTGAAGATGATTCACTACGTGTTTCGAACATTTCAAAACAAAAAAGTTAAAAATTCACTTTACATGCACCACCAATTGTATATAACTGAAACTTAAAATGAACTACTGTGGGATTTCCGATTTTCTACTGAAATCTTAAGATAGCTTTAATATATTTTCGGCCAATCAGAATAGAGTGCTATCCCTACCACGGGAGATGAGACCCTGTCTGCCTCGTTTCCTTTCATTATGCCACCCTGTTCTGTCTCTCTCTTTAATTTGTGTAAAGGCGCATCCCAGTGGTGTTTTGGGTTGTCGGCTGTCTCTCTTTATTTCATTGATGGTTTCGATGCAGTGGCGTAGCATCATGTACACTATAATACATAAAATTTCTTTTATTTACTTGCAAAACTTGTTCTTAAAACCATAATACATTAGGAATTTAGGAATAATACAAAGACCTTTTTTTAAATGGATCATAATAAAAAATATATCGGAATTATTAATTAATGGTAATGATAAAAGTACCTATAGATAATAGAGAGTTTGCGGTCAGTCGTTTTACGTTACGTTAGACTCTTATTTTACGTTATACTGTAGTGTATCGTAAAATTTGTAAACATAGCTTGCGGTTATCGTACCTTAAAAAATATCGCTAAAAATAATTAACAAAAAGTATTAAAAATGATTCCTTCTATTTACTGCTTTACAGAAAGCAGTCGAAGAAAGAAAAAAAAGACTTTATTCTACAATTAAATTTACAATCAGTGCAGAGCAATAGTATTATAGTTTCTTGTTTTGTTTTAAAAGACAAGACATTATTAAACTCGATAAAGTTTTGCAAATACCAAACAGTATTGAATACAGTATTGATACATCAATTTACAATGTAAATTTGTTGTACCGTGGAAGTAAAGTATAAGCATTAAAATCTGATTGGTTAACGTTATTTTCTAAAATAGCGTATAAATAAGATATATACGGTATAATTTTTGTTACATTTTTACGTTATACATTATAATGGCAATTTTTATAACGTAAAATACCTTACCGCAAACTCTCTAATATCAGAACAAAATCTGATCTAACTACACTTTAACAGGTCGGCTGAAAAGTCCCCGGTCTGACCTATAGATGACGACACTAGAATTAAATCCATTTCATTTTTAGATAGTATCAACCTTCAAAAGATTCGTGTAAAAATTTGACAGCTGTCGTACTATTAGTTTATGAGATATTGCATTTTTAGTGAAGCAACTTTTGTTATTTTCAAAAAGATGGAAAAAAAAGAATTTCGTGTGCTTATTAAATATTGTTATTTGAAAGGAAAAAATACAGTTGAAGCAAAAGCTTGGCTTGATAATGAGTTTCCGGACTCTGCGCCAGGAAAATCAATAATCATTGACTGGTACGCAAAATTCAAGCGTGGTGAAATGAGCACCGAAGACGGTGAACGCAGTGGACGCCCAAAAGAGGTGGTTACCGACGAAAATATCAAAAAAATCCACAAAATGATTTTGAGTGACCGTAAAGTGAATATGATCGAGATAGCTGACACTCTAAAGATATCTAAGGAACGTGTTGGACATATCGTTCACGAATATTTGGGTATACGGAAGCTCTGTGCGAAACGGGTGCCGCGCGTGCTCACAATCGACCAAAAACAGCAACGAATTGATGATTCTGAGCAGTGTTTGCAGCTGTTAAGTCGGAATAAACCCGAGTTTTTGCGTCGATATGTGACTATGGATGAAACTTGGCTCCATCACTACACGCCTGAGTCCAATCGACAGTCAGCTGAGTGGACTGCGGCCGGTGAACTGCCACCAAAGCGTGGAAAGACTCAACAGTCAGCTGGCAAAGTTATGGCCTCAGTTTTTTGGGATACACACGACATATTGTTCATCGACTATTTGGAAAAGGAAAAACCAATAAACACCAACTATTACTGTGCATTATTGGAGCGATTGAAGACCGAAATCGCGAAAAAACGGCCCCATATGAACAAGAAAAAAGTGTTGTTTCATCAAGACAATGCACCGTGTCACAAATCATCGAAAACGATGGCAAAATTGCATGAATTGGGTTTCGAATTGCTTCCTCACCCACCGTATTCTCCAGATCTAGCCCCCAGCGACTTTTTCCTTTTCTCTGACCTGAAGAGAATGCTCGCAGGAAAAAAATTTGGCTCTGATACTGAGGTAATCGCCGAAACTGAAGCCTATTTTGAGGACTAACCGAAGGAGTACTACAAAAATGGTATCGAAAAGTTGGAAGGTCGCTATAATCGCTGTATCGCCCTTGAAGGCAACTATGTTGAATAAAAAAAATGAATTTTGTCAAAATATTGTGTTTTACTATGGTAGACCGGGAACTTTTCAGCCAACCTGTTATATTAATTTAAAAATTCTATAAGCGTGCAAGTAAAATTCTGTTCACAACACACAGGATTAGGTATAAGGGGTATAATATTGCAGTCCAAATCCATTTCATACATTTATATACAAAAAGAATAAATACATTTATCGCCTAAACCATACCAAATTTCTATGCATTGCTTACAAATAAATACTTATTTCAAAATATTGCTTATTGAAAAGCTAGAACATGAAAAATCAACCTTGCCTATATACAGTATGATGCAAATGTATGGAATAAATTCATTATTTCAGAAACACTTATTGCCTTTGCAACAATGTAATCATTTGAATATTTATTTCTACAGGTTTAATCAAAACTGTTGGTTTATTGATACAATTAAATTACAACAAATGTTCGTATTCTACGTGGTCAAATTAGTGGTTCTAGACCATTTTTACCAAAAATAACATGATTTAGATTTTGACCAAATTTTGAAGACACCAAATTCAAAGGTATTAGCCTTGCCATTTTCTTAAGTGAAAAATTTGTTTCTCTATGAAATGCTTGAAAATTTGGAAAATAGGGTTATTTTAGTCGCTGAATCGACTGGTGCAGTCAGTTTTTCGATAGTAAATCTAGAACCATGTTAAATCTGCATTCGGTGGGAAGTGGTGCCGTAAAACCCTATGGATGTCATTTTTGCTAAAAACTATCGGTAATTCTGCAATTTTAAAGCCATTTTCGTATTCTACGTGGTCAAATTAGTGGTTCTAGACCATTTTTACCAAAAATAACATGATTTAGATTTTGACCAAATTTTAAAGACACCAAATTCAAAAATAATTGCCCACCTTCAGCAATTACAATGAGAAAGGCCAGCAGTAAATTCTTTCCTAACGTTTTCGAGGACTTCAAGTGTTAATTGTGCAATTTCCGTTCGGATTGGCTCCTTCAACTCTTCTACATTATTCGGTCGATTTTGATATACTCTGCTCTTTAAATATCCCCACAAAAAAAAACCTAACGGAATCAAATCTGAAGACCTTGGTGGCCATTCGATAGGCCCCCTTCTACCTATCCACCTTCCTGAGAAAACGTTATTAAGGTAATTTCGTACCTCAACGCCATAGTGTGGGGGAGCCCCATCTTATTGGTACCATAACTCATTTCTATTTGGAAATAGCTGATTCAGCTGTGGCAACAGATAATTTTGAAGAAATTCCAGATAACTAGCAGCAATTAGATTTTCCTCAAAAAAATATTGCACTACAATTTGATTGTTTATAATGCCCGCCCAAACATTCACCTTCTTGGGATATTGTGTCATATACTCTTCCATCCAATGTGGATTTTGAATTGCCCAATATCGACATGTCTGGCGATTTACGTGACCGTTCAGCATAGAAGACGCTTCATCTGAAAAAAGTACCTTTTGTATAAACCCGGATCTCTGTTACATTGTTCCATAACGATTTCGCAAAATTCGATTCTTCTATCAGTCACCTTCTAATAGCTCTTGGACCAGATGTACTTTGTATGGATGCCACTTTTTCTTTTTTAGCACTCTTACAACAATCGTAGTAATAAAACTCAAAGTCTATCCACAACGTTTAATAGTAAGGTTCAAAAGTTAGTGCAACATGTTTCGGTCTTCAGACCATCATCAGGCTGTATGTGCAGAACGTAGGAATTGCAAATAATTTAAATTTAAAACTTAAACATTCATGAATAAGTGAAGATGAATAAAAGAGTTATTATATAAAAAAGAAGAGGAAAAAGGAACTTCAGAAGTTAGAGAATGATGGTTGTGTTGGTTAAATTAAAGTGAATAGAAAAGTGGGACCATATTCATGCTAAGAATGTTGTATCCCAGAAGAAAACAGGAACCTTTACTCACGGTTTAGGATCGACCTGTCTTCTTGATAATATAAGAAGATCGAACCTCTATCATGGATCTCTCCTTTTTTTGATTGTTTTTTACAATCATTCCTTTTGTCCTCTTCATGTATTTTTTTCTTCTTGTTTCTTTTAGTAATGTAAAACTTGTTATTTGAATTTTCTTCTGGGATACAACATTCTTAGCATGAATATGGTCCCACTTTTCTATCCACTTTAATTTAACCAACACAACCATCATTCTCTATCTTTGTAACTTCTGAAGTTCCTTTTTCCTCTTCTTTTTTATATAATAACTCTCTTATTCATCCATTATTCTTCACTTATTCATGGATGTTTAAGTTTTAAATTTAAATTATTTGCAATTCCTACGTTCTGCACATACAGCCTGATGATGGTCTGAAGACCGAAACATGTTGCACTAACTTTTGAACCTTACTATTAAACGTTGTGGATAGACTTTGAGTTTTATTACTACGATTATCTACATCATCCACATTTGAGAGATGGATTTCCTTTTCAACTCTTACAACAGTTGATTGGTGGACATTATTATCTAGTGCGACCTGCTTAGAACTGATATGAGGATTTTCTTGAAACGCCAGTACAACATACAGTTTTTGGCTTCGGATATTGATGTTCTACCACTTCTGGGAAGATCTTTAGCATGGCACGTTTCTCTAATTTTTTTTTCAATTTTACTTACTGTTGATTGAGTAATTGGATCGCGATTGGGGTATTTAGCATTAAATAAATTATGAACTTCTGCTTGAGTCCTCACTCTATCTCCATAACCAATCATGGTTAAAATCTCGATTCGTTCTGTTTCTGTTAGTTTTATTTTTGTAAATGCTGTTATTAATGTCGGCAAAAAACTCGAAGAGTAAAAATTTGACGTCTATTATTTGACAGATTCACAGATCATTGACGAATAAATACGAGTCAATGACAATATTGATTTAAATATTTTTGTAAAAATAACTCCGAGTACTTACTACAATAATTAATTTCAAATTATAATGTAGCATTGTTTTTATCAATGTATTTTTTTCGGAACCAACAATAAACACTATTTTGTTTTATTCCCAGTGGCGGACCTTAGTGTATTTTAGTTCAGTCAATAAATTTCGGTGCATTTTCGATAGTAAATAAAAAATTGGAAAATGCATATTTTTGTATTTTTCCAATAGAGATCAATTAGTTAAGCTATTTAGAATAACTCGAAGAAGCAAAAAAAAATCCCAAGGCTTTTAGTTCAATAATTTTATAAATTAAAAAAATGCAATTGCAAATATATGAAATATTGTCTTGTCTTTATGGAAACATATTTTACAGACAAAGGAATTTTTTACCAACATCTTTTTTACTTTTAAGGTCAAAACATAAAAAGAACTTCAGGGTCTTACAAGCGTTTCATTAATATATTCAATGTTAGTTTACATAAATATAAAATACATACATAATACACAAAAATTGATATAAAGTACGTTTCACAATAAATCGTTGACTTGGTACCTGCTCTTAAGGGATTACTAATAAAAGGTGGTTAATATTTCTTCGAACATTTACAGAAAGGTATTATTTATTTTTGTCCAGGAAGATATATACGTATACGTAAGTTTCAACAGTTTTGTTTAATTTCAATAAATAAATAAACTTAAAATTTGTTTGTTTGTTTTTAAAAAATTTCGTGATTTTTTTTACAAAATAAATTTAAGTTTTAGTAAATGTTACTGAGTTTTATTTAAATCTATTTTGAAAACCGGATTACGGATCTGTTAATGTTTACTGTACAGTGAGAAATTTATAACCTTTCATTACTAATCCCCTAAGGTCAGGTACCGGAGTCAACGAATTATTGTGAAACGTACTTTACCTACAAATTTATCGGCGGGCGAATACTCGACGCATTTTACCCCAACTACCTGCTAGAACGAAAAAGGTTCATAATCCAACATGAATATTCGACACAGAATGTTCAGAAAACGTATTTCCTTAATCCCTTTATTACCAATAAAATCTGCACCTTCCAATTTGATATTTTTATAATTAACAGGTAAATTTCTTACACTTAGGTACAATTTTCTCATCAGTTTTGTTAATAATTGTGAGTTTTAATGTTGTTTTGTTAAAATGAGTATAATTAAAAGTTGTCGTAATAGAGATTTGCTATTGTTAGAAAATTATACATTTTCTAAAAGTAGTAGGTTAGGTTAGGTTTGGTTTGGTTTGGTTTGTTTAGGTTAGGTTAGGTTAGGTTAGGTTAGGTTAGGTTAGGTTAGGTTAGGTTAGGTTAGGTTAGGTTAGGTTAGGTTATGTTAGGTTAGGTTATGTTAGGTTAGATACTTATATAAAAATAAATAGTCTTAACAAAACAGCAAAAATTAAAGACAAAAATGTAAAAAATAAAATTCTAGAACGAATGATTTTATTACCTACTTACCTTTCTGTAAGTACCTAAATTCTTGCGTCGAAAATTCCTGTAATAAAAACATAATATTTCTAACGGTGTGTCGAAAGTTCCTGTCCCAAAAATTTACCTGTTTTCTTGCGTCGAGAATTCATACGCCGAAATTTATTACCTGCCGTACCGTCTGTTTACTTGTTTACACTACCAAATGAATTAAGCAACAAATTGGTCCACAAACCACTCACTGACTGTGTCACTGTATGTACTCCAGAATGTACTCCAGTTCTTTTAATAATTACAGTTTAAAATAGGCTTCGTGAAATGGGAAATTAATTTAGTGCTATTTACGTGTGGACTATTCCAAATAACAACGTTGAAAGCTACTTGGAACGTGTTTATTTTGATTTTAAGATAGAATATAATTATAATTAAAATCTACTAATTGAAACTGTTTATTAAAAAAATAACGGATATTATTTTATTTTTGAAGATAGATTTGGCTTTATTTATATTTTATTGTGATTTATTTATGCAGTATTCTTTTTATTGAAAATAGCACAGAAAAATATAATTTTAAAAAGATTAACCGGGAATACAAAAAGCTTTAGACTTTATTATAGGGTTCAAAAATGAGTCGAAAAAGTTAAAAGCAATTAACTAATTAGTTTTTTTAAATATCTTGAAAAATATTCAAGAAGTTTGAAATGTTAAAAAAGTTTTTAATAGATCATTAAATTTTCTTAAAAAAGTCCCAACACCCGGAACTCTTCAATAGTTAAAATTTTTACCCTGAAAATAGTGATTTTTAAGAGAACTAGGGCTTTTATTAAAACCTAATATTGTTAATTAATTAAAAGTTGATAAAAAGACCTGAAGTATTGACGTATCTGCCATATTTCCAAAGTTATCTAAATAATAAAAAAAAGAAATTGGACAAAAAAGTTTCAAGAAGTAAACATGTTAAAAGTTGTATAAAAAAACAAATTGAATAAACAAATAAAAAAGGAATGAATTTTTTTTATAATGCAAAAGAACACTAGAATATATGGTTTTTTAAAGAAACTAATTTATTTAGAATGTTGGTTGCAAACGCATTTTTTAGCAATAAACATTTTTTTTAAAACCGTCTTTCACTAAAAATCATAAACTGTACTACCCAATATATTACAAAAAAAGCTCATAAACAATGCATATTTTTACCAATTTTTAAAACAATGGTGTTAAAAAATAAAAATAAATATTAAAAACTATTTTGTAATCTTAAATTTTGGTGTATATTCGATTGTTAATAAAAAATTGAAAAATGCATATTTTTGAATTTTTCCAACGGGGATCTATTTGTTAACATATCTAGAATAACTCGACGAACTAAAAAAAATCCCAAGGCTTTAGTTCAATAATTATAGCGGTTTTCTTGTTAATACTTACTGCAAAAAAAGTTGTTAATTAACAAAAGGCTAACTAATGAAATAATTTTGGTAAAAATGTTTTAACCTCGGACCATTGTTTATTCATGTATCCGAATATAGTACATAAATTTTATCATTTCTTTCTATTCATATTTGATATGTTTAAATAATTTTTTTAGTTACTGCTTTAGAGTGACGCAGCGCACCCAAAAATCAGACTACCCGTTTTTTGCACTATATCCAGGCTCTGTAATAATTATAAATATTGGAGATACAGTTCCGGGAGTTGGTTTTTTGGCAAATTAAATCATATTTTTTAAACCTTTTTTAACAAATAGAAAATCTTGAACATCTACTGTACATTTAACATTTTTGGATAGAGAATGAAGAAATATAAAGATATATCACAAGCCAATACTTCCCTCAACTGTCATTCAAAAGGGGTTGAAAGTAGAGATCATTTTCACTTCAAGGAATGTCAATTTATAAAATTGATTGTGTTAACCTCTACTTTTTGGAAGTTCATCTTAAATAGTGGAAGTTTAGTTTAACTGTGCAGTTATTTATTGTTCTAAGTCAATTTATAGTTTAAATTTGATTCCTACTGACAGTTACAAAAGATACTTTCTTATAGTACAGTATAGTGCTTATAGTACAAATTTGTATTACTAGAGGTAGAAATTTACATTAGCATAATAGTAGAATGTATAAAACGTTTTAGTGTTAGGTTAACCTAACACTAAAAGACTATTCAAAATATATAAAAAAAATATTTCTGTGGATTGAATTAAAGTAGCTTGGACAATTAAACAGCTGAACTTCGTCGAGGTAAAATATAATTATTATAAACAGAGATTTTTTTCTGTTAAGAAAGATATATAATTTCATTGAGTGTGTACAGACTATGAAACACCAATTTATTAGAAATTTTTACTGATTAATTATAATAGTGCTCTTAAAAAAAGGAACACGAAGTATAAATAATTTTAACTGTTTCTACTGGTCCCCTCGAAGATAAATAATCTTATCTGAAATGCACCGAAAAAAAATCTTCAAGAGGGTGCTTTCAACACCACCACAACCACCGGCATCATAACTAAAAAAAGATTATATCAGGACCGGTTATTATACGATATGTTAATAATTAACTCATTTTCGTGAATTTTGGGTAGAAATTCACTCTTTCTAACATTTCATTACTGAATCTAATGCAATTGAGTGTTTGTAGAAAATCCAGGTCTCTTAGAGCCTAGCTAAATAATTATTTAAAATGGTACCTACAATTCTTGAGACAGAAACTTCGACGGCTTTTCTCTCAAATATAAATCAGGATTTTCACTATTTTCTTTTTTTTGTGATAATAACTTCAATTGTAGACGTTGATGGTTTACCAGAGCGAGGCAAATCACATGTCGACCTTTTTGAATACTTTGTACCACAAATAAGAATGTGATTTTGAAAAAAATAATTCGTTGTAAGCCATCTGTAACATTTTCAGATTACTAAAATTATTATTCATTATGCAGGAGTGTCAAAAAAATTGTTTATAAAACTAAGCGCGTCAACTTAGATCACCTAAACAGACGAATAATACTTGCGACTATTAGACAGTGATATCTCATATTATGTTAAATAAGGTAAGAAAACTTTTTTATTTAAGAATGGGATAGGGCCAAAATGTTCGCGGCTAACATTTTGAGCATTTACTATATTAAAATTAATGTTTTTTTATGTTTTATAACAAAGTTTGTGAATAAAAAGACTCATTAATTAATTATTACTTTTCATTTAAAACCCATATTTTTTCCTAATAAATAAAAGTTGGGCATAGGACATTGTAAAGCCAATGTAAAATCTGCAATACCATCAAATGTAAGATGTATAATTAAGTGGCCCCGATTAAAATTATTTTTTTTAAAGAACACGATTTCACATCTAAAATATGACTTTGTCATAGCAACTTTTATGTTTACAGGTTATTTTTTTTAATTTCTAATTAACTAATGCCGACTCTGTAGGTAATCCCGATTCGCCCGTTATATGCTTATCCTGATCAATTAAAAAAGAAAACTCTGACGGCAAAAAAACATGTCTATGTCAGAGTTGTTAGGGGGAACACCTGCGTGACTAGAATTTATGGTTATGTCAAGTAAACTGATGCGGATAGCTCATCCCGATTTTTCGGTAAATTATTTTTTTGGGAGTGATTTTTAATACTTACTATTTATAATTAAAATTCGGTTAAACATAAACAAAAATCCACAGAAATTAAAAAATATATATGTATTGAAAATATGCATTTTTAAATTGTGGAAATTATGTTTAAATTTCCTTCTTAATTTCCTTTTTATCCTTGTTTATATATGTTAAAAAATAGTTTTAATTAGGCTCCTGCAGGTTTACAATGTTTCTAGTCAAGATTAATAAGCTGCCTGGATATACAATTGTATCATATACAGGGTGTTTCTTAAGTAATCTAAAATATTATATGGGGCGCTTCGTTACTCAATTTTAAGACGAAAAGTTCATATAAACATGTGTGATAGGTGTTGTCGTTTATGAGATACAGGGTGTTGAATTTATTGTAATAAGTCAGTTCTGATTGTACGTGAAATTAATTTTTCCCGGTGACGCTACTGGTTTTTAGAAGTAATACGCAAAAACATGCTTATTCTGAGTGGCCTTTGAAATAATGTTGACAAGTGTACATTTTTATTTGATTGACTCTGTGTTTAGTTAATAACTATGCCAGTGTTTACTAATATTGAAATGGCTAATATGCATTTTTTGTACGGATTAGCGAATGGTAATGCCTTAGAAGCTAGACGTACGTATGCCCAGCGTTATCCAAATAATCGTTTACCATGTTCAGATACGTTTACTAAGTTACATATTCGTTTATAAGAAACTGGAACTTTTGCTAAATCGAAGAATATTATTGGACGACCCAGAACTGTGAGAAATCCCCAATTGGAAAACCAGATTCTTCAAATTATTGACCAACATCCAGAAACGAGTACAAGAAAAGTTGCAGATGAAGTAAATGTTAGTAACAAAACTGTTTGGAATATTCTAAAAGATAATTTATTGTATCCATATCACGTTCAACGTGTTCAACATTTGTTACCTACTGACTATCCATTACGCATACAGTATTGTCAATGGATTTTACGTGAAATCGCGAACAATCCGAATTTTTTGGCCAATATTCTATTTACGGATGAAGCCAACTTTTCTAGACATGGGATTATGAATTTTCATAATGACCACATATGGGCAGATGTAAATCCACATACCATATAAGTGTAAAACGATTTCAACAAACATTTTCGGTCAATGTTTGGCTTGGCATCATCGATGATTATTTAATTGGACCATTTTTCCTTCCTGTACGGTTAACCGGTGAGACATACCAACATTTTCTAGAAAATGAACTTCCACTTCTTTTGGAAGATGTACCTATTATTATATTTAAGGCGCATGTGGTTCATGCATGACGACACCACAAAGGGTTAATTGGGCAATTAATTTCATGTTACTAAAATAAAGGTATGTGGTTTAACTTTATGTTTTATTGAAGCTTCTTCAAAAAGAGATTTGCTGTAAAAATTACTTTATAAACTTCTTTTACAGAAATGCAGTGTCCATTCATGATTTCCAAATAAACCAGAGTCGAATTGTCCAAAAACCTTCACACTACGTCAAAACAAAGCGATCCTGATAACCTTGAATTAAGAAATTTCACTCCACATGTTACTTCACAATTAGTAATTTTTTGTGTACAACGTTTAGCATTCAAAAAACCACCAAATATTTTAGTGACATTAATTGTACTAACCCTTACTATATGAAAGTCCGTCTTTTATTGGCAAAATACGTTTTTAAATGCAATGACGGTCGTTTGAAACGAAATCTTTTAATCTTAAAACTGATTGAGAAGTCGCGTTTCTAGTAAAAGATAAACAATGATTACCTATCTTTTCAATTATCTACCTGAATGTAGGAAACAGAATGGAAAAATTTTTATTAAAAAAATGTGCGCACCAACTGTTGACACTAACAACAAATTTACACTTTTTGGCACGATTCACTAATAAAATATTCATAGAATTATTGGCAATTTGGAAAAATTTGTGGACCAGATGGGTAAAGGACTGGTCGGTTTAGTTTTATTACAGGGATTATTAAAGTGTCGGGTAATTGCATTAATTAACTTAAATCCAATAACGTTCACACCTTTAAAGCGGAAGGATGATTCAGAAAACACGTAAAAATACCTGCATAAATCCAAACCGTTTTTCGAATTTGCATAAAGAATTTTATATTTCTGGGAGGTCAAATATTTTTCTTTCCCACCGAAATTTAGTTATGGTTGTATATAATTTAAAATAGTAACATCAAATTGACAAATAACAAATAACTATAAAATATATTTTACTTTTTTTACGTTTTAAACAAACAGTTTCCGAACATATTTGGTTTATCGGTAATCCCCAAATAACTACAATAGATGTTTTCATAAGAATAACTTTAACTGTTGGAAAAAATAGACAAATAGTTTTGGTTATTATTCTTAGAAATGCATGATCATATTTTAATTAGGTTTAAAATATACTGTTATAAAAACTGTTCTTTGCGTTTTAGTGTACTGAGCTTTACGACCATTTGTTGTTAATTAGTTTAGTTTTTTTTTTTTATTTTTAACTGCTTTAATTTATGACTCTTAAATAAATAATACCAACACAAAATAAGAAAATTTGTATTAACCTTTCTTATAAGTAAAAATTGGTACTATTGTTGAATAAATCAAAAATCGGACAAATTTATAAAATTACACCAAACGTAACAATTAATAGTTATTTGTTTAACTAGGCAGCAAAGTAGTAGATTGACTGCCGTACTTACTCCTCCAGAAATAAGGGAGGTGGCAAAAAATATAGAGTTGAATTTGTTGCCGGAGAAGTCTCGGATGAAATATTAAGGAAATTATAAACGATTTATGGATTATTGCCTAGACAGCAAAGTAACCATACTTTGCTGCTGCCTAGGCAGGAAAAGTAATACTTTGCTGATTGATATATGTGTCGGCAAAATTAATATTTGCTGCCAATCGGAGAAAAAATCATTTTTTTGTAATACAATAAGTAGGTATGTTATAAGTCATAACTATTGGGACATAGACCAAGGACAGGTTATTTGGATCAAAATATGGCTATTGGGCCAAATATGCCTTAATATAATGTTGCTGAGAAAAAAGATACAGGGTGTTAAAGTTAATTTTTGTTTTTCGTTTTTTGCTAATAGTTTCCCTGTATATTTATAAATTGATATCAAAATTGGCACAGAGGCATAATCTTAGACAAGAAATAGTATTTTATTTACAATACCACTATCAAATACCAAACTAATAAACAAAGTTGCAACTAACGTAAGGTTTCCGTTTTGACGATAAATCAAAACTAAACACACTTTAACATAAAAGAACTCACAAAAACTCAAACTAAATGTTCTACATGGTCTCCTCCGATTTCTATGACTTTTCTAATTCTTTTTATAAAGGATTTTCGGACGTTAAAAAAAAATGTTATTCTGTCCCCTTATAAGATTAGCTGCATTTTGAATGTATCTCCAAAGTTCGTCTTGTGTATTAATTTCATTGGCATAAACTAAGGACTTCATATGTCCCCAAAAATAAAAATCTAGCGGGTTGTACTCAGGACTTCTTGGTGGCCATTGAAAATCACTGCCTCTGCCAATCCATCGTTGAGGAAATACGTCATTAAGATGATTTCTATCAGCTAATGAAAAATGAGGTGGCGCTCCATCCTGCATAAACCACATTTTTCTTCTTACATCCAGTGACAGATCATCTAAAATATCACTAAGAGTATTTTCCAAAAAGAATAAACAAGAATCTCCATTTAAATTCGGAGGAAGAACATAAGGCCCTAGTAGTTGGTCGCCTATAATGCCACACCAAATATTCAATTTTATTCAATTTAAACTCATGCTGAAAATGTCTAGCTTTAATAGCATGCAGGTTTTCTTCTTCCCAATAATGACTATTTCGCCAATTAAAAACCCCTCGTCTGGTAAAAGTTGCTTCGTCGGTGAACATAATATTCTTAATAAAGTGTCTGTCATTGCGATGTTTATTCAGAATAGGTACGTAGGTAAAACTGTAACCGTCGTGGAAGATCTGTTGGAAGTAAATTTTGAACAGGAGTGAAGTGATAAGGATGGAGGTTCTCTTTTTTTAGAATTCTAATTATAGACGACTGACTTACTCCTGTTGCTGCTGATAGATGTCGTGAACTTATTTCAGGATTTTCATCTACTCGAACCAAAAGTTCATCTTCTTGATTAGGTGTGATTTGTTTCGGTCGGCCACCCCAAATTTTTAGTGTGACATGACCCAGTTTCACCTAAACTACGATATAATCTTGCAAAAGTTTTGTGATTTGGTTGCTTCTATTTGCGTATAACATTCCATACCTTTTGGCTGCCGAGCGACCGCAAAAATTTTATTGTGCGTATACGCAAATCATATTTCGCATTTCTTCATTAGTAAAATGATTGTGACGAGGCATTTCAATCAAAAAAAGTAATGATTACTTTTAAAAAATGCAACATTACACTACATTGTCACATCAAAAATAATTTACTCTGAACAAATGACATTTACCAACAACAATTATCTGACAGTCCAAAGCATACTTTTCATAAATGAATTAATATTTGAAATCCTTTTTTAAGACTCTAAGCAGTTCGACTGCGTTTTTATCGAAAACGGTTGAAATTATCATGTTTAAACAAGAGTACCAATTTTACGTAAAAATGATGTTTACGTCATATTTTCTAATAAAAATTACTAAAAAATTTCATCAGAAAAAGTTTAGACTCAATTTGATCATTAGGAATGATCCACGTGGCGCCCTCTATGACAAAACGTAAAATTGTAAACAAAATACTATGTCTTGTCTAAGATTATGCCTCTGTGCCAATTTTGATATCAATTTATAAATATACAGGAAAACTATTAGCAAAAAACGAAAAACAAAAATTAACTTTAACACCCTGTATCTTTTTTCTCAGCAACATTATATTAAGGCATATTTGGCCCAATAGCCATATTTTGGTCCAAATAACCTGTCCTTAGTCTATGTCCCAATAGTTATGACTCACCCTGTATAATAAAATGGAAATAGCTAGCACAACCAAATCCAATATGTTGAGAAGTGAGTAGTAATTCCCGGAACTAGTGTATATGTTACAGAGAGAGTCGATTCTCCAGTAGGAGTTGACTCTTCCACTTTTACTGGTATTTTCAGTAAAAGTTGATTAAAAGCGGCAAGTGTTCAATTTCGATCAACATTTACTAGTCAGAGATGACTATACTAAGGAAAAGTATACTCTTACTGACATGAGGTAGTAACAGTTAACTATTTTTAAGGAAACGGTACTAGCTAACAAAAAACAAATTAAAAGACAAAATCAACACAGAAAGAAAAACATAGTATTAGATCTTTTAAGAAATTTGATTAATGAGTCGTTCCAAATTGGTATTTTCCCTACTTGCCTTAAAACATCCATAATGATTCCTTTGCATAAAGGAGGTGATAATTTAAAGATCAATTTCTAACTATGGCCCAATCGCGCTTCTTCCTACATTATCCAAGATCATTGAAAATTTGGTAAAAAAGGGCTTCTTTCATTTGTGGTTAAATACAAAATTCTACAGCTACAATATTTTTGTGATTTCTCAAAAGCTTTCGATTGCGTGGATCATAAACTACTCCTTAAAAAATTGCAGTAGAGGCACCTCGATCGGGTGGTTCCAGTCTTTTCTTAGTGAGAGACTGCAGCTTATAAGAGTTGATGAATTAAGGTCTTTATGCAAGCAAATAGAATATGGGGTTACACAAGGTTCGGTATTGGGTCCTATATTGTAAAATTTGTCTATTCACAGAAGCCATTAGCTCTTCTTGGAGTGACCCGGATATCACCGAACTTCATAGAATCGTTTCACATGACTTCACCATCATCAAATCATGGTGTGATTCTAACCATATGTGTTTGAACGTTTCTAAGACAAAAGTTTTACCATACACATCTGCAATTCAACCCATTATGTTAAATAATTCCAGTATAGAGGTCGTTGATTCTGTGAGATTTTTGGGACTTGTCGTTGACAGCTCTCTAATCTCTAATCTTATGATATTTATTTATTTTTTTGTTTGTTGTTTTTTTGTTGTTACCTTGACTAAATGAAAATCTTAAATTTTAAATTTTTCATATTATTTATTATTTATTTTTCTCATTGTATAATGTATACATAAAGTAGGAATAAATTTATTTTTTCTACGACTGCTATGGAATGTGGTGCTTTTGACACATTTGACAGAACAACAAAGTGACGTATTGCTGCGGGAAAAAATCTACCTCACGGGTCTTTTCCCACACCACGTACATTGAAATGGGAATTTAGCCGTGAGGTAGATTTTTTCCCACAGTTGATAGCTGCTGTTACGAAAAAATGAAACACCAGGAATGTCAATACAAAATTGCAGTAATTAATTAAAATATTAATTAAATTCGTTTTTTTTTTGTATTAAGTATGTGCCGTTTATTTTATAACCAATAATAATAATAAAATGTTATGAATTCACTTCTTTATTTTTATTATTAATATGCAGCCGTAGAAAAAGTATGGTGTGTAACACGGTGGAAAAGACACTTTTCTTACTCGTGTGTTTGTGGCCCTCGCCTTTCAGGCTCGTGCCACAAAGTTTCACACACGTGAGAAAAGTGTAACTTTTCCATCTTGTTGCACAATATCCTATTTTTTACTGACCTTTCGCAATATTTATTTTGTGAAGTTTTATTTGTTTGTATGTTTTATTACTTGTAGATACTTTTGTATTACTGTTTTAATATGTCTTGTTTTTTTGTTCTATATGATTTGCTTTTTTTTAACAGCTTTGTCCACAAATTAAAAAAAAAAATTCGACAAGAAAGCTTATTATTATTCTTAGTTAAATATTTAATTATTTGTTATATTACTGTACTACACGAGAATTGATTAATAAAATACTGAATTTCTGGTTTATTTTGAGTTTTTATTTTAGGTTATATTAAGGTACTTCCATAGATACCAGCTTCCACATATTCTTCTATAGAAGTTTGTGCAAACAAAAGTTCGAATCGTGTGGATCCACCATTATACGTTTATAAGATGAAATAAAACCTTTCTTTCTACATTTATTTTTTTCTTTTAGAATTTTTAAAACTCCCGTCAATTTTTCGGTTCATAATAAATTATACTATTGGAATTACGTTGCTAGAAGTGGAATTATACTTTTTGGAAAAATAAAGAATAAAAAATAAATGAAGTAATAGTAACTCAAGACAACTGTCAAGTTAATTTTTAAGTCTAATACTAAAAGAAATTTATTCTGTATTCTAAATATGGTAATTCCTAAATAATGAAAAAAACCTCAAATGCAAAATAAAGAATAGGTGAAAATTAAGGGGATACACTTCGTTTTTAATTACCGAAATGGATTTTGACACGATCTCTGAAAACAGCTGAAGTTCGTTGTCGCAGACAAGAGGTACATCCTGTCATTAACCAAAAATGGCACCTGGATTCCTCTCTCTGCTGTTCCATATTGCATCAGGTTTGTACTAAGGGAAATAACTAAAATTTTTACCAATTAAAAACTAATATTTTTTTGCATTTAAGGATCTAGGAGTAGTTTCAAAATCTTACCAAGCTCTATTCATGTCAAAATCAAAATTATTTTTTAACATTAAGTAAAAACCAAAAATTGAATTTGACTGAACAATGAAATTTGGATAAATTTTAGGAGTTTCTTCTTAAAAAGTATTTAAACTGATTTTTTAAAAACATATTTCATTTAAAATAATACTTCTTATGGTACCAGTTTTCTTCGAAAGTTGACCTTTATTACCATTCTGTTATTTTTCTATTTACTAAGTAATTTTATTTTATTTTGACACCTTATTTAAACGTTGTATTGAGTTTGTTCCTGGTAAGGATATTTTTCTGAGCATTGATTCTCACTTTTCAGAAGAAAACTTCGCCTTCATTTGATTGTTTGTGACCTTGTTCGTTCTTCTATAATTAACAGGATTCCAAGCACCGTTAAAATAGTTAAATTATTTTGTTTGTCTACAGATGTGGTTAGTGTCACCGTTTTGGCAATCTAAATCAAATCTACCAAAAATACCTATACTGATATTTCTGATATTTTGTATTTTTTATAAAATAAGGATACAATTTTAGTTTAAAGTCACCATAATAATTAACAACCATGTTAGTTAAAAATATATTAATAGAATACTCTGATCTGCATAAAATATAACTCAAGAACTAGCCGCTGACAATGATATAAGTAAATCATCTATTTTGAGATAAACTGAAGAAGATAACTTGGTTATCGAAACGCGCGTCAGACATATAAAAGTGTGTGTTGGTGTAGTGGTAGTGTAAACGGTTTTCGGTATTAAATTTAATTACTGAAAAATAAGTTTTAAATATTATGTGACATTATCTTCATTCTACGTAAAGTTTTGTGATAGAGACAGCTCTTCTAGCGAATTAAGGTTGTATTCTAAGAGTTAAAACAATCAGTATTTACCCAACACATTATTTATTATTAGGGTGAATTATACAAAGACACAATTTATACAATAGGTTAGGTTAGGTCCAACTAACCGGTCCCCAAATATTTATCTATCAATGTTTAATGCTAAGTTCAGTTTTTAACTGGTAATCTGTCCAATCACCGTATTTATCAGACATCGCTCACTTCAAATTCTTTTATAAAAAAAAACTAGGTCTGCTCGTCAACCAGCACCCCCTAGCGTGAGAAAAATCAGACAGCCTGTCATTAGGAATGGCAGGAAAATACGATTTGAAATCGATGGAACACAAAAATATTAAGAAAACGGGTATAAGAGATATGGGCAATATAAAAATGTTAAGTACTAGAAAAAAAGAAGAAAACGAAAAGAATTGAGCAAAGTGCTCACTAGATCTAGATCTAATAATGCTGTAACTTTAACTTGTGTTAAAATATAAATGTTTTTCAGCACCTAAATCCCTCCCTGAGTTAAAAGCTCAAATACTCGGACGAATATTGCACACTTGTTGTTAATATATTAAAAGTCGGTTGACGTTCCAGTTTCAACGCTACAATAAAAAATATGTCAACATTGTTGCCTTTGCAATTCGAAAATGACACGAAATTTCAACTCACGACTCAATAATCTGAATGAAAACGATGTAAAAGTGTTTGTTTTGTAATAGATGCCAAACCGTTTCCTCTCGTATCATTATAGATTAATATGTGTAACTCATTTTTTTTTAAATGAAGAACGAATTGTATCTAAAAAAATCTTCATTTAATGTTGACATCCCTACTTTTGCTACCCGGGTTTATTGGCATTATTGTAATATCTGGATAAATTAATTATCCTACAGCACAATGTACATCTCATTTATCGAGGTGGATGTTCAAATTTTTTCTCATTTTCTTTTCAATAAAATATCCTTACTACAGTTTCCTTTAATTTACGTTGCTATTCCGTTCGAGAAACCAATCAACGAATTTTTGCCTACATAAAAGCCACATTTGATATTTATTAAGAAATCTCTTGCATAGTTTGTAAAACTTTTTGCTACAAGACGAGTTTGAGTACCTATTTTGATTTTGTGTCATAACTGAAAATATTTTTCTAAGATATTTTGAGCAAAACTACTTTTTTTAAATTAGCTTTTGTAAGTTGAATGACAGCTGATTCGATAAACTATCATCGTCAGATTGACATAATATTATTGAAGATATATTTTGTTTATTCAAGGAAAGTTATCTATTACTTAAGACTAGACCAAGTATTAAAGTAATAAGATGTAAGTACTTCCCTTAAGTTCAGTATAACTGTGCAGTGATATAGAAAAACCAGGAAAAAACTATATTATGCTGATCTTTACAATAACTTAATATTTTTGTATTACATTGAAATAAATTGTGTTTCCCAACGTGTTTCACACAATTTTTTTAAATTTTAAATAGGATTTTATTTATAATTGAATTCAGATTCATACATACATAGGTAAAGAAGTAAATAGTTCAGTACTTATTAGTTTTCTATAGTATGTACAAAAAGTACGATGAGTAATAAACCCTAATTAAGTATGCAAAACCTTTAAAGGGAGCACATGAAATTTTTGATAAATCTCTTACTTTAAATTACATTTCTTCCGTAAATCTAAACACCAGGTAGATCGACCCCGTATTTGTTTCAGTTGTAGCAAAGTTTAGGGTTTCTTCATTGTTAAAGGATTAGCAGATAAGCAATAACGCAATGCAGTGGTGTGTATTTTGAGAAAAAAAATACGTTTTAAATTATAATATAATAAAAAATGAAAAGAAATAATTATTGGAATACCTTTATTACTTACATTTTATTCTATGTCCGACTCGGAAGAGGAAGAATCGTTGTTGGCATTAATAATAATAGGGTCGATTAAATCATCACAAATATTGTCAATTTTCCACATATTTGCCTATACTTTGATAACATGCTCGATACAGTTTGTCCAATTTTCCTTACTAACATGACTTACAGGACTCTCAAACAATTTCACAACATCGTTTATTTTAAAAGTAGTATTTTTTTTCCAACTTCCCACTTTACCTGAGCCCATAATATTAATTCTATGGGATTAAGTTCACAATGATAAGGGGGAAGTCGAAGAACTGATATACCACGAGAAGAAGCCATTTCTTCTACAATGTAGGTTTTGTATTTATTCTTGTTCATTTTTGCAATTCTGTAATGTTCTTTCCTTAGTGGATCTTTTGGAAACTCGAAATAAGCCACTCCAAAAGCTCTGCTTTACGCCAACGACTTGTGGGCAATGCTTCTCGTAACCGTGAATGGTAACTTGCGTTGTTCATAACAATAACAGCCCCTTTTGGAATCAGATCCAACATTTGAACAAACCATTCCTCGAAGACATCTCCATTCATATCTTCGTGATAGTCCCCCGTGCGTTTTGAAATAAAAGTTAATAATTCACCACCAACAAAACCTTCAGAACTTCCAACATGGACAATGATAAGTCTTTTTCCTTTTCCAGATGGTGGCTGCAAACCAAACGACAAACCTTCCACGAATGCCTGCCTTCCGCTTTTAATGTTTTCATCTTGCCAAGATTTGGAAACTGTATATCTAGCATTTATCCATGTTTCGTCTAAGTAGAAGATTTTCAAATTTTGTTCTCTGGCATGTCGAATGCTTCTTAAATAGTCTCTTCTCCAAAAAACTATTTCCGGTTTATCTATCAAGAGAGATTTTCTATTATGTTTTGTATATCTGAAACCCACATCTGACCTAAATCGTATATTCTTTAGCATAGCTGCAACTCATTCGTTCAATATAAAATGTACCTTACGGTATACCCTCTTAAAATATATTTTGGTACGTCTATGAAAGTTAAAGGTATGAAATTAAATTTTATGAAATGAAATTTTATTTATAAGTAGGTACTTATACCAAGTATGGTGACCACCGATGATCAAAAACAAAGTTAAAGAACTGTAGATGAAGTTGGAAAATGTAATGGGAGTCAAAAAATTGTTTTGGACATTGAAAAACAAAAAAGAAAGGAGAAAATGGAGAATAAAGATTGAAAGAGCAAAGGGAGAAGCCTAGAGCTCAATGTAGATAATTATGTAATAAGTTTGGAAACCCTTCTTCAAGTTTCCAAACTATTTTGTGACATTGACATTGGTTTTTTTCCTTTCTTCATTAAATTTTATATTTACATATTTGGGTATTAAATCCAGGGTAAGTCAACAGTAATTTTAAAAAAAGATGATTATAAATCTAAAGTGAATGATTTCATAATGTCAAGTAATGTCCAAATTCTAAAGGACATCTGTCATTGAGCATTGAGGAAGAGCAATTTTTTTGAATGTTTTTAATGTTCTTAATGTGATTTTTGGTCACCTAAAGCGCCAAATTACCCAATCAATAAGAACCATAATTACCACCAAACATTCGAAACTTGTAATCTACAATCAGATTTATTTTAATACAGTTTTTTGTTTTGAGTTAAGATCTATTTTGTTTTTAATTTGGGACAATATGTATCATACGCTCACAACAAACTTCTGCTTCTACAGAACATTTGTTTTTGATTTATATTTGATAAATTTATAATTATTTGGTAAATTTATTTGTATTAAAATTATTGTTGCATTTGTCTTTGTACTTATGTAATTTTATTAAAATCCATATCAGGTACAAGTGGTTATTGACACTACTGTGATTATTTTGCGTTTATTTTACATAAAAATTGTTTTTAATTGTTACTAGCTTTTGCTCGAATAAACTTAAATGTTATGATCAGTTTTTAAAACAAAATATTCTAATTCTTTTTGCTTTAATCCGTTTGGAAAATTTGACTGATAGATCAGTTCACAGATAAGCTTACTTGTATTAAATTTATTGTACTAACTCTTACTTTTTGGAAAAAATTGTGATTTTAAACCTAATTTTTTCAATTAAACTTGGAAGTTGAGTTAAAATAAGAGTTTTTTATTATCTTCTTTCTTGCATTAATATTATTATGATATTTTGTTATCATTATGTATCATAATTATTTGTTTATATTATTTGTTATCCCCAAAATCCCTAGATATAAAATTTGTTTCTAAAAATATGTTCAATTTCGAATATTATTTTATTTATCTTAATAAAGTGGTATTTAGTAAAATCTCTTGTGTATTTTTGCTAAAGTACTTAGTTTTATTCCAAAATAATAATTTATATTTCACCCTGGTTTTTAAAAAGTAAAATCGTTCCCACCTTGTGAAAGCCCTCCCATTCATCAATATTTAAGCCAATAAAAAGGATGAAACGACAAAACTCGTAACACACCTTACGAATCATTAAATTGCACCTGCATCAACATAATGTCTGCCAAGAAAAAAAAATGGCTTTTAAAATGGGCGCGCAAGTTTACCTGACCTCCTTCCGAAGGACACTAGGTCCATAAATTGTATCAAAAGTATTTGTGTCCATAATATAACGTGGTGGTTGAAAATTTTCTCAGAAAAAAAATTCACTTTTGGACAGAATGTCAGTGGCGTAGTTAATTTAAAATATTCGTAATGATGTTTAGGAATTTTAATACGTAATTTTTTTATTTCAAATATTTGATTAAAATTAAACTCTCATATTTTAAGGATGTATCTAATCTCCGAAAAGTTTTATTTAAATGATAATCACGATCTAATTATTCAAAGAATAATTGGGAATATTATGCATAATTAGTTACTCTCAACAAATATAAGAATATTGATTTATTTTTAATTTTCGTACGCAATGAAGGTAGTTAATACTTGATAGAAGACTTTTTAAAATAGTTAGTATTTCTAATTGAAATTTAATTAAACCTTTTATTTTTCTTTTGGCGTTTTTAATAAGGTTTTCTTAAAACGTATTAAGAATGTATTCTCCACGTCCATATGGACCTACACCCATTGTGTTAGCTAATATAAACCCGTCAATGTCCCTTTATGAACGCCTTCGAATTCTGTGAAATAGATTTTGTTTGCACCGGAGAAAATGACATTTACAGGCTGTTTGAAGACAGTTTTTATTTTATTAAACACTCGGGGTGGCAGCCCTAGGGTCTATGAAAGGTTTTAATGGGTATCTGGTAAAAGAATTGATTCAATGTCTGCTTTTTGAAAGACACTTCACGGGTGTTATAGATTTTTATACGATCAATAGAAAGAAGCCATTTATCACTAAATTTATATTATCAGATATAACATTCTGTTAAATCGTTTTTTAAAAACCATAAATGACTCTAAAAACACTTATTCGTAATTATCAGAATATACCAGAGTTCAATTATATTAATAAAAAGATACTAGAAGATGGGTTAGTACAGGGTTATTCATTATAAATGTCCCAGCCCTTACGGTAGTTATTATTGCATAAACAAAACAATTTTTAAAATAAAAGTTGTGTGGTTATAAACTAATTCTATTAAAACATTAACCAAAGTACAGTGGCGTGCTAGTTTAGGGGACACAATAAAAATATTCGTTTTTTTAAATGAGACAAAGCATCAGTAACTTTCTCAAAGTTAGGATGGTTGTCAAAACAGTTAAAAAATCTAAGAAATTGGATTCAAACATGACATAATTAGTTCCGTTACTGTTTTGTGTTTTACAAATCTATTTTTGTTATAAATAATTTTAAAAATATAAATATGAGACTGGGTTGTCACGAATACTCCGTTAAAGGTGTACAAAAATATTAATAACGATCAGACACACCTACTTGTCAGAATATAAGCCAATAACAAGTACCTAGCTTTGCCAAAAAATATTTCATTTAATTTTACAACACACATTTTGTTCCAAACAATAAAAATAAAAACATGAGCGTAGTCGATTTTTTAATTAATAAACTATACTTAAATGAAATGAATAAAACCTATTTCTTCAGTATTCTATAAGAAAAATATCGATAACGATATATACAGGAATGTTCCTAAATCAAACTTGGGATAAATGCAATTGTAGATTTGTGATCTGTAATGTGCGTATCAAAAACTACTGCAGAACATTGATAATGAATTTTTAAATCATCCAGATTTTTATTTAAGCTACGTATATTTTGTTTAAAAAATTTAATTGTTTCCTTAGACTGCATCATCCAACTCTACTGTATCAAAGGCCTTGGGATGGTGCAAAATACCTGTTGTATTTACTTGAATAATAAGTGGAAACCACAGTAAAAATAGTTTTATTAGTGCTTCGAATACAAACCCATATAAAATTTTTTATGTCACACTTGACACTATTTTTATGTCACAAAATCAACAACATTTTCTAAAAAATTTCCATAACAACATTTCAGATGTTTTAAGTTACAACTAAATTAATAAATATCCTTATGCAACATCCTCCCACCTTTGCAATTTTTAACTGTCACAAAAATTGAAAACAATATTACTTAAATCGAACAGGTTTTTTAACAATTCGACCACTACGTGTGGTGACATTGGACGACTCTATTAAATTATCTGTCACATTTGAAGGTTGACATTTTTCATCGATGTTTTTTGAAACACTCTCAGTATTATCTGAGTTGTATATTTCTAATGGATAAATTCTTTGAACAGGTCTTAGTAATTCTCCATTTTTTGTTTTGAGTTTTACCAATCGTACTTTTCCATCCCGTCCTGGATAAATATCTACTACTAAAGCTAACAACCAATCAAGTCGATTGATATTATCAGACCCCACCAATACTACCTCTCCAACCTTTACTTCGTATACGTTTTTCTTATAATCTCTGAGGTTTTTAAGTTGACCCAAATATTCAGACCTGAAACGTTTTCTAAGTTGCTCCGATAAGTTTTTCCTATATTTTGCACGTCTAGAAAGAAAATTTGAATCTATTTTATCACAATCTACTATTCCACTACTTTTGATATCCCTAACAAACATGGCAGGCGTTAATGCTGAATATTCCTCAAGCGTATCAGATACATAAGTTATTGGACGATTATTTATTATATTTTCGCAATCACATAAAACTGTTGTTAACTCTTCATAACTTAAACAAGCCCTACCAAGAACCTTTCTTAAGAGTTGTTTCAACAGTCTAACCAAACGCTCCCAAAATCCTCCCCACCACGCAGCTGACGGAGGAATAAATTTCCAGTCAATAATATTCAGTGTTGAAAATTTTTTAATTTGCTCCCAATTCAATTTTTTAAAGTAGTTGGCAGCGCCAACAAAATTCCTTCCATTGTCACTGTAAATCGTTACTGGTCTCCCTCGTCTAGAAATAAATCTACGAAGAGCTTGTAAGAAAGCTTCTGTAGAAAGTGAAGTTACTAACTCAATGTGAACTGCCCTATATACTGCACAGGTGAACAAAACAATCCAAGCTTTTGTTTTATCTCTTAAAAATAATGGCCCAGCAAGATCCACACCAGTCACATCAAAAGCACAAGCGTCACGAACTCTATTTTGAGGCAATGCCGTGGGAATGGGCTCAATATTTTTTGATGAATATCTCTTACAGGGAATACATTCACGAATAGCATTTCGAATCGTTCTACGACCACCCAATATCCAAAAGCGTTCTCTCAAATAACTTAAAAGACCAACCACTCCTACATGACAATTTTTTTGATGTTCCTCCATTATTAATCTTTTAACCACTACATGATTGGAAGGCAAAAGAATTGGAGTTAAGAAATCAAAATCATCATCGCGATTAAGAAGTCTTGTTTTAATTCTAATAATGCCTTGTGTGTCTTTAAATGGGCACAAAGATTTTATCGACTTATTTTTATCCAAATTTTCAAAACTTTCCTGTTGTACAAACTTAAGAACCAACAATTCACTGTCAATATATTCTTGAACTGATATCTCTCCTTTCTTACGTTTTCCACCATTTCTACAATTAAAAATAAAACGTCTCAACCAAGCCACCATTCTCACAATTTTGCTATATTTTGAGAAATATCTGTAACACCAATCTACTTCAGATACTGTAAAACAAGTCACAACACCTTTTATTTTTTCTTCTAAAATTTCTGTTTCGGCGTACTCTACTTCATCACAAAACCAAACACAGGAAGGACTTTTAAGCCAATCAGGACCCTCCCACCATTTTGATGTTAGCAATTTGCTACTGGAACATCCACGTGAAGGCAAATCAGCTGGATTCAAATGACCTGGAATATATCTCCACTGATCCGGTGATGTAATTTTTACAATCTCATCCACTCTGTTTCTAACAAATACAGACCACTTGTCTTTTTCGCTGGATCCATGCAAGAACCGTAGAGGAATCCGTCCAAAATAAATATTCTATCTGAATATAAGCATGTGAATCTAAAATAGACTGGGCTAAACGTGATCCTATTAGAGCAGCCATTAATTCCAAACGCGGAATCGTCATTTTTTTCAAAGGAGAAACTCTAGTTTTAGCTTGAACGAAGTGAAGAAAAAACTTCTGAATCGCGTTCAACTCGAAGAAAACATACAGATGCATATGCATTTTTACTAGCATCACAGAATACATGCATACTTAGTTTTGTTTTTCCTTCGACTATGGAAAATGACCTTGGAATTTGAAACTGATATAAAAATTTCAATTCCTTTGCCCAAATCTCAAACTCTTTTCTAAAAACTTCTGGCAATTCCTCATCCCATTGAATTTTTAAATCCCAAGACCTTTGTAAAAGTAATTTCGGGCAAAGTGTTACTGGACAAATAAAACCGATTGGATCAAATATTTTATTTGTCACTGATAATAAAAACCTTTTCGTTATCTTATTATAATCTAACTGTTTAAAATTATCACAAGAAATAAATAAACAATCCTTCTTTCTATCCCAAACTAAACCTAAAACACTCGAACAGGGACCATCAGATTTAGAAATTTCTGGATCAGTGTATTCCCAAAGACGTAAATCAAACTTAGCCTCAGCCATTAATTCCGTAGATTCCCTTCTAAAATTCTCAAGATCATGTAGATTTTCGACACTAGTTACACAATTATCTACATAAAAACTCCTTTTAGCTTTTCCACAACGTTTTCAGAATATTTACTTTTACCATTCTGACATTCACCCAAAATATTCTGAATATGAAACTGAATAACACCTCCTAACAAAAACGGACTGCTTGTGACACCAAATACGACTCGACAATGTCTGTATGTAATCAAATTTCCTTCTTCATCTTCCCATAAAAACTTTAAATAATCTCGATTATATTCACTTAAACCAATCTGAAGAAAGGCCTTTTTAATGTCTGCAATAACACCAATTTCGTGCATCCTGAACCTAAATAAAATAGTAGGAATCTGTTCGATCAAATTGATACCTTTTTCTAGACAATCATTCAAACTTGGAGAATCCTTTTCATGCGATGAAGCATCGAAAACTGGCCTAATTTTTGTAGTTTGACTGCTAAGTTTGATAACTGGCCTATGTGGAAGATAATAACCACTTTTATACGTTGACTCCTCAACTACTTTTTTCAATGATGCCTTCTGCAAGCCATTCATCAAACACCTTTTCCATACTCAAAAAATATCCACTATTTTTTAATTTATTAATAGTACCATTCAATCTGCGAAGTGCTAAATAATAATTAGAAGAAATGCTAGGATGTCCTTCAATCCAAGGTAGATCAACAATATACCTACCACTTTCATCCGTACATACATGGTCATAAAAATCTCTCATTAATTCTTCATCCCTGACCTTTTTAGTTTTCTGTTCAACAGGATCCCTAATTCCTAAAAGCTCTAGATCCCATAAATAACTAACTTTAGAATTATTAACCAACATACAAGTTACCATTGATGCTAAATTTTCAGATCTGGTATCACACAAATATTTGCCCATTAAACTCCAGCCTAAGTATGTCTCCACTGCGGTTAAGTTGCTAGAGAGCTGCAAAATTTTACCAGTTAACAATTTTCCTATAACATCAGCTCCAATCAATAGTTCCACTTCTGAAAATGGATCATCTATAAAAACAATACCTGCTTCATCCAACTCTTTCTGCAAGGAATCTGGCGAGGCCCCATAAATATTGACACATATTTTTGGTTGATTTAAACACTGAAAAGTACAATTATAAGTTTTGTTTAAATTACTGACGTGAACTTTGTATAAAGAATGCTCTTTTTCTTTACTTGTGAGCCCCCAAATAGAGAATGAATTATTGTCTCATTGGAAATAATATTATAATTCATTTCAACAGCTGTTTTGTGTAAAATATATGAACTTTGTGAACCAGTATCTAATAAAACTCTTACCTTCTTTTCTTTGCCCATATCATTTCTCAAAATTACTAAAAAAGTTTGCAAAACAATTTTGGGTAAATTACTAAGACTTGTTAAATTATTTTCTACAATCGAATCTATTTATCAATTTCAAAATCATTACTTTTAGGGCATAGAACAGTATTATGTTTTTTGTTTGCATTTTTCACACCTAATATATATTCTACATTTATTTTTTAAATGACCAGGTTTTAGACAATTAAAACAAGCACCTGCTTTAATTACTACATCCTTTCTTTCATCCAATGTCATGTTTTTAACTTTTGGACAATTACAACTTCTGTGACTGTTAACATTACAAAATATGCATAAGGATACGTACGTGCTTATTAAACCTGTTGCCGTGGGAACTTGATTACAATATGGCTTTTTGTGTTCCTTCTTTGTGGATATAACTGCAGAACCGGTCTTGGCTAAGTTCATTTTTTCTTCGTTCTCTACCTCGATACGAATAAAATTAATCAAATGTTCCAATCTATCTTGTGGTTTTGCTTCGGAATTAGAGCTGAAAGATCGCTGCCATATTTTCAGTAGACCTTCGGGTAAACAAGACTCCACCAAAGGAAATAAAATGGATGAATACTTATCAGTAGTTATGCCAAGAGTTTCTAAAGCTCTCAGTTGACACTCAAGTTTGTCATAAAGTTCCGAAAGTGAACGGACAGGAGAGGTTACCAAAGCAAGCAAATTTCGAATATACATTTCAATAAGTAGTTCTTCTCTGCCAAACCTACTTTTAAGAGCTTCAACTGCTTTGGGATAGTTTCCTTCAGTGGGTGGAAAACTTTCTACTACTCTTCTTGCTCTGGATCCAGGTTCTGTACATTGTAACAGATAACTAAATTTTTCTTCATTGGATATACATAGATCTTCATCAATTTTTCGAAATAGTCCCCAAAAATGCATCCAGTCGCAGAGATCACCACCAAATTTTTTCAATTCAATCTGAGGCATTCTGAATTTTTTCGTAATAGAAGACTGGCTTACAAGTTGTCCATCGTCGTTTGATTTAACAGTACTCAAAAAAGAAATTTGTTCTCTAACTTGAACAAACCTTTTCAGATAAAAATCCGTTTCACTTGTCTCATTTAATAATTCATCTTCACTTACATCTTCTTCAAGTAAAATCTCAAATATCTCTTTGTTCAAATTAACCATTTCTTCATGTTTATTTTCAAGAATTTTAAGTAGAGCCATAATTTCATGATGTGTAACATCCTTTTCATTAATCTTCTTCAGAAGACTATCATATTCTTTTGTAAAAGACTGCCTGAGCACTGATCTTACTTTCTTTAATTTTTCCATATTATTCAAGTTCTATATCAGGAATTGTCCTGTCACGGTCGCCAAATGTTGTATTTACTTGAATAATAAGTGGAAACCACAGTAAAAATAGTTTTATTAGTGCTTCGAATACAAACCCATATAAAATTTTTTATGTCACACTTGACACTATTTTTATGTCACAAAATCAACAACATTTTCTAAAAAATTTCCATAACAACATTTCAGATGTTTTAAGTTACAACTAAATTAATAAATATCCTTATGCAACAATACCAATAGTAACATACATATCTGTGACATAGACTTTGGGTTTTTCATTTTTGGTTCCCATTAGTCACATTTGAGATGTGGATGGTTTACTTCCTTTACCAATAGTAAGTAACTGAACCAATGTTATCAAATTCAACCATTATAATTATACAGTGTGTAAAAGCCAAATGGAATAAATTCATTATTTCGGTTACTGTACTTATTTATAAAAAATCCCAAAACACGTCAAATTTAAATTATAACTTGACATTCTTTAACGTGAAAATGCAACACCTACCTTCAACCCCCTTAGAATGACAGGTACAACCCCCAATTTTTTAAATGGGAAGTATAGGCTTGTGATATATCATTTGAAATGTCTCTTCATTCTCTATGTTATTGTTTTTAAATTTAATGCAAAAATTAACATAAAAAAATTAATATCATGTTGTTATCGAAATAATACAATCAAAAACTAAAATGTAATGCAAAACGTAATAAAATGTAGAACACGAAAAAGAACTATGAATGTTAATGAAGTAGATGTTCAAAATGTTCTCCGCGAACATCTTGGCAACATCCTAATCTCAAATAAAACTGTCTTCTAACATTATTTAATATATCAGGCGTGATCGACCTAATCGCAAGCGTTATTCGTTCTTTTAAGTCATTTAAATCATATAAGGTTTAGTTTTGTACACATGGCTCTTCACATATCCCCATAAAAAGAAATCTAATAATGTAAGATCAGGTGGCCATTCAATCGATCCTCGCCTCCCTATTCACCGATTGGGAAATATTGTATCGAGGTACTGTCGGACATTAAGTTGGTAATGTGGTGGTGCTCCATCCTGCTGAAACCATATCGTATTCGCTGGAACTTGAGGGTTACCTGGAACAGGATATAAATTTGCCAACGTTGGAATGACATCATTTTGAAGTAGTGCCAAATAATTGTTGCCATTCAAGTTGCCCTCAATTAAAAAGGGACCAATAATATTGTTCCCTACAATCCCTGCCCAAACATTAACCTTTTGAGGGTATTGAGTGTGTTCTTCTCTCATCCAGTAAGGAATTTCCGTGGACCAGTAGCGGCAATTTTGCCGATTAGCATGACCGTTAAGTAAAAAAGGACACTCATCAGAAAACATAACGTCTTTTAATTGGATAATATTGTTATCCAACATGTCCATCATTTGCTCACAAAAAAAAGTTCTCCTATCAAAATCGTTTTCCATGAGTTCCTGAGTAGGCATCATCTTATACGGATGCAATTTATTTTCTTTTAATATGTTTGCTATCGATGTATGGCTAGAATTGAATGTAGTGGATGCCTGTCTACTCGATGTATGTGGGTTTTCCTGAAACTCAAGCAACACATCTAATTTGAGTTCATCACTCAGTGCATTGGCAGCTGCTTTTTTTATTTGCCTTACATGACCAAACTCGTGAAACTGCTTTTCTATTTTACTTATTGTTCCTTGGGATATAGGCGGTAAATTAAGAAATATCTCATGAAATAGGCGAGTTACTTCCTGTTGTGTTCGGATGTTATCTCCGTAACCAATCATTTGTAAAACTGTTATTTCATGCATTTCCGTTAATCTAACCATTTTTCAGAATTGAATTGAACAAACTTTATACTTAAATTACAACAATGACAACTTAAATAAAACAATTTACTACTGCTTGTTAAAATAGCGTTGCCACGACAATTCTTTAAAGTTTTTTAATGGTTACCATCTAAAAACCACATTGCTATGGTTTTTGTTCACTTTCTCATTAAGTTTTAAGTATATTGTAATAAGTTTCGAGCATATTTTAGCAAATTTCGGTAACAACATGATATTAATTTTTTTTTATGTTAATTTTTGCATCAAATTTAAAAACAATAACATTTTTGAATAGAGAATGAAGAAACCTTTCAAATGATAAATCACAAGCCTATACTTCCCATTTAAAAAATTGGGGGTTGTACCTGTCATTCTAAGGGGGTTGAAGGTATAATTTAAATTTGACGTGTTTCGGGATTTTTTATAAATATGTACAGTAACCGAAATAATGAATTTATTCCATTTGGCTTTTACACACTGTATATTAATCCTATAAATAACCAACTTAATAATACAGAAAGTCTAATTTTGTAAATATAAAGCTTAAAAAAAGCTATAACCGCTTTATTCAAGATAGTTGTGATGAATAACAAACTTAAAAAAACCGTTATTGACTCTTTTCCGTTTAATTGATTAACAAAATACGTTCCTTTATTTATATTATAAAATTTATTTGTTTATTTACCAAATTAATTTCTTTACTTTCTTGACCCCGATATATACTTGAAAGGAAAGGAAATGTATTTTACGTATTTTTTTTAACTGCGGCTTCTTTCTAATAATTTCTTATATACTTTATGATTTTCTACTGTTAATCTATTTAGTATTTCTTAGCCAGTTTTTTTTACTAAAAACTATTACAAACGGAAATTGTGATGGATTCGAATATTTTATATTACCATATATTTGGGTAACAAAACATTCAAGGAATTGAGAAATTTAGGTAAAGGCCTAACTAAACAATTCAATATGGGATGGAACTTTTATAAATTCTCAAATTCAGAAAAAAATCTTAAAAGCTTTTGTTGCAAGGCCCACCGAAATATTTGAACAAACAATGACCATCACCGACAAAAGAAGTAAAATATTAGCACATGTACAGAACGAGTATTTCAATCAAATTAACAATTGGTCAAAAATTTTATACATTTTATGACATTATTCGTTTTATTTCAATTCATTTCTGAAATGGTCTAAAAAATAAAATTGGTACCATGCTAAATACAATGAAACAGTTATTTGTAAATGCAATTATTATAAAAATAAGAATAAAAAACTTTCAGATATCTATACTCAAGATAATGGAACTCCTCAAGGATCAACTCTCAGTACATCACTTTTCTTGGTAGCAATTAATGAAAACATCCAGTGGTCTGCTACCACAATATAACAATCTATTAAATCTCTAAAGAGTGGTCAGAGAAGACAGGTCTACGTTTTTCTATTAAAAAGACCAAAGTAATGTGTTTCTCAGTAAAAAAAACAAATAAACCCACCAAAGTTAACACTATATATGGACAGAATCTGCAGTATGTAGAAGAACATCGATTTCTAGGAATGATACTCGATTCAAAGCTCACTTGGAACAGCCACATTCAATAACTTAAAAAATCTTGCACGCAAAACATGAACATCCTTAAAGTATTAGCAAACCCAATTACTAACTGTATATAAAACACAAGTTAGAAGCAAACTCGATTATGGTTCAATAGTTTATTCTTCAGCCAAGAATAGTCTATTGAAACAACTGGACGTTATACAAAACACTGCATTAAGAGTTGCACTCGGAGCTTACAGAACCAGTCCAGTGGAAAGCCTCTACGCGGAAGCTAACGAGCCACCTCTTACAATCAGAAGACACAAATTGAGTTTACAATACGCAGCTAAAATCGGAGCTAACCCCAATAACCCTACTTATTCATACACCTTCTCTGATCACTTCCATTCGATTTTCGAACAAAAGCCAAATCTATCCACATCATTTAGCAAACTTCAATTTTCCAAAAATTATTCCAACCAACTTTAACTATCCCCCCTGGGCCATAAAAATCCCCAAATGCAATACAAATCTTCTACAGTACCCTAAATCCAACACTCCGTCAACCCTGATTCTGCAACATTTTGAAGAGATCAAAAACAAATATAAAAACCACTGCCAGATATACAGGGTGTTTCTTAAGTAATCTAAAATATTATATGGGGCGCTTCGTTACTTAATTTTAAGACGAAAAGTTCATATAAACATGTGTGATAGGTGTTGTCGTTTATGAGATACAGGGTGTTGTACGTGAAATTAATTTTTCTTGGTGACGCTACTGATTTACATTTTTTTATTATTTTATTACAAGCAACATGTGTTAAACATAAAGAAAAAATAATACATTTCATAGCAAATGTTCAAAATGTCCACCTCCAGCTAAAATGCAAGAATCCGCTCGATGTCTAATGGATTGTCGAATACGTTCGAAGATACCAGGATTGTTGCGAATAACATTACAGCCGTCTATGATACGATTTTGAAGATCTTGTACGTTTAATATCAGTGTTGTGTAAACAAGCGATTTCAAATATCCCCACACACAAAAATCCAGAGGATTGTGTCCAGGTGATCTAGGGGGCCACGGGTGTGGAGATCCTCGTCCGATCCAATGGCCTGGAAAAACATTATTTAAAAACTCGCGTACAATCACTGAAAAATGTGGAGGAGCTCCGTCATGCATGAACCACATGCGCCTTCTAATAATAATAGGTACATCTTCCAAAAGAAGTGGAAGTTCATTTTCTAGAAAATGTTGGTATGTCTCACCGGTTAACCGTACAGGAAGGAAAAATGGTCCAATTAAATAATCATCGATGATGCCAAGCCAAACATTGACCGAAAATGTTTGTTGAAATCGTTTTACACTTATGGTATGTGGATTTACATCTGCCCATATGTGGTCATTATGAAAATTCATAATCCCATGTCTAGAAAAGTTGGCTTCATCCGTAAATAGAATATTGGCCACAAAATTCGGATTGTTCGCGATTTCACGTAAAATCCATTGACAATACTGTATGCGTAATGGATAGTCAGTAGGTATCAAATGTTGAACACGTTGAACGTGATATGGATACAATAAATTATCTTTTAGAATATTCCAAACAGTTTTGTTACTAACATTTACTTCATCTGCAACTTTTCTTGTACTCGTTTCTGGATGTTGGTCAATAATTTGAAGAATCTGGTTTTCCAATTGGGGATTTCTCACAGTTCTGGGTCTTCCAATAATATTCTTCGATTTAGCAAAAGTTCCAGTTTCTTGTAAACGAATATGTAACTTAGTAAACGTATCTGAACATGGTAAACGATTATTTGGATAACGCTGGGCATACGTACGTCTAGCTTCTAAGGCATTACCATTCGCTAATCCGTACAAAAAATTCATATTAGCCATTTCAACATCAGTAAACACTGGCATAGTTATTAACTAAACACGGAGTCAATCAAATAAAAATGTACGATTTTTGCGTTGGTTTTCAAATTTGACACTTGTCAACATTATTTCAAAGGCCACTTAGAATAAGCATGTTTTTGCGTATTACTTCTAAAAACCAGTAGCGTCACCGGGAAAAATTAATTTCACGTACAATCAGAACTGACTTATTACAATAAATTCAACACCCTGTATCTCATAAACGACAACACCTATCACACGACATGTTTATATGAACTTTTCGTCTTAAAATTGAGTAACGAAGCGCCCCATATAATATTTTAGATTACTTAAGAAACACCCTGTATATTCATAAAACGGTACCGTCCTGTACATTTAAAGGAATACCGCATCTCCCAACTAAAAAAAAAACAATAATTACCGGAAATATAAAAGATTATACCGGGATACATTAACTTTTAGATGGTACCAATCAAATGAAAATTTATGTGACTGGCTGAATTTTGCAGCCCATTTATGTTTGAATATTAAATTGATGGAATCGTAAAGTTTCAACCTACACATATAACGATGGTATATAATTTACGCAAAACAGTGGTAGATATTTTTATTCTTCTTTTATTTTAGTTCTAACCTATATATATTACTATACAGCTGCACTTTTCATTGTTTTTAGACTAGTATTTAAGAGTAGTCTAGCAAAAAATGTTTTCACAATTACTTTTAGTAGTTTCAATTTTTAACTTAATCAAAATTGATCATGTACGGATGGTCATACACGGCTTATCATAACTAGAATGAACAATGATAAATGGATGACAATAATTATTTTTTCTACGATCTAGCAAAAACTTAATCGTTTTTGCACTATTCATTGTGACAAAAGCTTAATTTTTTGCACTAGTGCAAAAAGTAAATTGACCTATGCTAGGCTATTGTCCGCTTGTATACTGTATTTGAAAATCAAGAGAGAGTAAATTCCCAGAATAAAAACTAATTCGGTATGCAAAACTATAGTACAGTACGTGCGGTAAAACTTCAATATTTGTAATGCATTCTAAATTGTTTTTGTTAATTTCAATACAAAATTTATTAAATTTCTTGGACTATCACATTATTTTGTGATCTTTCATTGTTACTACAGTAGGCCTAAGAGGATTAACGTGCGTCATAGGAGTAAACAGATTAGAAAGGGATAATTGTTATTTAACGACCTCCGAATGGCAACAGCTTCTAATGACAGATATTTTGACTTAAATAGTGCTAAGTTTATAGAAATGCAGTTATTTGATTTTCGATAAACGTGACAAATAGTAGTGACTAAAAATGGAAGCAGTTTGTGAGTATACTAGACCATTTATCGCTCAATGAAAAGAGTGCTGTAGTGAATGTGTACCACTATTTTAAACATCAAAATCCCTCAAACACTATTGACAATGTAGTTGAAACAACATCTAAGGCAATGGGATATGGAAAATCTACAATATATAGAGTTCTAAAGGAGGAAAAATCAGGTGGAGTAACCTCACCAAAGCCGAAACCAGGTAGACAAAAACTATTAAAAGTCAACGTGGACGAGTTTTTTAAAAATGCTATTCATAAGCTTGTTCACTCATTTTTTATAAACAAGCAAATACCAACTTTAGATAAAGTTTTGCAACCCATTACGAATGATGTTGATTTACCCACAATAAGCCGAGATAAACTATGGAAAACGTTACATGAGTTAAACTTTAAATTTGAAAAAATGGGCAGACACTCAATGCTAATTGATTCTGAAGAAATTGTATGTTGGAGAAGACAGTACCTCAGAAGAATACAACAAGTTAAATCTCAAAATAAAAACATTTATTATTTAGATGAAACATGGCTTAATGAAGGACATTGTGTAGGAAGAGTTTGGAAAGACAAAAATATAAAATCATCCCATCAAGCTTTTCTAGAAGGATATACTACTGGTTTTAAGGAACCTATAGGAAAAGGTTAAAAGATTAATTATTTGTCATATAGGCAGTACAAACGGTTTTCTTGAGAATGGTTTACTCTTATTTGAATAAAAAAAACGGTTGATTATCACGAAGAAATGAATGGAGACGTGTTTGAGGAATATTTTGAACAGATGATTCAATTCATACCAAAAGGATCGGTTATTGTAATGGACAATGCAAGTTACCACTCCAGATTACTTGAACCTTTACCAACCACTAAATGGAAAAAGGATGAAATTGCAAAATGGTTATCTTCTAAAAATTTAGCCTTTGACAATACAATGCTGAAGGCAGAATTGTTAACTATTGCTAAAAAACATAACCAAAATTATAAAAAATATAATATTGAGGAGATAGCAAAAAAAGAAATAAAAATTCAACTTTAGCCCTTTATCTTTTCCACAGCAATATTTTATTGAGGTTTATTTGACCCTATTTTCATATTTTAGTCTAAAAAATCTGCCTTTATTTATAGCCTATATCCCAATAGTTATAAATTACCCTGTATATTTCCTGTTTAAATTTACATTTATTTTAAACAACTTTATATTTCATTAAAATCCTTTCTGGAATAAAACTATAGCTACGCCCATATATATTTATTTTTTATGGGCGTTTAAAGCTATAATGAGATTACTTTTTTGTCGTAGAAATTTGATCTGGACTATCTTTAAGCGCCAACTAGTAGTTAAAGATCCGACAATTTGATACGGTTGAATTCGAAGTGGTAGCTAAAGTTTGCTTAAATTACCACAAAAAGTAGTAATTTATTGCCGGAGATGTAAAATAAAATTACACGGTGACAATATGAGAATACAAGTTGTAGCTTATATACGAGGTAAATTGAAATTGCCTACTGTTTTTTTTTTAATTTGTGGATTCGATCAATCAATGACGAGGGAGAAGTGGGCTCCTGGCTCCAAAATGGTAAAATCCATTTGGCAACTAAAATTCTGCAGAGCAATTGTACGTCAAGTTAAATCTAGTTTTTAATTTTAATAAAAAATCTATATCGGTATGCTATATTGGACTCTCCCACAGTAAGGTCTCAAATATACAGTGCTGTTCAGATAAAAGTATCCATCTTTAATAATTTTTGTAATTCTGGTATTAAGAAAAATCCAAAAACACGTAAATTTATGTTGGAAGGGGTAAGAATTATGGCTTATTTAAACTTACTGGAAAAACAACCCCCTCATCCCTAGCAGCATCCCTTTCTTTTTTACTTCTCATATTTTTTATGTAAAATTTGGATACTCCTCTTTGAGCTGATTTCAAAAATGTATAATACTTGTGGGTTAAAGTGGTTAGTTTATGAGATAAACAATTTTTCTTTTAATAGCACAAATTTTACTTATTTTTTACTTTTACCTTATTTGCCTGTACAACAGTTCAAACTCTTTAATCTTTTTAACTGTGCTATTTATTCTCCTTCAAAAATCCAAATAACAAAAAACTCTACTTTTTATTAAAGTTTAACATTGTCAACTAGAATTTGTAGTCACTATTGATAGTGTACTTTGATACATTATTTAGTTTGTTTCGCTGATATGGTTTACTCTTTGCAAGAAAGAATTTAAATTTTAGGTTTATATTACCAAAATAATAATTGTGCAAGAGCTGCTGCTAGAATATTTAACGAATTACATGACGGAACACATACAACTCATAAGTCAGTATTTAATTCAACTGATGGAGAAATTTACCACAACAGGGTCTGTTTGCAATAAAGTGCAAGTAAAATTAATATTTAACCAATGCTACAATAAATTTAGCAAAATCATAAGTAGTGACTTCATTTTCGTTATGAGTTTTTATCTTTTATTTGATTTCTGTCATTCATTAAATGTCAATTTTGATGGATCAGAAATATTGCAATAATATGCCTGAATTCTTATGGCCTTGGCGGAGAAGGGAGTAGAACACAGAACCAACCGGCCTCAGTTTGTTTGAACACGTCAGCCAAGTTTTAAGAATCACGTCTAGTAAATTTTGTTTAGAGATGTTGGGTTCCCCGGAAGACGGTTGCCAAGAGAAATTTATTTATATAATATAATAAATTATACTTTTTCAAAAATAAAATTTTATATTATATCTTTATAAAATAAACGTTAATTTTGGTCTGCAGAAGCTTGAGATATAAAATTGTTTTGCATTTGATGTTTTGACATTTAACTGAAACAGCTCCACAACTACCTAAGTCTGACGTCACTGGGTGGAGCTTATTTTTCCAAACAAAACAAAAAATTTAAAGCCCATGCATTTAAAGCACCTTTACTCATTTTCTTTTCAATTTATTTCTTATTGTTAGTTAAATAAGAGAGGTTGTAATTTGTTCTGTTGAGTGTGTGTGTATATATATTTATTGAAAACTTCAAGAATTTTTAAAGGTAGGTGTCTTAATACTATTTTCATAAAATTAAGGTTAAGTTTTGTAATTTATGAAATATTTTTTATATTTTTAGATTTTGTGATTAAAATTTGGCTTTTAAACATGTTTTAAAGCTTTCAAATATTAATGATTTTTTAAATAATGATAATAAAATAATTAAAAGAGGTGAAAATTCATTGGAGTCGAACCATGTAAAAAATATGCAGTTTGATGATGATCAGAGGGGATATATATATGCCAGTATGAAAGATAAAACTTACAAAGCTGAGGTAGGTTTGGATTTTTTTATATGATGGTAATATCTACTAAATATTAACTTATTTCAGATTACATTGAATAAATTGGGTGATATTGTTTCCGCAACTTGTGCTTGCCCTAGAGGAATAAAATGTCACCGTATAGCTGCATTGGCTCTATTTGGACACTATAATATTTCAGTAACAGATAGAGAATGTATATGGAATGCGCCAAAACAAAAATATTGAGCAGTAAAAACTACAGAAGAATTAAATCCTCAAAAACCATATACTGCTGTTGGAGAGCCTTTAAGTCAAGAGCAAATGACTGCATTAAAAACAAGTTATGTTTATTTGGTAATACTGTGGGCTCTAGTTGATGCTGCAGATCAAGGTACTCAATATAATTTGCCCATTATTAAAGATATCATTCCATCTGCAGAAGTTGTAACAGTTGTAGTAGATGATGATGCTTCTTGGGAAGAAAATGTATGATTATTGGAAACATTTTATGTAAATCATTACCTCCCAAAACTATTAAATGGTTAAATTTGGTACCTAACAGAAATAATAGGTAGTTTGTAGTATATATAAATTAAACATTTTTTTATTTATTATAAATATATTGGGTCTGACAATGTATACAATTATTTTTATGATTTTTTAGTTTAAAATTTATACTGTTTATAAAATTTGTAAAATATAATATTTTTCATAAGGTCTGTTTTATTAATTTAAAATAATACAACAAAAAATGTTTTATGAACTGCAATTAAAGCGCATTGCTAGATCTTCATGTGGCAAGTTTAAATGTAATTTCATTAACGTCATTATAGTATTTGATCAATTTTTGGCAATAATTTTACCTGCCACCCAGCATAGTTTTCAAACTGTCCACTAATTCAAATAGAATCATGTATAAACCATTGCTGTGTATGCCAGTATACATAAGTATGTGTGAATTATTATTTTTTATATGTGCAAAACTGAAATGGGTGCATAAGTTATTCAGTTTTTTGGTAACTTCTTCCAGTTCTTGTTTTAAGAAATAATGTGCAGGAGGGTGTTTAGAAGTGGATGGTTCTGAAATTAAAGTTGGCACTAAAGTTGAAGGTCCTGCTGGTTCCATTATTATCAGTTAACGGTGGATTTCGTGTACTGCAAAAAAAGTACTTGTAAAACAAAGCTACCTTATTAAAGGTAGAAAGAGTACCTATATCTTTATATTATTGTAAAAATATAAATGTACTACATACCGTTTTTCAGGGGAATCAAAGATTAACCTCCTTTTAGTTTTAAAGTTGGCCCATTTTTTATGTGACTGCATTTTTTTAGACAACTCCAAAGTAATGAGAATTTTGATGGCTCTCTATCTTGTCTCCTATTAATATTTTTTCATTTTATTAAAATTTTATATTGTAACATTATCATATTATATATTAGTTACCTACCTTATCAAAGAGATCCATTTTTCTTTTGGATGGGATGGAAAAGCAAAGTATTTGCATATTCTCTGCTCACTGTAATGCTTACAGTAAGGTACAAAACACATAACCATTGCGAAAAGGGCTCTTTCTAGAAATAAATAATAATTTTATACATAATTCAATGTTTTAATTAAAATCTTTATTATTAAAAACCATTCAAATCCATAATATAACCTAAAAAGGCTTCTTAGTGTTAAAATAACAGAAAAACACCTACCTTTAAAAATTCTTGAGGTTTTCAATAAATATACACACAAACTCAACAGAATAAATTACAACCTCTCTTATTTAATTCACAATAAGAAATAAATTGAAAAGAAAAAGAGTAAAGGTGGTTTAAATGCAGGGGCTTTAAATTTTTTGTTTTGTTTGGAAAAATAAACTCCGCCCAGTGACGTCACGACTTAGGTAGTCTATTATTTATTAAATTATTTTCGTACTAATTCAAACTGCTCCTACATTAAAGTTTCGTGAGTGAGTCTAAGTCAATTTTTTTTACATAATATACTAAAGTGATTTATTAGTTTAAAGTTATTAGAGAAAATATAAACGAAGGGCTTATGAACAGGGCTTTACATGTAGGCTTATAGAATATTCGGCACCCTAATTAAAAGGAACACCGGCTTCCTGTTTGTCTTCATTAAGACTCCAAAAGCAATACCGTGAATTTCTTATTAGGACCACCTAAAAGTAGAAGAGTATCTCTTTGAGGTTGAATTGTTTTACTATTTTTTTAAATAATATTTTTGATATTTGATTCATCAAACCTTAAATCATGTATTGTTACCTTTTTTGTTTTAAAATATAGGTGATATATTCTTAAATATTTTAAATATATTGTTAATTCTTAAAAATTCTATCTTTCATTTTTTTCCCATTTTTCAAACTTCTAATTCACAAAAAATAGAATTTAGGGACGCAAACCTTCAACTCTGCTTACGAACGCCAATAGTGCTAGCGCCGTAATTTGTGATTTTTATTTTTATTCACGTATTTTTAAAGAAAACGTTTTACTTTACAGTTAAGGCGGATTTAGCGGATGCATAAGCATAATTATATTCATAAACATAACTTTAATGTACAATTCATAAAAGTTAAACTATGTAGTTGCAAATGGACTGATTTATCCAACTCATAAGCATAATTCATAGTGCACAATTCATAACGCATAACCTTGAAGTTCCCAACTTTTAACTTTTACGGATAATGATGTGTCGAAATAGAAAGTGCGCCTGCGTGGATTTCATGGAGCTGTCATACTTAGGAAGAATACAAGGAGCTTCTTGGTCTTCATGATCAATATTCTATTTTGATGAAAATACAGAAATAAATATCAATGAATGAGCAAATGAGGTTATAAATTTGAAAATTTGTTATTGTTGTTGAATGACAAAGGTTACAGAACACACTAATTTTATATGTTCCGTGATAGATACAACTGTCACATGCTTATGCATTGAGAAACGGATAAATGACCCATCTGTTAAGCACTATGCGTTAGAGAAGTTGTTATAGTTATGATTATGCATTCATGAAAATGTTATGCTTATACATCCGCTAAATCCGCCTTTATATAAAATAGAAACAGAATGTTGTAAAACAATCAAAGAGAAGTTTTCACCTGATTTTCACTAAAACCAAAACCGAATAATAAAAATAGGGTCATACTGTATAGAAGATAATAACTACCATAACCGACAAAGGAAATATTGTTCATTAGTAAAGTTGGAAATGCGAGAGCTAACCGGAGAAGGACCGGTACAAATGTTGGAAAAAAGGCGTGTCGCCATATTTCAAACGACCCGTCAGACATGCACGTTATCTAAATGATGTCGGAGATTTTCATTTCGTATTTACCATTTTGTCATGTACCTATTTTAAAGAAACCGATACGCACTGTTTGCGCAATAAGATAAATTGTCAGAGATATTTTTTTGTTTTTTTAACGAGAAAATTAAAAACTTGACAAGATGCTGTAATTAACATTTCCAAATATTAGAATATCTATGCATGATTTGATGCTTCATATTTAAAAATTTACGTTTTTATTTATTTTTTTACGTAAGCAAAAGTTGATTTGAAAATTATGAAGTAATAATCGCTCCTGGTATAAACTAATGATAAAGTTCGCTTTTCTCTTAAGTTTGCCATGTAAAATTGACATTTATTGATTGTTATGACAATAAGTCAAAATATTCCGAAAACGGTACATAATATCGAGTTTTACCAAGAGTACCTTTTTGGTGTAGAATTAAACGATGTTTATGTTCACTTGGAGTTTTGACTAATAATTCTACCCTAAAAAAATTTATGTTGAATAATACGTTGTATGAATCGTGTAACTAGCGCCCTCTATGAGAGTTAGTTATAAAAACAAATTCATGGGATATATCAGCTTCCAAAACATATTCGTATAAAATTTCATTGCAATGGTGCCAGTAGTTTCGGCAAAATCGTAAGAAATGTGTAATTTTTCATTTTCTTCAACGCCCTTTATCTTGAAAACGGATGGCGTTAGAAAAAAATTTTACTAAACAAACCCCAATTATTTTTCTGTTTTTTACCTATCCTAGAGACGGTGTTACCTTTTTTTGAAACTCCCTGGAAAGGTAAAAGGTCTAAAGTGACAAAAAGTGAAAAAAATATGTAATGAAATGACTATCAGATATATTGGTTTTTTTAGAAAATTGACATAGGAATGATTTTCTTCAAAACCAAATAATTCAATGGATAATTGTCCCTTCAATCAAATTGCACTTTAACTGTCCTTAAATATTGAAGGGTAAAATGACTAAATTGATGAAAACTGTTTTGTTAGAATAAAGTACAGTTGCTTAAAGGATTATACAATTTTATTATGGTTAAACATCTTTTTGTAACTCTTATACAAGTAACCAGGGTATCGAAAATCAAAAATACTATCTAATGGTGTATTATAAAATTTACCCTAATCAGAAATTTGTATAACAAAATCAAGGCGTTTTTAATAATTATGGCTTTTATTTTTTGAGCATCCAGAACAAAATAATATAGTAAACATTGCAAAATATTTGAGCTAGAAGTTTCATATAACTACTAATACACACACATAAAAATAGTTTTTAAAAAAGGACACATCTTTATATTATTTCTAAATATACAAATAGGTACAAACATAAAAACAGCAACTAAAAACATGCTACTAACTGGGAACAAAAAACTTTTCATTCATCCTATTTAAAACAAAGAATATAATTCCAACCTATATGTCTTAAAATAATAATAAACTTAAAATATTTCATCTAAGGATTGTGTTTAACTTAACAATAAAAATATAAAATAGTAGATATCTTCTGTATGTTCCTTGTGGTATATTCATTTTCTTTTGTTAATTTAATTAATTGAGTTTTCAACAGTATTTGGATTAACGGTTAAAATCAACAATTAATTTTATCGATTAAAATAACGTACCTATCTTGTAGAAACACATAAATGTTATAAAACTGATTTTACTAACAAAAGCTATTTTTCATATATCCTGAGAACGCAAAGTGGATTAAAATAATACTCTGTATGAATTTTAAATAGGGCAAATGGACTAACAGGCAAAACATAGTTATATAGGTACTTCATATCAGATTGATTAACCAACAAAATGGTGAAAGATAATTAATTAATTTTGCATTTAACTTCAAACGTTTTCCACATTTTCCCGTGATTGATTTTTTTAAATTACCAATTATTATCACAATTATTTAAAATTATTTAAATAAATAACTTAAACAAGCCACACACCGAAAGTAAATTACGATAGGTACAATTGTTTTCGCTAGAGTTGCTAACCAAAAGTGATAACAGGTATAAAATATATTGGCAATTTATATTGATGGGCCCGACGCCTCTGAACCCTTTAGATGCAACTCTAATAGTTCGAATGCATTACTACTAGCGGCAGCACATAATGAAGCACCTAATGCATTTCTCTTAAATCCCTTTTAAATGTTAGTTACAGCAGATTAAAAAAAAAATTTTTATCAAAAATTTTAAAATGTTATATAGAGATGTGGAAACTTAAAATTTTTAAAAACTTGCACTTAAATATCAAAGAAAAAATATGTAAATCGAATAAAAAATATATATTTTTAGCATCCACAATACTAGATTTTTTTCTCTATAGTTTGGTGAAAACCAAATTTTAATTAGTTAATTAATAAAAAAGTTAGCAGGAACCTAGTAAATGAAAGCCTAAAGAACGCTCTTCTTTACATTTGATTTTACTTTACCTTATATGTCGTAATAGAGGATATGCATACTCTGCTTGATTGATGTTCAGTGTTTTTAATTACAAATTTTGATTTTGCACGTAGTTTTAAAAATTATCTAATTTTTCCACGAATTCCATTTATAGAAAAATGTCTATGCTTATTCCTACTGTTGATGGAAAATAATGTTTAATATATTTTCAATCAAAACATTAACCATCTATTGCGGTTTATATACATACTCATTGCTCATTATGTTTTTACTTCATTAAAGCTTGTATACGAGAAGAACAAATATTTACCAAAGAAGAGCGTAAAAAACGTATTACCAGAATATAAACAGACTTCAAACATTCACATACACATACACTGTTCTTGTGAGAAAATGTCTGTATTAATATTACGCAATAAAAATTTAATTAAAAAATTACCCGAAATAGTTAATTATTTAATAATCAAAATCATTGTTTTAAAGTGTCCCCTTATTAAATGGTTTATTAATATAATAATAATGTTTATTCAATGACACATTTTTTTTTTACAAACTACAATAAAGTATAAATATTAATAAAATAAAATAAAAAAATAAAACGTATATAAACATAAATTTAAAAAAAAATGTAGTAAAATGTGTATAAATAAACGTAATAATCACTGAAGCATGCCGTTAAGCTGCTTGTTTTGTGATCGTAACATTTAAATTTAAAACTTTAATATTTAAAACTACTACTCAACATCAATTAAAATAATAATAAAATAATAACAATAATAGATGTATCCAACAACAATACTCACATATTTAAGTTTAAAAAAAAAAAAAAACAAAAAAAAATTATTTTCAAAAATGATAAAAGCACAAATATAAATAAAATAAATAAAATCAAACGTGCATAAATATAAACAATAAAAAATGGAGCAATATGTGTATAAATAAAACATAATAATCATTGAAGCACGTCGTTAAACCGCTTGTTTTGTGCTCTTAACTATTAAATTTAAAACATTTATGTTTATAACTACTTAACATCAATTAAAGCAATAACGAATGCATATATATGGATCCAACAAAATTTAAAAATTTAGAAAAACAGTACAAACTGGCATTAACAAATATTTTTCCGAAAACTATGCGTGATTCATTAAAACAGAAAATATTGACCTTTCGCTTTCAATAATCCATTTTTTTTGTAAACACGATATCTTCTTATTAATTGTATGTCTTTGGGCAGCATTGAATAAATTCTCGGCGCTAAATAATTCACGCTTCTCTGTCCTATGGTCTTTTTACTTCGAGGACGAAAAATACCATCGTGGTGTCTAGTGTTATAACTATGTACGTGTTGGGTAAGTACTTCCTCTTTTTTATATAAAAATAACAAAACTTTCTGAAAATAAAGTTGGCGTGCGTCTTTCACCTGTAGTTCATGGTATAGCTGATCTGTTGAAAAAGAGGATATTTTTTGTATATTATTCTTAAGATCCATCTTTGTACCACATGTACCCCGTTTAAATATTGTTCATACACTCCGCCCCAACCTATTATTCCATATGACAGTAATGACTCTACTAGAGTAAAATACATAGTTTTTAAACTTTTGATATCCAAAAACTCTTTTAAAAATCGAAATCTTGATATATGTCCTCTAATTTTGTTAGTAAGTTCTTTACATTGTACATCCCATTTTAAATGACTATCTATGTATATGCCCAAATATTTCACTTTATGTCCTTCGTGTATTTCACTATTATTTCCTACTTGTAATGGTCCCAAGCGTGGAAGCCCCGTAGTATATGAGCAAAACGGTAGGTAAATTGTCTTTTTGTAGTTTACAGTAAGCTTATTATATTGAAGCCAATTCGATAATTTTGTATAATCTTTTTCTATTTTATTTTTCAGCTGTTTCCATGAAGAAGATGTATAGGTAATAACAGTATCGTCAGCAAAACTAATAACTGAACCCTGAAGATTTAAAGAAAATATGCTATTTACATACAGAAGAAACAAAACTGGTCCCAGAACCGTACCTTGAGGAACACCGTACAATACACTTTGAGGTGAACTAAACGTTTCACCTATTTTCACTACTTGAGTTCTCTCGGATAAATAGCTTTTTATTATGAAACATTAAAAAGAAATTTTTCTTCATTTTCCTAGATAAATGTGCAAAATTTTCATATAGGTAAGTGTAAGTCTAACAGAACTCGGAAGATATTTTAAAAAGTACATACAGAACGGTAAGGGTTTTATACCCCCTTGGGGAGGTCTCTCTACTAATACTATTAACGATAGTACTTTTTAATTTAACAGATCTGTATCAATCTGTATTTGGTGAGAAACAGTTTTGAGAAAATTAAGAAAAGAGACAGTAGTTCTGAGAATCAGGAAAAGAGCAGGAGTTTTGTCTTCAGTTTTGTAGGTGTATATCATCTTTGGTTTTGTGCTTCCAAATAATTCTGTCCCTAAAATGGATTCAAACTATCAACCCCCCTTATCTAAAAGAAAATGTTGTGTACCTACATGTACAAATCGTGAAGGCAAAATGCATCGTTTTCCACAAAATGAACCAAGTGTGTTTAGTGAGTGGATTTTAAAGATACAGTCTTTAAATTATAAAGACTTGTCAGTTGAAGACATTTATAAAAAATATGTATTTTGTGAGGAACATTTTTCTAGTAACTGTAAAGTTTTAGGTACCATAAGAGGTCTTATAAGAACAGCAGTTCCATCTTTAAATTTACCTGGTAAGTGAATAAATCAAATTTTAATTTATAAAGAAAGAAAACCTGTACTAGCAGATCATGCAAACGTTTTTATGCTGAAAGGATTGTATAAACAGTGGAAGTAACCATTAGCTTTTACATGTAGTGAAGGACCTCAGAAATCCATGGCATTAAAAAATTTGCTGAAGGTTCTAATCTGCAAATATCAAAGTATAGGTTTGAAGGTAGTATCGACAGTTTGTGACCAAAGTGAAAATAATGTCGGAGCTATTAGACTGCTAATGAGTGAAACGAAGGAGGAATACTTAAAAAGAAAAGAAGAGAATAGAAATTTTGGTTTTGTGATCAATGACCAAGAAATTATTCCCATATTTGATGTCCCTCATATTTTCAAGTGTTTGAGAAATAATCTTTTGACTTGTATTTTAAGCAAAATAAATAAATAAATGATCATTTTTTGATAGTAAACATATATATTTACTTTAGTTTCGTTGAAATGTAGCTGTCTATTTTATCGCAGAGTACTTCTTATTGACAGATAGATGGCACTAGATATAAATTTAAGGAATCTGTATTATCGACAATACTTTTTAACACAACCGCTGCTGAGTGTGGCATGAAGGTCTACTCTTCAAAATGGACGAGTTTGGCATCCCGAGATCCCTAGTAAAACTACTAGGATCCTTCCTTGATGGAAGACTCTCCAGAGTCAAGATCAACAACACAACCACCAGATACACGAGATTGGAAGCTGGGGTGCCACAAGGAGCAGTCCTTTCACCCTTGCTGTACACCATATACACAGCGGATATACCAAAAACGAGGAACACCAGGTTATCCCTGTACGCTGACAACACAGCAATATCAGCGCGTAGCACACATTCCCGCCTGGTATCCAGATATCTACAAGAAGCAGCTACCCTTGTAGAAAGATGGTGTACAAAATGGAAAATAAAAATTAACGCAGACAAGACACAGGCCATACTGTGTCAAAAGAGAAGACAACCAACACCAGAAGAAGTGGAAATCAGCGAGCAGAGAGTTCCATGGAGTTCCACGGCGAAGTACTTGGGAGTCACCCTTGACAAAGGGCTGACTTTCAAAGAACATGTCCAAACGGTTGTAGCGAAAGCTAAAACAGCAAGGTCTCAACTACAGTGCCTGATAGGACGCAACAGCGACCTACAACTGCGCACAAAACTGCTGCTCATCCGGACCGTGATCATGCCGATCCTGACATACGCATCCCTGGCTTGGGGGCAAACTTGCAAAACCAACAGGAACATGGTACAAGTTCAGCAGAACCTATGTATCCGACAGGCAGTGAACGCACCCTGGTACGTTCGCAACCAAGACATCTTCAGAGATCTGGAATTGGAAACAATTCTAGATCTTATGAACGATAAAGCGGAGATAGGTTTTGCCAGACTTGAAGACCATCCAAATGCGGAACTCAGGTACCTGCTAGATTACGACCCGGGCGATGGGCAGTGGAAGTACGTTAGACCGAAGCACCAGCTTCTACCACACTAATCACAATTTAAGTATGTTACAGGTACTCCAAGAAGAAGACGACCCAAAGAAAAAGACGAGGCCGATCTAATCGGATAACACGAGATGACCAATGAAGCCTGCCAAACCGAGAGAGACAACAACAAGAGGACACCAGTAAAAGATGCCTAGCATCAAACTGGTTCAACGGACAAGACAACAAGTCTGTTCTTTGAACCGAAGAACTGAAATTTGTACAGACCGGTACCAGGAGGACCGGGGGTGGTTGGAAAAGGGGCGCGGGAGTCGATATCCTAAAGACTGGGTTCTTGCCATTCTATTCGTAGTTCGTTATTCGGTGGTCAAAAATGATCAATCGTGCAAAAAATATATTTGTACGAGATTATTGCTTTAGATAATAAATTCATTTAGTCAGTCAGTCAGTACTTAATCACATAATTTAAAAATTGATCACATTATTTCATACAAATTATTTCATTAGGGATCATGACAGCTCAATTAAAATAATCATTATTATTTCAAATACTCGACGTCACTGCATTTCAACATTACAGTGAAATAAAACAAACACAAATAGTTTTAAAAAATTGTATAATTAAGCCTTGAAATCATTTTTATAACTACTACGACTTTCCCTCTTTTTAACTCCAAGACTTTCATCTACTTTTGGATATCGACCAATATGTGTAATATTAAGTAATGCTCTGGGAAGCGCTTCTGGACCATAAATTTTGTTACGTACAATTTTTATTGGATCAGTACAAGTAGGTACCGAAACTGCATAGTAATTGGATTTGTATCTATTGGTAGGGTAATAAACAGCTTCGTAATTTTCGTCAACCATATATACTTTAACGTCGATATATTCTTGCTCCAGTACGGTAGATTTTAACATTCGCTCAAGTCTCTAAAATAATATACTGTGTCACAGAGTAATAATACAAGACTCTAACAACTGGGATGTAACATTGTCCGAGCATTCCAAGAAATTACCCCAGAAATGTTGCGAAATTCTTTTCAGAACTTTTTATTCAGATTACAAAAATGTATGGACCAAAATGGACAAGACTTAAAACATCTTGAAGTTTTTTATTAAATTAGATAATTTATAAAGTTAATTTTAATAAAATTTGGTGTCTACCTTTCAAGTTTGTGTTTTATTTTCTTTTGTAATTTTTGTGTAGACATACATTTTCTCAAAGGGAAAGAGTTCGTCTTTCAGATAGAAGAAAAATATACAGGGTGAGTCATAACTATTGGGACATAGACTAAGGACAGGTTATTTGGACCAAAATATGACTATTGGGCCAAATATATTAAATATGTTAAAGTTAATTTTTGTTTTTCGTTTTTGGCTAATAGTTTCCCTGTATATTTATAAATTGATATCAAAATTGGCACAGAGGCAAAATCTTAGACAAGAAATAGTATTTTATTTACAATTTTACGTTTTGTCATAGAGGGCGCCACGTGGATCATTCCTAATGATCAGATTGAGTCTAAACTTTTTCTGATGAAATTTTTTACGTAAAATTGGTACTCTTGTTTAAACATGATAATTTCAACCGTTTTCGATAAAAACGCAGTCGAACTGCTTAGAGTCTTAAAAAAGGATTTCAAATATTAATTCATTTATGAAAAGTATACTTTGGACTGTCAGATAATTGTTGTTGGTATTTCCTCAACGATGGATTGGCAGAGGCAGTGATTTTCAATGGCCACCAAGAAGTCCTGAATACAACCCGCTAGATTTTTATTTTTGGGGACATATGAAGTCCTTAGTTTATGCCAATGAAATTAATACACGAGCCGAACTTTGGAGATACATTCAAAATGCAGCTAATCTTATAAGGGGACAGAATAACATTTTTTTAACGTCCGAAAATCTTTTATAAAAAGAATTAGAAAAGGCATAGAAATCGGAGAAGACCATGTAGAACATTTAGTTTGAGTTTTTGTGAGTTCTTTTAAGTTAAAGTGTGTTTAGTTTTGATTTATCGTCAAAACGGAAACCTTACGTTAGTTGCAACTTTGTTTATTAGTTTGGTATTTGATAGCGGAATTGTAAATAGATTACTATTTCTTGTCTAATATTATGCCTCTGTGCCAATTTTGATATCAATTTATAAATATACAGGGAAACTATTAGCAACATTATATTAAGGCATATTTGGCCCAATAGCCATATTTTGGTCCAAATAATCTGTCCTTAGTCTATGTTCCAATAGTTATGACTCACCCTGTATAGGGTATTCCATTAAAAAAATCGACGATATTTGCATTTAAAAAACACCTTTTTTTAAACACCCTATACAAAACTTTAATAATTAAACATGTATACTGAAAAAATATATTTGCAGTTAAAATGGGTCAGAAACTTCTGGGACTATAACTAAAAGCAAAATTTATTTTATCCACGAAAATGAAAGTTGCTGCGTGAGCAGCAGGCGAGTGCATGTAATCATTTGAGTGGATAAAAACCTTTGCTTGCGAGTATAATACTATACTTTATCTACGATGTTGTATTTTGTTCTGCTCGCCACTTTAAAAACTTTTCATAAACACATTCTTACTTGTGCCGTAATTTTTGTGGTAGAAGAAATGCAGTTGTTGCAATATTGCGAATGTCAGGTGGCGTACAGGACATCTCGTTCTCTTCTGTCGACATTTTCTTCAGTCACAGTCACAAAAAACTACCTTAAAACCCACGAATTTCACTTTGTATGTTTTTGCTGTCAATGGACTAGTTTAGTGATTTTTTTTTATATTTGCATCTTATAAAATAGGTTTTTAGTGGTTCAACTGTACAAATAAATTTTTTATAAAATTAATCCTCTAGCCATAATCGGCTTTTGAAATTTAAATTTAATGGTTTTACATACGTCATAAGTGGTAAGTGACGTGTTTCAATAAGATTGGTAGAAAATTTGCGATGTTGTCGATATGCTTTAATATTAACCGAGAAACTTATCTCTCTCTCTTATTTGTTGTCATTAAAAAGAGATAAATATATCGATATTTTTGTTCTCTGATTGACACTTTATCAAATAAGGAGTAAAACACTAAACAAAATATTCTGTCATTTTCGTTAGTTTAATTTGTTGTTTGGTTGTGTTTGGTTTATGAAAGAAATTACTTCTATACTATATTTGGTTCGAAAATAAAAATCCCTAACACCTTCTCTTGGTGTTATAGCGGTTCCTTCAAAAATAACCAATAGAAGTAATTGTTCTCTCGGGGAGTAACCCTTCTATCGGTACAGTGAGAGAACGAATTTCAAGAATACCGTTTTGGCATTTTCAATAGAACCACGCCCACTCTCTATTGGCTGTTCTATTCTATCACCGTCAAGAATAGGGGTCTTGTTTGTTTATTACAGATAAACACGATTTTCTCTCCTGTCATATATCTTGTCAACTGGTACAATCAGTTAGTCACAGAACACGGTGTTTTGTGCCGCCAGTTCTTTGAGAATACTTGAAACGAACGTAGCTAAAATGTGACAACGTTGACTTTTAAACACACTTCATTATTGGTTTTTAGTTGGCGCTACGTTTAAAACTTACTAATTATTTATTGCTAAATTTTACGAAATGAGAAAAATTACTTGCAAAATGAATACCAATATAAGTAAGTAGGTATCTTATCCTAAATATATATTGCTATCATTTTGATTAATATGATCCTACTAAACTAGTCCATTGTGTGATTTTGTTTGTTTGAATTTTTGGTTATGTCACCGTAGGAACTGAAAACGGTTGCCAACGTAATAATGGAGAAAATACAAAAATCCCAATATATCCGGTCTTCATTCCAGTGGATAAAAGTTCCTGTCAATTTTACCCACAGCTGAAAACCAATGAAAGCTCTCCTTTAGGTTATCGATGGGTAAAATGAAAATTTACATTTGTATTATGCTATGATCGTAGATAAAAACCTTCTTTACTTGGTCGTGTAATAATATACTATTATTCCACTGGTTTTCACACTATATCACCTCAGAAAAGTAAATAATTCACAGAGTTATAACATTAGTACCTAACTTACTTTACAAGAAGTTTGTCCAAAGCTATTGCCCCACATAAACAGTATTCTCAATCGGCAATATTTTTTAACTGTATCGAGGATTTCTGTGATACCACTATCAGTAATATGATTGGCACTTATGTCCAACATACGAATATTAGAGAAGGGTAATCCCATACTTAATGCTCTAGAACAATCAAAATCAATTAATAATACATTAAGCATTGAAAATTTTAAAATATATATTATCACTTGCCTGGCTCCTGCATCTCTGATACTGTTGGCGCTTATATTTAAAGCTCTCAATGCTGGTCTTGATTTTAGCCATGTCGCTATCATTTGCACTCCTAGATCTCCAATCCGATTGCATCCTAAATCAAGAAATTGTAACGTCTTATTTACAACCAAACCGCTCAATAAAATTTCTACATCATGACCATCTAATTCCAATTTTTGAATGTGTAGCTCGATGAGGTATTCATTTAACTAAAAATATAACCTATTCTACCAAGTGAAATACATTTTAACATATTCTGGTAACTTGGAGTACGAAGATCGAATTGGTAAATAGTGAGAGTTACGTAAGACCCCACTAGGAGGAGCTGTACTGCAGCGGAGCGACATGACGCAGCTAAATATTTTATAATTGGATCAACTCTGTCGCGTCTCTCAGTTCCACTGCAGCCTGGAATCTCTGGAGTGGTTAAATAACTCTAATATCAAGGGCAAACGTTAATCTTGGTTTTTATTATCTTCTACCACTGACCAAAGCCACCCTTTGAAGCAAAAGCTGAGAAAAAGAGTATTTGCTACGTCGCTGGGAGGGTCAAACCCACACCTTCAAATGGTAAAATGCTGTATGTTCCACCATGAGGCCAAAGCTGATCTCAAAGACCAGATCGTCTTCGCGATCGGAAACGAAGAACTGACGGCCCTAAACATGGGGTCTATGAGGATGAATTTAATAGGTGAGTCTTGACGAGCAGAAGGATACAATAGCATTCATTTAGGAACCTTGGCTTTGACAACTAAATTAAAAAAGCTATTAGGCTCTCCACGCAACAATCAAGCAACAAACCTCGGACCGCAGTTATATTCCGAGAAAATTTAAGGTCCAGCAACTGACGCACCATTCTAACTAGGATAAAACAGTTGTTTAGGTGTAAAACGTCAGTTACCGTCAAAAAACAACACTAATCCTTATTTCTTGCTTCCATATCTATTCTAATAAAACCGGCAACACCACCAGCAAGGAAGAAGCTGGAGAACTTGGTGCCACTTTGTCAGAATCAAATAACAACCATAATTGGTTGGAATAAAAATGCTCACCACCTGGTATATGGACGTTCTGATATCAATGAAAGAGGTAAGTCATTAGAGAGAAATCCAAAGATAACTCTCCAAGATTTATTAACTAGCGTAGTCGAACAATAATAGAAATGAAATTAAGTACGATATACAGTGTGATGCAAATGTATGGAATAAATTAATTATTTCAGAAACAGACGACTTTAAAAAAAATCTTAAAACACGTCAATTTTATTTTTTGAATGGCCATCAACTACTATAGATGTGTTGGACATTAGGTCATCAACGATTTTTTTAAATACAAACCGAGGTCACGTGACAGCTCATTTGAAAGGTCTTATTGCCTTTGCAACAATGTAATCATTTGAATGTTTATTTCTACAGGGTTAACCAAAACTGTTGGTTTATTAATACAATTAACTTGAAATAAATGTTTACTTAAATACAATTAAATTACAACAAATCTTCAAATTGCCGACCTTCAGCAATGATACAATGAGAAAGGCGAGCAGTAAATCCGTTTAGAGGACTTCAGGTGTTATTTGAGCAATTTCCGTTCGCATTCGCTCCTTCAACTCTTCTACATTATTCATTCGATTATGATATACTCTGCTCTTTTAATAACCCCACAAAAAAAATCTAACGGAGTCAAATCTGGAGACCTTGGTGGCCATTCGATAGGCCCCTTTTACCTATCCACCTTCCTGGGAAAACGTTATTAAGGTAATTTCGTACCTCAACGCCATAGTATGGGGGAGCCCCATCCTGAAAACAGTAATGAAATAACAAAAATTCCGACAGAGCTGATTTTTGGTAAATACCTTTATTTTACTATAAAAATGAAAAATTAAAAAGTCCCCATCTGTCCTATATGTGCTTCAGAAGTTATTCGGGGTCAAAGGTCAAAATTTTAGGTTTTTTGAGTTTTTCTCAAAAACCGTAAGTTTTTTTGAAAAAATACCTCAGACTAAATTTGTAGATCTCAAAATTCTCTACAAAAATGGTCCTTACAATTTTTTCTATAAGTATTACCGTTCCTCAGATATCACGATTCAAGAGTCACGTTATGTATAATGTGCAAACGTTTCCACACCACCTGAGAGGTAGTGTACTCAGCGCGTTTTTTTTAACGTGGTTAGCCCCAGTAGGCACATAGGACAGATGGGGAATTTTTAATTTTTCATTTTTATAGTAAAATAAAGGTATTTACCAAAAATCAGCTCTGTCGAAATTTTTGTTATTTCAATATCGTATAATGACCGGACTATGTGGCAACAGATAATTTTGAAGAAATTCTAGATAACTAGCAGCAGTTAGGTTTTCCTCAAAAAAATATGGCCCTACAATTTGATTGTTTATAATGCCGGCCCAAACATTCACCTTCTCGGGATATTGTGTCCTATACTCTTCCATCCAATGTGGATTTTCACTTGCCCAACATCGACATGTCTGGCGATTTACGTGACCGTTCAGCATAAAAGACGCTTTATCTGAAAAAAGTACCTTTTGTATGAAACCCGGATCTCTGTTACATTGTTCCATAACGATTTCGCAGAATTCGATTCTTCTATCGCAAAGTCATCTTCTAATAGTTCCTGAACCAGATGTACTTTGTATGGATGCCACTTCTCCTTTTTTGGCACTCTTACAACAGTTGATTGGTGGACATTATTATCTAGTGCGACCTGCCTAGAACTGGTATGAGGATTTTCTTGAAACGCTAGTACAACGTCCAGTTTTTTGGCTTTGGATATTGATGTTCTACCACTTCTGGGAAGATCTTTAGCATGGCACGTTTCTCTAATTTTTTTTTTCAATTTTACTTACTGTTGATTGAGTAATTGGATCGCGATTGGGGTATTAGAGACAAAGCAATTCTAAAAATTTATTACGTATCCTTATCCGTATACTTAACTTAAAGGAGATACGTAACTAAGCAAAAAGAAGCATAAGTAATGCTAATGCGTTTGTAACGTAACGTAACCATTCATGTGTTTTAATTATTAACCTAAAAAAATAGCCCCGATATCTACCTTAACAAAATAATGTCGTCATTGCCACTGTAAAATAATCTTTTTCTTTTTAAATCCATTATCGCATATCACAGAAATGTTTGTTATGATTGATGAACAGAAAATTATTGAAAAACGCGATCACGGAACACAATAATGTGGTACAATACGTTAGATACGTGTGACGGATTAGGGACTTAAAGCAGTTCTAAAAATCACTACGTATACGTATCGCAATGCGCATGTGCAGAAGAGATACGTGGGTTTCGTTACGTTACGTGAAACGTATCAATCCGTCACACGTATCTAACGTAACGTATCACATTATTGTGTTCCGTGATCGCGTTTTTCAATAATTTAGCGATAAAAGTGATGTTGTATGCTCAAAAATCATAACCTTATTTTCTGTTCATCAATCATAACAAACATTTCTGTGACATGCGATAATGGATTTAAAAAGAAAAAGATTATTTTACAGTGGCAATGACGACATTATTTTTTTAAGGTAGATATCGGGTTTTATTTTTTACGTTAAAAATTAAAACACATGAATGGTTACGTTACGTTACAAACGTATTTGCTTTATGCTTCTTTTTGCTTAGTTACGTATCTCCTTTACGTTACGTATACGGATAAGGATACGTGATAAATTTTTAGAATTGCTTTAAGTCCCTATTGATACGTTTCACGTAACGTAACGAAACCCACGTATCGCTTCTGCACATGCGCATTGCTATACGTATACGGATACGTAGTGATTTTTAGAACTGCTTTAAGTCCCTATTTAGCATTAAATAAATTACGAACTTCTGCTGGAGTCCTCACTCTATCTCCATAACCAATCATGGTTAAAATCTCGATTCGTTCTGTTTCTGTTAGTTTAATTTTTGTAAATGCTGTTGTTAATGTCGGCAAAAAACTCGAAGAGTAAAAATTTGACGTCTATTATTTGACAGATTCACAGATCATTGACGAATAAAGACGAGTCAATGACAATATTGATTTAAATATTTTTGTAAAAATAATTTCGAGTACTTACTACAATAATTAATTTCAAATTATAATGTAGCATTGTTTTTATCAATTAATTTTTTTCGGAACCAACAATAAACACTATTTTGTTTTATTCCCAGTGGCGGTCCTTAGTGTATTTTAGTTCAGTGAATGAATATTTATTGTAATTCCATGTTACTTAACAAAGTTCATAATTTTGGTTATCCCTGTAGAAATAAATATTTAAATGATTACATTGTTGCAAAGGCGATAAAGAGACCTTTCAAATGAGCTGTCACGTGACCTCGGTTTGTATTTAAAAAAATCGTCGATGGCGTCGTTACGCCATCACTAATGACGTAATGTCCAACACATCTATAGCAGTTGATGGCATTTCAAAAATTAAAATTGACACCTTTTAAGATTTTTTTTAAAGTCGTCTGTTTCTGAAATAATGAATTTATTCCATACATTTGCATCATACTGTACATAAAATCTAGAAAAGTTAGAAACCTTTGTGATTAACGCTGATCAGTTAGATATAAACTTACAAATTGGTTGGGAATGCAGCGGAAAGGACGTGAAAAATTATGAATACATTACTCTTTTCAGTATACCAAGATTTCGAAAATCTTTGCTTCATCAGGGTTCTACAAAGGTGAATTAGTATGAGATTACAAATCAGTAAAAAGCTCTTTTACAATAAGTAACTTACACTAATCGAGGTTTAAGTCTAGATGTTAATTGGAGAAAGTGCAGAACCATTTGATTACATCCAGAAAAGCAAAAGTCAATCAAGCCAGTATAAAATATCACAGAAACATTGAAATCAAAGAAAAATGTGAACAATGGACTAGTTTAGTAGGATCATATTAATCAAAATGATATCAATATATATTTAGGATAAGATACCTACTTACTTATATTGGTATTCATTTTGCAAGTAATTTTTCTCATTTCGTAAAATTTAGCAATAAATAATTAGTAAGTTTTAAACGTAGCGCCAACTAATAACCAATAATGTGTGTGTTTAAAAGTCAACGTTGTCACAGTTTAGCTACGTTCGTTTCAGGTATTCTCAAAGAACTGGCGGCACAAAACACCGTGTTCTGTGACTAACTGATTGTACCAGTTGACAAGATATATGACAGGAGAGAAAATCGTGTTTATCTGTAATAAACAAACAAGACCCCTATTCTTGACGGTGATAGAATAGAACAGCCAATAGAAAGTGGGCGTGGTTCTATTGAAAATGCCAAAACCGTATTCTTGAAATTCGTTCTCTCACTGTACCGATAGAAGGGTTGCTCCTCGAGAGAACAATTACTTCTATTGGTTATTTTTGAAGGAACCGCTATAACACCAAGAGAAGGTGTTAGGGATTTTTATTTTCGAACCAAAAATAGTATAGAAGTAATTTCTTTCATAAACCAAACACAACCAAACAACAAATTAAACTAACGAAAATGACAGAATATTTTGTTTAGTGTTTTACTCCTTATTTGATAAAGTGTCAATCAGAGAACAAAAATATCGATATGTTTATCTCTTTTTAATGACAACAAATAAGAGAGAGATAAGTTTCTCGGTTAATATTAAAGCATATCGACAACATCGCAAATTTTCTACCAATCTTATTGAAACACGTCACTTACCACTTATGACGTATGTAACCATTAAATTTAAATTTCAAAAGCCGATTATGGCTAGAGGATTAATTTTATAAAAATTTTATTTGTACAGTTGAACCACTAAAAACCTATTTTATAAGATGCAAATATAAAAAAAATCACTAAACTAGTCCATTCACTTTCTCCAATTAACATCTAGACTTAAACCTCAATTAGTGTAAGTTACTTAAAAGAGCTTGGACCCCAACGTGGAAAACGTTGCACAGGTAGCCTTACAATAGGACACGGTTATGCCTGGAAGAAGTGAATATATCACAGTTTAGAGGCTACAAGGGGTAGTTGAAGAAGGAACGGCGAGGAGATCAAATTAGAACCATAGACTGAGAGGAAAAACATTGACTGTAAAGCACAAGATACCCACTCGATGATTACTGAAGACCAAAAGCTAAGAAGCTAAAAATATTGTTAAGAAGAGCAAGCAACTTACCTTGAGAGCAACTGCCAGATCATCGGCTAATGTTGATTTGTTGTATCTCGAATAAAAGTTATTGGGAATAATTCTTGAAATGTCTAAAACCTTCAAGTGACTAACTTCCGTAACAATTAGTATTGATTCGATACTTTCTAAAGTCTGATCAGTTTCAGCAATGTCAATATTTTCTAAAGTAGGACAACGTTCGATGAGTCTCGCTATAAACCGAGCACCCTCAGCTCCAATCTTATTACCATTCAGTTCGCATGTGATGAGTTGCAAATACTTGGATGATGAAAAATGTTCCATACCTTTAGAGCGAATGTCGCATTGTATAACTTGTAAGTATTTTAAATTATTTGGGTGGTTGAAGAAATGCTTTGATAACTTTCTCATTCCCTCGTCGCCGAAATCGTTGTAACCCAAATCGGCGCTTATTATTTGGTCATATTTCCTCATAAAACGGGCTATAGTGGTCATATGATTTGCTTGCAAACGGTGTCTATAACGAAAATAAAATTCTACATGATTTAGTCCTAAACACCATAGATAAGAGATATATATATACTGAGATAGATCGGAAACTGCCATTAGAACCTCGACACCAAAACGATATTCGCGGCACCTTGCGTCTAGAACCAAGAACTATAAGATAAAGCGGGAAACTTAAATGTATTTAAATATTAATAGGTTTTGATTAATATTTTGTTGGGAAAAATCTCCAGGTCTCTTCAATAATACATAAATATACATTTTTATGAAATATTTATTACATTAAATAAATTATTTACATGTGCATGGCAAACTCTATGTAATTCATGAATTCTAGACAATGGTTTTTCTTTTAAATCTAACCATCCAATTAATGACAACCATAGATTGCAAAGCTGAAATTAAATGTTCAATTAATATTTATAAGATGTTTCTCTATTAAAATTATTAATTAATCCCAAAGTTCTCACAGTTAAAGTATTTTAGACACAACACAAACATTAAATAAAGAAGTGTTTAATAAAACTTTCAGGGTTTATTTAAAAAATTAAATTTCACGGTTAATTTAAATTAAAAATTGAATAACCGTGAAATATTAAAAAGTTATTATTTTAAGGCCTTTATTATTTTAAATATTTTTATTCAACTTACTTTTTCATCTTTAGGAATTTGATGCATTTGATATCCTGTTTTATCGGAGTTATTGCATCCAGGAACACAACATTGAAAACCCATTTTTATCTCTAATTAATCACAAATTGTAACAAATACTTCTTATACACTATAAATTACTATAAGGCTTTCCAAATAACGTGACATAAAGATGGCGTCTGTGGGCAAACCTTAGAACATAACACTGTCAAAGTCACAGACCGCATATAATCAAAGTTTCATAAACCATTCTATACGTGGTTTTTGTCAGTCATCCTTGTTTGATCTACTTTCACAACCAATCACAAGGCATGTAACAGGCATTTTTTAACTTATAACGTTAACAAATCCAAATAATATATAAAATCTATTTTATAAGGTTACAAAAACTATATTCTCTTAACAATAAAAACTTCTACACCAACTTAAATAAAGAAAGAACTATGACAACAATACAAAACAATACTATTGTTTGCCTACAGCCGCCATGTTGAATAATTTTTGACAGATCGTTGGAAAGCCTAATAAAGAGTAACCGAACTTGACATACTATAAACACAAAATGGCAATGAAATTCACAAAACATGAAAATTCTTTGACAGATGCGACATATGAAAGCACACCAGCGTTTTTTGCGGTTGGAACCTCAACTAATAACAATGAACTTTTATTTACATATAAGATTCCTAGCCATGCTAAACACTTTGATAGGTAGATATACTTTCAACAGGATTATTTTTAATTTTTACCTTAAGTTATATTAAGGTATTTCCAGACGATACTAACTTTTACACAGACTTTATAGAATTGTGTCTGCGCAAGTCTGCACATACATTTCGTCAATATACAGGGTGTCCCAAAAAGAATGGTCATAATTTATACCACAGATTCTGGGGTCAAAAATATGCTGATTGAACCCCACTTACTTATATACAATAGTGCACACAAAAAAAGTTACAGGGTGCTAAAGTTAAAAATTTAAATATTTTTTTTAACATTACTCTAAAACGGTTTAACGTTAATGTGTGAAAATTTATAGAAAGTACTAGTAGAGAATACCCAATAAATTGGAAACAGTTGCATTAAATTATTTTGATTTATTATGGATTTTCAGAGGGGGTCAACACTTCTTTCACCCCCCAACCAAATCAAATGGCTGATAGTAAAAACACAAACACGCAACAATAAGTGATGGGTGGCGATGTTAAATAGTGGGAAATTATGCTTTTCTGAAGGAATCTCACTATTTATACCTAACCTAACCTAACCAAACCTACCCTAATCAAACCTAACCTAACTAAACCTACCATAACCAAACCTAATTTAATTAAACATAAAGGGAAACTAAACTAACCTATCCTAACTTGAAAGCAAACTAATCTAATCTGAGGGAAACTAATGTAACCTAAAGATAAACTAATTTAATCTGAAGTGAATCTATCCGTAAGATGAAAACGGTCAATGTAAACACAGATCATTTTTTATAAAACAGATGAAACACTTGTTTGTTTAAATAATCATAAAAAATTTATAAATGAACAAAATATATTAATATATAAAAAAGAATATTTTACTTAGAAAGAAACAACCGTCAATATGGTCCTACGAATAAAGAATAGAAAGTGATAGAAAGGAAGGACTGTTGTCATATTTTAATCTAGCAAATAATTGCGACGGAAGTCGGCCATATTGAAGAACCAAATATGACTCATTCGAATCGTGACATTTGACATAAATAGTTTTTTCATGCTGTTTTATATATTATTTTCTGATTTAAGTAGTTAACCCAACTCTTGAATGGGAATTACTTTTTATCTGCAGGGTTCTATTTATCTAAATTATTAAAAATTAACAAAATATTTTAATGACAACCACATTGTTATCATAGACGTTCCTTTATTTTTTATATAGACCAACTAAGTCAACTATTTATAATTACCTGCTTAGAAGTTTTTAATCTAAATTTATATTCCTACAACTTTATGACAATGTATATTACTGTACAGATAATTACAAGCGGAAAACAGTTATTATTTTTAATAATTAATACGAGACATAAGTTTGTAATACCCTGTGTGTGACACCACTGGTAACCGGAAACTTCAAGTCAGCCATATGTAAGAACCATTGCGGACATCGTCAAATCGTATTATACTCCTTCCTTTTTATTATTTATTCGTAGATATGGTCAAAAAAATATGGTAATATTGCAATGCTAACGTTAGACAACTTATATTAAATGTCAACGTCGAAACAGTAAATTGTCATAAAGTTCGTGTTAAATGTTTTGTTCCATGAGACGAAATAATACTATAAGTGAGGTTAACCCATGGTTTATTAAAATTTATTGTAATATAAATTAAATTACAATAGGTTCGTTCCAACAAGAGTCCGAAACTATCAGAGATTGTTATGCGCATGCGTATATGCATTTTAGCGTTCCAACAACAATCTCTGACAGTTTGGTGACTGATAGTAAGCTGTTCCAACGTTACATGTAAACGGTTTGAAAACTGTCATAAAAGTTTGTGAATTTGTTAGGAACTATAAATCAGACGCATGCGCAAAGGACATTTGATTATTCGAAACCACGTGTTTGTCCATTTAATTCAACTTTTAACCTTTTTCGCGTATTATATATTTATATCGTGAGGAGATCTATTTAATATAAATAAGAGTTACAGTGGCTCGGATAAAAATATTGGCAATAGCGATTTATTAGACGAAAGTATTGGTGCATTCCACAGTGAAGACGAATCCAGTCACGTTCTCGAGTACCTAAATAATTGAGGAAATTGGTGTTCGCCCGAAAATTTTGGAATGGGAAAATATTTTCCACTTGTTGCACTGTCATGTGTTAAATGTCAAACTAGTACTATAGTGTTCCAACAGAACAGTTGTGGACTAGTTTCAAATTTCATCAAATGCGCGCATGCGTAGAAACAAATTTGAAAACAATCCGAAACGCATCCCTGATTGTTTGTTGGAACGAACCTTATATAAAACTCAATTTTCCGGATTTAATTTGAGTTAATGAGTGTGCACCTATAGTAGGATGAAACCTAACAGATCTACTGAGCTTATCACCCTGTATATATTATGCAATAAATTAAAACACCTATGTAAATAACAGAGTAGTAAAATATTCTTTAGCCCAGACGGCTGATCCACGCAAAATAACTATCTACTTAGATCATGTGGGTATCCAAAAACTACCCATGCAACAGTTTTACAACTGTGTCGACTTTTTTGAAAAAAGGTTATTGTTTCTTCTATTCTATTAGAACAAAATTCAAAAACATTTACATACCCAAATCTTTTATACAATTCGTTACCTTTGAGACGTAGATGCATTGTGCCATCGGAATTCTTCTCACAAAATAGGCGAATAAAATCTTCATTCAACAATTTATCGCCCATTTTTTTGCAAAATACGTATTACCACTAAAATGATTATAATAAAATGTCAATTTGTTGTCAATTTATTGAACGTAACGAAAAGTAAGTTATTTTGGTATTACTGAAAACAAAACAAAATTACATTTATTTAAGTACTTAAATTTTATACTATACATTTATTCGATATTAAGTATTATTAAAATTCTAGGAATAAATAATTAACAATAACAATCTTTTCTTCTACGTTTTTATCTTAACGGTTTTTCATCATTTACATTTTAAAAGACAGACAATGGATGATTCCAGTAATTCAATCAGTTTTGCCACTACAAAACTTTCAGGTCTAAAATGTCTGACATTTTCTAGGCCTTTTTGGGTACGATTCAAACTCGAAGCGAAGATATTTTTTAATTTTAAAACTTTCTAGATGGTACCGAATATCTGAACGGAGCTATTAATGTTGTATTGAAAAAAAATAAATAACCTAGGGGATTCGAACTTTTTACGTTTGCCGCATGGACGAAATCTGTCAATTCTATGTCACATGTCTTATTTATTTTTGATATTTGAACCTCGATTTTGTGTTTTTTTCAAATGTGAATCAGGCTACTGTGAAACATGTGACATAGAATTGACAGATTTCGTCCATGCGGCAAACGTAAAAAGTTCGAATCCCCTAGGTTATTTATTTTTTTTCAATACAACATTAATATATATATATATAATATTCGGTACCATCTAGAAAGTTTTAAAATTAAAAAATATCTTCGCTTCGAGTTTGAATCGTACCCAAAAAGGCCTAGAAAATGTCAGACATTTTAGACCTGAAAATTTTGTAGTGGCAAAACTGATTGAATTACTGGAATCATCCATTGTTTTTAACAGAAGTGATTTCTCTTTTTTTTCTTATTTACTTTTTGTCACTTTGTCTGGTCGAGAAGTCATTTAAATCGGATTTGGGTTACACCGATCCGAAAAAATCTGATTTTGGTGTCAATCGATTCGAAATGACAAATAGAAAAAGGTTCCTGAATATCAAAATCCGTTTTAAAAAATTTCCTACTAACAATTTAAGATTTTTAAAAAAGGGGGTTTACATTTTTGCTAATAACTCATAAACTATAATAGCTAAAACAAAAAACTGAACGGATTCTTAAAGGACAGGAAATTTCCAACAAAAAAGTCCCAACTCCCCGAATTGTAGCTCAATTATTTATAGGTCTAATTTAATGTTGAAAATGGCATAAAAAACGGGCGGTGCGTCACCGTCGCAACTACCAAATAAATGACAAAAATTATATCTTTTCAATAAGTAAATATTAATAAAAAAAGAATTTTTTAAATTCTAGCACTAACAGAACATATCAGAGATCAAATTTCTGCAGTCAAAAAATGTTTTCCGTTATCTTTCACATTTCTATCCAGTTTTTTCGGATCGGTGTAACCCAAATCCGATTTAAATGACTTCTCGACCAGACTATTTATGCCATTTGTAATTCTATTTACCTTCTTAATGTGAGTAATTATTCATTTATTTATTATTCTTTCTACAAAAATTTTTCTATCATAAAAAATGTCTTTTGTAGGTACAAACGTTTTTGTTTTAATAAAAGAAACTTTATTTTTGAAAATAATTTATTAGATAATTAATTACAACACACAACCAAAAATAATAACAATAAATCACAGCGCCACAGTCTTCATAAGCCAGTGATCATATTTACTGTAAAATAAATTTCCTAACTTTTAAAACTAAGATATTAAATTATTAGTATTGATAGTAAGAATCGTTATAATATAATAAACAATATTTCTAGAACCTACAATTCTTTATATCACAAGAAAATCAATTTTTTACTGCCTCCCCCTTAAAAATTGTTTCAAAGAATCAGATCCAACATAATTTTATAGGTAACACTAAAGAAACAAAAGATTTTTAAATAATTAATAAGATGATCATAAAATTATGTGCATCTACAAGTTATAAAGAAGTGTAGACTCAATTAACAGTGAGGAACAATAATCTTAATTAATTTCTTGGATGAACGCAAGAGCAGCTTTAATGTTGGATAGCTTGGCCCTCACTAAAAAGCTGGAAATAAGTAAATATTCTGGATAAGTTCTTCGTCCTCCTTTATTTAAATTCGACCTGGCAGATTGAGAATTTTGGTTTAATCTACCTTCACAAAGAATTTTTGTAGTTAGACTTAACAACCACTGCAAAATCTGGAACAAAAATTCGTTTTTATACCAGTCGTGTTGCCTGATTGAAAAAATAAATATTTTCCTATAGCAAAGACATCATAACTAAATACAAAAAAAAACATTCCGAATCAAAATCGTCTATTAGGGGGTTTCTAGGGGTGAAAATGGTTTTTTGCGATTTGTGACTAAAGAATGCATTCTATTGGAAAAAGTCAAATGCAGAAGTTGTTGGAAATAAAAAAAACCTACAACTTATGTAATAATCATTTTTGTTCTAACCTTAAAAATTTCCGAAAAAAATCCAAAAAAGCGTTTTTTTTTTGGTTTGTAATTTTTTTCTTTTACAAAAATGGTTCGATTGAGCTGAAAGTTTGATCAAATATACTTTGTGCTACTCTAAAAATACTGTATTTTTTCCATTTAGAAATATTCAGCCGTTATAATAAAATTTTACTTAAAAAAAATTTGGATAATTTTGAATCATCATTTTGAAAATAAGTTTCTATCAAAAAAGTTTCTCTAACGTCTCATTTTTTTCGTTTTTTTGTTGTCTATTTTGAAGAAATGAAATAAAAAATATGTAGTTTAATTGAAAAATTGAAGATAAACAAATTATTGACATTTTTCATTACACTTTGTTATATGGCATCACTGTATAACAAAAAGAAAAACGATGCAGAGCTGATTGTACAAAGCAAGTTTAAACCCAGGTTCAGCTGAACTCGATAAATGGTTGAACTTGCCCAAAAAATTGATACGGATTGTACAGTCGGCTTTAGAATAGCATATACATGTTAAATGTGAATTTCGTTTACCTACCGAAGTTATAAAAACGCCCTTTAAACGCCTACATTAAATGGTTTTTGGGGATTAAGTTTATTTACAAGGGACAGGCAATTTGTCAATAAAATACCTTATGCTACAAACATTAAAGATGTGGGCGTGGACAACTGTTTAACTGATTTCAAATTTTTTATTAATTAATCCGTGATTGGTTATACATAATAAATAGGCCGTCCTTAAAATTAATTCATTGTAAGCGATTTGAGTTTGAGAATGTATATGCTATTCTGAAGCCGATAGTACATATCTTGTTTAAAGTCGTCTCAGCTAAACTCTGTTATTGTGTACGTTTTGTGATTATTGTTATGTTGGTATCTACAAGCAAGGAGTTGCCAGATTTCAAATTTAGACATTATGTAAGGGTATCTTTGTTTAACTTACAAGAAAATAAAGAGAGCCTTCTATTTATTTTGGCATTTGGCATGATTTCTGAAATATTTATTTATTTAAATTAATATTTACATACTAGCAAAAATAGTGGATACCATTCTGTTGGAGAAGTTATTACATGGGATATTTGGTTGATGATATATCGAGCCCTATCTTTTGAAAATCGAAATCGTTGCAAAAAGTTATTGTTATTCCATTTTAGAAAATGATTTTCACTTTCTCTGTATACTTGGGGTTGCCTTTCTGGTTGCTGCAAAATATCTATCAATTCCATGAAATCCTCGTCGTCAGACAAAAAATACATAAATAACCAAAAAAAGGATAAACCATACAAATATCAATTATTTTTTTTATTATTTACCAATTTTTTTTATTTATTTACTAATTTTTTATTTACTAACCTTTTTTTCTTCAGTTTATTCAATTAAACTATATATTTTTTATTTCATTTCTTTAAAATAGACAAAAAACGAAAAAAATGAGCCGTTAGAGAACCTTTTTTTGATGAAAAAAGAATGTTTTAAAATGGTGATTAAAAATTACTAAATTTTTTTAAGTGAAATTTTATATAACGACTGAATATTTCTAAATGGAAAAAATACAGTATTTTTAGAAGAGCACAAAGTATATTTGATCAAAATTTCAGCTAAATCGAATCATTTTTGTAAAAGAAAAAAATTAAAAACAAAAAAAAAACGGTTTTTTGGATTTTTTTTTCGGAAATTTTTGAGGTTAGGGCAAAAAAGAGTATTTCATAAGTTGTAGATTTTTTTATTTCCAACAACTTCTGCATTTGACTTTTTCCAATAGGATGCAATTTTTAGTCACAAATCGTAAAAAAAACATTTTCACCCCTCCTGTACCCCCTAATAGACGGATTTTTTTTATTTAGTTATAATGTATTTGACTAAATCATGCCATTAATTTGCTGTAAGAAAACTTTTATTTATTTGACCATTTTGAACTGCTATTTCTCCTAGACCATTTGGGTTCAGTATTAAGTAGTGACATTTTAAAATTGTGGTATGCACTCATTTGTGAAAAAACTCACCTCTGCACTTGAAGGTAGTTTAGTCAAGCCTGGTTTTAACCAAATACTTGGCGCCCACAAATATATCTGACAAATGTTAGCAGCTACCTCTGGGTTGAGACGCTAAATAAACAAAATTGGCAAATTAATAAAAACATATATAGTAAGAAGCGCTCTTATCGTGCAGGTTCAAAGATCATTAACCATATCAAGTGCGCCCATACTCGGGGGCAAGGGGGCACCTAGCTTTTAAGAAAAAAATTAAATTGCTTCATAATGTAGATGAAGTTATTATTAAAACTTGTAAACCCTGCAGTGACTTAGTATTATCAAAAAACCTACCAAAATGTAACAAAAATCGTATTAAAACACAACAAATTACTCATTTTAAGATACTTTAATATCTAAAAATTTTAATGACCCCCCAGACCCCCTGGTACTGACACTGTATCTTCAAGTCTAGCCCCCCCTAAAAATATTCATATGGGCGCCCTTGAACCAGATGTATCAAACCAGAAAACACAGAAATAACCAAAATGTTAGATCATAAATAAACTTGGAGAAAAGAATGATGGTTATATTATTTTAACTATTATTTATTATTTTAGCATCCCCAAAAATGTCTATCAAATTAAGTACATTTTTTGGCTTGAGGATGTAAAAAACCGGAAAATTACTTCTTATTATTTATATTGATGGTTACTTTGAATTGTCACTTGTCAAAGTCACAAAACTGACATATTTGAATCAAAACTTAGCTGATGAAAAACAAAATAACTTTTAGAATCGCTGAAAACTAAATACATATCGTTTCAATTCTTAAATCTTATTCATCTTACGCATTTTATTCGGAAGTTATGATTTAACACAATAAAAGAAATCAAAAACTGTAATTATGTCTTTATTGACTCGTATGACCCACATGATAAGACTGCATTTGACTATACCAACAAAGCATGTATAAATTTAATATTTTCTTACCTTACTGGGTTTTCGTTGAAGCAAATTTTTAATCAACATTTTAATTATTAGTGGAGTCTCACTGGGCATTGCAGGTAAATCTTCTTCCTTGTAAGTAGTGCTCTTTAAGTAATTATTTCCTTCAATTTTATAAAACGGATTTTTTGCCCCGAAAATTTCATATCCAATCGTCGCAGCAGCCCACAAATCCGATTTTGAATAATTTAAAATGCTAAAAGTACCTGGTACCTAAAATCCCAATCAAATTTTAAAACAGACAATAACAATAAAATAAATAAAAAATAGATTTTCGAAATTAAACTTTTAACAATGTATAAATAGACATAGTAGGACATATTATGCATTGTTTTTGGATGATTTATATTAAAAAACATTAAGATAATGATAGTAATATCGAAACAGCGTATTTTATTTAATGTTCTTAATACATAATATGAACTTCCACAGAGTTTGAGTGAATACAATAAATTTCACAAAATTAGTCCAGGGTCGATAATTTTTGAAACAAAAAAAAATTACAGTAGATGAAACCCATTAGAAAAGATGAAAGGAAAAATAAATTACGGTCGATCCGAGTTCTGGAAGTGGGTGAGTTTTTAAGGGTAAAAAATGGTTTATCTTGATTTCCGGCTAAAGTACAAAGCAAAGTTGTAGGTAATAAAAAGATCTACAACTTTATTCGCAATTTTTTCACATAACCTCAAAATTTTGGGTGAAAAATTCAAAAAACCAAGTTTTTGGTTTTTTATTTATCTTTTTCAAAAATTTCTTTTCTTTTACGAAATTTGGTGAAAACTTACCTTATTATGTCCCAAATACACTGTAATTTATTTGATTAAAAATATTTATTTTTTCGCCTTATTTTCACTTAATATCAAAAAAGCACCCTAATTTTCAATCGAAAATTCTGACGTCAAAATATCAGCTTTTTTTCAAAAAGTTTGGGGGCTTTTTGTTTGTTGAAATATCTTCTTTCTGGTGGTGTAAAAAAAATATTCATTACTATAGGTAATGTTCTCAGAAAATACAAAAAATTGAAAAAAACCCAAATTCGTAAACTTTTTTATCATTATGTACAATTTCATCAAAAAAATATGATTGCTGCAATTATTTTTAAGTTGGAAAGTTTATTTATTTAATTCATGTCATATAAAATCTCATACAATATAAATATACATGTAAATCGTACTATTGAATTTAGACACATAATTCTGATTACATTATTCAAAATATTTTTTTTTAAAACGTTAATCTTGTTATTTATAAATACCTTATCTAAAATTCTAATCAGTTATTCATTAGTTTTTGTCTGTTTAAAGGCATTTCTTCATCGTTAGATTCGACAAACCTTTCCAACTCTAGTTGATCGTTAAAATCTTCAAGACCATCATCTTCGTCTCCAATGTTATTTCCAGTCTGCATTTTTTCTTCATCTACAATTTCATCTGAATCATTTACTTCCTCGTAGACTTTTTCTTCCATATTGGAGCAACTTTCAGAACCCTGACAATTAGTGCATAAATTTGTGCATTTTAAACCATGTTTTCGGCAACCACATTTTAAACTGTTACATCCAGTTTCACAGCTGCAGCAAATAGTTTTGAGCAATACTTCCGAAATTAAACCTTTTTCTGTAAATTTGGGCATAATTCCACGCTGATGTTGCTTCCAGCCGCAATCTGTTGCTGTCATTTCGTTATCCAACCAAGTTTGAAGCTGATAATATGCTCTGTAACAATGTTGTTCTGCTGCTCCTTCTGTGGGTGGGAGGTTTGCCAAAATGAAGTATTATTTAATTTTTGCCAATTGATATTTTTGAAACCTTAATTGATTTAGTGTTATTTTTTCTTTTTTACATTTATAAATAGATTGGATTAATTGTAATCCATTTTTTTTATATTTTCTTTACTTTCATCTTTTTTATAAAAAACATTGGTCAAATTTGTTTGTTAATTATTGAAGTATATTTTAATTTGCAATTTTTTCATTTATCAATAAAACATGAAATCTTACGTTTTTTGAGTAATTAAAGTGTACATTTTAATAAATACCTCAAAATTGTACATAGCGATAAAAAAAATTTTTTCGAATTTGGGTTTTTTCAATTTTTTGCATTTTCTGAAAACATTTCTTATATTTTTTTACACCACCAGAAAGTAGATATTTCAACGAACAAAAAGCCCCCAAACTTTTTGAAAAAAGCTGATATTTTGACGTCAAAATTTTCGATTGAAAATTAGGGTGCTTTTTGACATTAAGTGAAAATAAGGCGAAAAAATAAATATTTTTAATCAAATAAATTACAGTGTATTTGGGACATAATAAGGTAAATTTTCACCAAATTTCGTAATAAAAATTTTTTTTAAAAAAGATAACCAAGAACTTGGTTTTTGGAATTTTTTTTTAAAAAAATTATAAATTAGATATTTCATATTAGGAGCCTAAAAACAGTATACATTCTCCGGAGGGCGGCAGAAATAAAGCTAGAAATTAATACAATATTATCATCTAACATTGGCAAAATGCGAAATATGTTAGGAGGCGCAATATAATCTGTTTAAAAACAGTTTTTTAGGGATATTTGGAATGATTGCGAAGAAAACAGAGGGAATACAGTTTTTGGCGCACCACCATCTACCAGGTAGCAGTATGATTGAACATTATTTTTAAAATTGGGACCAAGTCTTTACCGACAATTTGTATAAAAGCAAAAAATCATTGGATTGTCCTACTATGTCTATTTATACAATGATTTTAATGGCAACTTACTTGGCACATTATTTCTGGTGGCATTAATGCTGTGTTACCACCCTTGTCAACATCAAAACTTGAATATGGTAATGTTAATCCATTCATTTTATCAGCTAGACAACAACCAAAATCGCTAATAACCAAAACAGGTGCTTCTGTTTCTGTTGTATCTAGCAACAAATTATCGCTTTTGAGGTCGCGGTGGGCAATTTCATAAGCATTGATATGAGCGATACCTTCAAGGAGTTGTGTGAAAAGTAATACAGATGTTCTTACTGAAGGAGTCACTTGGCATAGAAAATTCTCAAGGGTTGTGTTGTATCTAATGATAAACAATTTCAATTATTATTAAACTATTTATTTATAAAGAAATGATTTATAATTACCTTTTCATAAGCAGAAACAGTGACATATTTCTTCCCACTCCATCTGGATGTATTCTTCTTGGAAGTGCAGCAGGATACAATCCTCGAGAATCTTGTAAATCAGGCACATAATCAGTAAAAACCGAATATATTGAAACAATGTTTGGATGTGGAGGCAGATGTTTATTTCTTTTAGATAAACTAAAAAGTAATATTTCAAATAATAAATCTAGAAAAAACAGATATTACTTAAAATAATAATGCTTTTTTACTTATAGAAAACCTAAATTATTATGTAACAATAAATCTAAATATGAAAAAACAAGCTAAAAACATGAAAACTTACTCAATCTCCCAATCAGAAACTCCTACATTACTACAATATTTTCTGGCAGGGACAGTTTCTCTATACATAGCTGTTAAAATTGCCATAGCACTTGATTGGATATCATAGTTGAACATCATTTTTAATGCCAGAGGAAATTGATTAATATTTTCATGATCTTTGGTAGTGCTAGACAACTGATTGTCTGATTCATTTTCATCAGAATTGCTTTTAATCTTGGTAGCATATACAACAGCATTGGAACCCTTTGCTAATGGCTTTCCAATTGAAAGTTTCTCTAGGTTCAGTGAATTGTCAAGTTGTGCTTCATCTAATTCAATATCTTGGCAGTTCCACTTCATCTTTGACACTGCTTCCTGAAATATTTAATAAAATTATTTTAGAAGGTTAATAACATTCAATGTATAAAAAAACATTTATCAAGTTACTGTAATATAGAAAATTCTTAAATTTCAAGCATCCAAATACAACAGTATTATTTACAAATTACGTAGGAACAAGTTAAAGCATATTTAAAAATAAATATATTAAAAAAGATTACTCTTATTTCCCAACAAACTCCTTCCAGCTCTTCTTCTTTAGTAAGAATGCCTGTTCCAGATGCTAAACTTACTCCAACTAAAGCAAAAAATGGTCCTGAATCTCCATACAGAATTCTAAAAATAAAAATTGTATTTATCATATTTAAAAGATTTCTGGTAACACTAAAAAATGTAAACAAAATATTTTAAAAACAACAATATAACCTTCTTGCTGCTCTTTTTCTCAAATCAGCAGCTAAACTGTTGGTCACTCGATTAAGTACATTATCGATGAGAATTCTTCGAGCTTGAAGACCAATTTGAACTCCAACATTTCTTAATCCAAAACCACGAGGTATTATCCGATTGCCGGTGAAATTACTAGCTGGAGCAGACGAGACTGTAGCATTAATTTTTTCAGCGATGATAGTCTTGGTTGTGAATTCTCTATTTTTTCTTGTATTTCGAATAAGTGCTGTACCATGTTTAATTAGTCGAGCACCTAATGCCCTTAACGACATTTTTCACTATGTTTAAATATTTGTACCCCGAAGGGCAAATAAAAAACTAAACCTCTGACTTAACCAGTAAACCCCCTTAGCCTTAATATAAAATTTTAGGGAATATTACGTATTATTTATATTTTCTTAATTGACAACACAGAACATAAATATATTGACTATTGACATGCTGTCTGTGATTGACATTACTTTAACACTACATGGTAACCACAAAACTGACAAAACCATCACAAATCACAAAACTACCACAGCGCCACAGTCGTAAAGTGAAACTAGCTATGCGTCTTTTTTCATTTATTTATATTGAAAAAAGTTAAAAAGTGTTGGAATATATCAGGTTTGTTCTTTATTTTTGAACTTTCGTCACTAGTGATACCGAAGCCACAGAGTATATAATACTCTGTGTATTATATACTCTGTGCCGAAGCCTTCTTTATTGCAGTGCAACGTAGAACGAATCCGTTACCAAATTACAAACATAATTTGTTTTCCATGAATGGCTATTTAAAAACATGAAGTCGATAACTAAAACACTCTCAACAAAAAAAAGAGCATGAAATTACTGGTAGTAGATTGGATTCGTTATGTTAGATTCAGAGAATCAAACACAATAAAATCAAAGTCTTCTTTCGGTTCGTTTGTTACATCTTTATTGCTTTTTGCTTCATTTGACATTTGACCTCTATATATAATATCACTCTTTGACTGATGACAACCGGCCATTGGACACTTTATGAACTAATACAGCATTTAATTGGTTTTCTGTGAGTTTAGCCACTATCCATCCTATATTTGTTCTGTGCTCGTACTATGAAAATGCAACCGTTATAAATTTTTATTAATTTTTGTGTCATATTATTGTTATATTGATAGTGGTAAGTTGAATTTTAATTAAAAATAATTAGAATCAGTATATACTTTAAATGTTAAGTTATATTCATCCTTCAACGGTATATATTACTTTAAATTGTAGAAAAATATACTCATAAATGTATATCATAAATGGAATAGGCAGTGCGGTGTTGTCGGATTAAATTACTTATAAAGAAAGGAGTTTAATAAGATCTGAATGCGTCTATGTAGTATAAGTAACTATAAAAATTGCTCAGTGCCAATGAAAATACAAAAAGACCGTACATATCAATACATATGTAGCAAAATTAGTAGTGAAAATCTTTTTAATAAATATCCTTCAGTAAAGATACTGAACAAAAGCAAAATTTAGATTTATATATAAAGTATCATTGCACAGTTATACTGATCTTAGAGGGGAGTACATTCAGGATAATCACTTGTAGAAATGTGTTGTTGGAACAATTGCCAATCAGCTTTTTTGAAATTTTGAAAAGTGTAGGTTTTTGGCGGTGGTTTAGTTAGTGCAATACTTGCATATTGCAGGGAGTGCGTTGGAATTTGATGCCTCCCAGGGATGGTTGAGGCCATGAAATTTGATGCCTTCTGTTAAGGCGCGATGGAAGTGGGCTTCTTTTCGCGTGATGATTCTTATCATCGAAGTTGGGAGGTCATTTGCTCTGGAGATGATTCTCCAGCAGTGGATGTGGTCGAACTTGAGTTCGGCCAGGATAGCGGAGAATTCCGCATCGGTGATGGCTTTGTCTACATTTCTGCAGATAAAGGAGTGGTTAGGCTTTTTGGTGTTGGTCTTGGAGGAGGCCCTGGGGTTTTCCGCTTCTTGAAGGGATGGAGAGAAACTCAAGGGGTTGGAAATGGCAGAGCTGGAGAAAGAAGATGAAGAAAGGGCGAGGAAGACCTTGGATGGGATGGGGATAAGTTTGGATTTTGTGGAGCGGGTCTGGATGAGGAATGACCTGGAGTTGGAAGACATATGGAAATCGAGAAAGAACTTTATGTTTGATTATAATAGCACCACCATCTTTCAGATTAACATACGCCAAAGTAAAAGTATAATTTGATATGAGTAGCTTTCAAACCCCTAGCTCTATGTATCACTATACAATCCTAGTTATTTTTTAATATTAATTCAATTCATGATATATATTATGATTAACTTTGTCTGTTAATTTGTATATTTTAACTGTTTTGTACATATACCTACTTATCTATTTCAGATAAAAAAAACACATGGTTGATAAGTAGTTCACGCCATAGAAGTGGTCATAAATTTCTGGTGACAAACAGTTTGTGAATCAATTTAGCTTGTTCTCGACTTTATATTACTAGTAAAATATGGCAGGTAAGTTGTGAATACACTAGAAATATTTTTTATTTGTTTTACGCGTACATAATTTTTACCAATAATTTCTTGAATATTATTTATATAATTTATTAAAATAATTATATGTAAAATAAAATCAGATAGGATTGAGAATGTTAACAAATTTACATATTTACCTAGCCAAAGCTCTGTACCCGCTTCACAACGAAGATAACATATTACTCACCCCCAAATTTGAGCACGCTGTTCTTAAAATTCTTCTAAAATTCCGTGCAACTGGCCTTGCAGCCCTCTCAAATACATTCAGCTGTCCCTAAGGACCAATTCCCTCAATTTCTTAAAACCAACAATCTACACTCATTCTCTGACGTCTTCTTATTCCGTAAATAAGCCTCAAACATGAATTCTGGACTTTCTGTATCTTAATTTTATAAATATTAGTAAGAAATGGACCGTAAAGAGAATCTGCATAATTCAATTGAGATAATACAAGTGTTTCACACAAAAGCTGTTTAACTTTTAAGGGTAGGTAAAATCTAAAACCATAAATTAATTTTAACGAACAATAAGCACTCTGAATTAAAATATTTACATGAGTATCACAATTAAGATTACGATCTAGTATAACTCCAAGACTCTTTGCTTCCTCTATTGCTTGAATAGATTGACCGTTAATTAAAACTGACGGTATCAATTTTTGATTTAGGGCCAAATAACAAAATTATACACACGCATTTTCAACATCTTCAGGCAAGAAGATTTTCAGACAACGAGGGTTGTCTGAAAAGTTTCCAACCTCAACATGAAGATGGCAGCACTCGTAAACAAAAGTTGGGGAATGTGTTTGAGTGAGTCGATGTGAGTGTTTTTATGAAAATGGAAAAAATCGAGTATCGAGCTGTCATTAAATATTTGTTTTTGAAAGGCAGTACGCCTACGCAAATCAAAGACGAGTTGGACGCTATGTACTGGGACTTTGCACCATCATTTACCACCGTGAAATTTTGGGCTGCTGAATTAAACGTGCAGTACCAGCTTGGTTGACGATGAACGTTCGGGACGTCCAAAAACTGCAACCACAGCAACGCTCAAGTTCACCAAATGGTGCTAGACAACCGTCGAATTAAAATTAGAGTTAGCAGAGGCTATAAACATGTCCAAAGAACGTGTTTGTCATACATATTGAATCAAAGCTGTCCGCGCGTTGGTTGCTCACTTTGGACCAAAAACGTGTTCGAATGAACATTTCCAACTCTCTGTTGGCGCAGTTTAGGCGCAATAAATCAGAGTTTTGGCGCCGATTAATTACTGTTGATGAAACTTGGATATACCATTATACTCCAGAAACAAAAACACAGTCAAAACAATAGACTGCGAAAGGGGAATCGGCTCCAAAAAAAGCAAAGGTTGTTCCTTCAGCTGGGAAAGTGATGGCAACTGTTTTCTGGGATAGTCATAAAGTTATCTTAATCGATTATCTTCAATAAGGAAAAACCATTACCGGAGCATACTACGCATCATTACTTCTGAAAGCAGAAATTGCAGAAAAACGACCACATTTGCAGAAGAAAAGAATTTTGTTTCACCAAGACAATGCGCCGTCTCACACCTCAGCGGTTGCCATGACGAAAATCCACGAATTACGGTTTAAACTGCATGCCACCTATGTAGAAAAATAAAAATTAATTTGAAGGAAAAATGTCTAGTATCTTTGTTAGGTCGGAAACTTTTCAGACAACCCTCGTAAATTTGGCTATCATCTGCATAAAAATGATTTTGGCAATGTTTTATACATTTGGATGAATATATCGCAAATAAGACTGCTCCTAAGATTGATCCTTGAGGAACTCCACGCTACAAAGGAAGATAATCTGAAACTGTATCGTTAATCAGATCCCTTTGATTTCTATCTGAAAAATAACCTTGAAAAAGAGCAACGGCTGAAGGAGACAAACCAATATATTGCGAAATTGCTAATAATAAATTAAGGTTTATAGTGTCAGAGGTCCTGCAAAATTAAAGCGGTACCAATGACCCTTATCCGTTGCTCGAACCGCATTATCCTCGACATGAATTAGAGCTGTTGTACAGCTGTAACCTTTTCTAAGATTGAACCCAGATTGAACATTAGGCAAGATATTAAAATGTTCCACATGTTTTACGAGCTGCATTTCTACAGCATGTTCGAATACCTTAGAGAGTACTGGCAAGATAATAATTAGCCTCAGCTTCTTCCAATAAATAAAATACTGTTTTTATATTAAATAATATGGTTAGTTTACACTTACAAGTTTCTTTTACATCATTGTATTATTGTATCATTATGTGTATGATAAAGTAGGTATATTATAAGGAATTATATTTTACTTCACATATTTAAAATAACGTGTCTTTTCTTTTCTAAAATATTAATTTTTAAATACAATTTATTACTTATTTTTTATAGATAAGATATTTTTCTTGGAATAAAACAACAAATACTATTCCAACAATTTTTACGATTGTATGAATCAATATTTACTCTAAAATTACTTGCTTTATTATCGCCAATGATTACATCACTATAAGGTAATTCGCATTACAGACAAAAGATAAAAGTATTTATCTTAATATTAAGGTACTCGTACATTTCAGCCTTTTTCCTGCAAGTCTTTTTTGAATTGCTAGCAAATTTTGACCATACCTTCGTACATTACCGCAACTTTTGAGATTTTTTTTTTCGTCATTTCACAAGTGTTGTCAATTTCTGAATATTTGGGGTTACGTTACCTTTAATTTAAATCATGGATTTTCATACAAATACAAACTGTAAGTTCACACGAGCTTCGGAATAAACATATAGATATTATCATAAAATACTTCAATGTTTATTATGCTTATAGGACAACAGGATAGAATCAGCTAAAGTAAACTGACATTTCTGCCAACATAGATTTTGGGTTGTTCCATCAAAATTCCCTAAAAACAGGCGAGATTGCGCGGATTTGACCTTGAATAAATAGAAATTGTTTTATACTTTTGTGCGCCTTTTTGTTGCAGTCAAAAGTCTGAAACGGATGCGCAGTTGTTTCACAAAAAAAGCTAGCAATAGAATTGCGAGCAAAAGGCTGAAATGTACGAGTACCTTTAATGGTAGGTACAGATAAAATGTTAATAATTTTTGAGGTTCTTGGAACAGATTTAATAACTACTTTGATAATTACTTTTGCAGCCTTTTATTGGGTTGATTGTCACGCTCGTGGATCAGTTCCTTCAACAGCTCTTCGCGGTGGAACTGATATTGACGGTGCAGAAATTTTCGTCGGAAGAGCTTTTCATGATGGGGATTGGATACCCGCTAAAGTAATACCAAGTAAAAATGTAGCTTATGTCGCTTACAATGGTGGAGAACATGCAAAATATCAATATCAAGTAAGAACTATATACAGGGTTATTGGTTAGATGTGAGGAAGCTAAGTATGGCATGTCCAGTATAAATATAATGGGGAAGTCCCTTCATGGTAGCCAACCTGGAAAAACCACTGCCTTTTTTTTGGGAATTATTTAACTTTGAATGTATAGTTTTTGCCACATTCAGTATACTGTAAAAGTTTTTCGTGTCACGAAGGTCGCATTTATTAGATATTGGAAAAAATCGATTTTTGTAGGATATTTTCGTATGTTATGTTTTCAGTAATGAATTGTGACAATTGACAATTTTTATTCATGCCATCATTGTCAATTTTCATTAAATTGCTATTTTGATTTTTACTTAGAACATAAACTATACTATTTTATGTTCTAAGGATTTTTATTTGTTCTGTGTTCTGCTTTTGTTTGAATGGACTGGGAAAGTGTGACGTCAAAATGTGTGTTCTATGCTGTTGAACTGGGAAATGTCAACGAAATGATTCCAAACGGCAACATTATAAATCTCCAGAAATAACTTTTGTTTGAGTTATTTTGTTATTATTATACTTTAAAATATAACGCAAGTATCATAATTAAATACATATAAGCAAAATCTTTCCAAATTCGATTTTTAAAGTACCCTTTTAGTAAGTAAATTTATGACAATGCACACCTTTGAAGATTATGTTATAATATTTTTACGGAAATTTTCATCCATATACTTTAGTGTTATGTAAAACATATGAATGAACACTTACCAATAAAAAGTACAGTAATTAACTCCGAAAAATCAAGAAAATACAATAAAATGGTCATTAACA